>BSBK01001857.1:200000-800000 GCA_027943335.1 Chamaecyparis obtusa | reverse complement strand
TGCGTTATTGATTTTAGTTATAAGAGCTGCATAGCATTTTTGAGTTCTTGTCCTTTTACTCTCATGAGATATTTCATTTGGTTCTATATTATTTTCTTTAATTATTTGCCTTGCCCATAATGGCCTTTTCTTTCCATTAGTATTCTCATTTTCAATGATAGGAAGTTCAGGTTCTTCTATATCCTCCCTCTCAATTTCAGCAGTAATCTCTTCTTCTATCTCCGGAGTGTTATCTTCTTCAAAGTTTTTAAATGTGCTATTTTCATCAAATTTTACATCTCTACTTATCTCAACAGACTTTTGTCCTGGAATATAGATTCGATACCCTTTTGTGTTTTCACTATAACCAACAAGTATACCTCTCTTACCTGATGGTTCTAGTTTAGTCCTCTTTTCTTTAGGTACATGAATATATACAGGACATCCAAATATCCTGAGATGACTTAGATCTGGCTTGATCCCTATGAATGCCTCTTCTGGTGTTATATTTTCTAGTATGCAGTGTGGACAATGATTTTGAATATATACTGTTGTATTTGAAGCTTCTGCCCAAAAAGAAGTATGAAGGTTTTGATCGAGCATCATGGCTTTTGCTGCTTCAATTATGGATCTATTCTTCCTTTCTGCTACTCCATTTTGTTGAGGATTATACGGCACAGTATACTCCCTCTTAATCCCAACAGAATTACAGAACTCTTTAAATATGTCAGATTTGTATTCACCTCCATTATCTGATCTTAATACTTTTATTCTCTCGTCTGTTTGATTTTTTACTAGTTCTTTGAATTCTCTGAATTTAGATAGTACCTCACTTGATTCTTTAACCTTAAGAAAGTATATCTAGGTTTTTTGAGAATAGTCATCAACAAAGATAATATGGTATAGTGATCCTGTTAAGGAAGGTGTTGACATGGGTCCACACAAGTCGGTATGGATCAATTCTAAGATTACTTTAGATTTGTGCTCACTTGTAGAGAAAGATCCTTTTATATTCTTCCCTAGTGCACAACCTTTACAAATACCAGAGTGATCAGCTTTTAAGTGTGGAAGACTTGTAGTGATTTTGTTTATCATAGCTAAGGCATTATATCTTAGATGTCCCAACCTCTTATGCCATAATTCACTGTGATTTGTAATTTCATGAGTTAGTGCAGTTTTCTGATCATTACATAGTTTGTATAGACTACCATCTCTTGTCCCTATGAATGTGGCATTTTTTATATTTGAATTTTTAGGCCATAGTAGGACTTTTTCTTCATTAAAGGTGACACAAAACCCTTGATCTGCTAGTCCTAATATAGAAACTAAGTTTCTTTTGATTCCAGGTACAAATAGAACATCTTTAAGTTGTAAGGACACTCCATTCTTTATCTTGATAGTACAGGTCCCTATTCCTTTTACTGGATAGGTGGAGTTATCCCCAATAGTTACATCTTTGGTTGAGTAATTTTCAAGTGCTTCAAACTAATTTTTGAATCCAGTTATATGTCTTGATGCACCACTATCAATTATCCAAGTTCTATTATTGGATTTTAGTTCACTGGAGAGAGCTGTAAAGAAGAGTGGAATTTCTTTTGCTTCAGCTATGGTGGCTTGAGTCTTTTGCCTTTTAGGACATTGTCGATGAGTGTGCCCATATTTATCACATTTGTAGCATTGGATTTTAGAAAAATCTCTTTTGAATCCCCTCTTTCTTTTGAAATATTTTCTCTTTTTGTTGTGAGACTTTGTGTTGAGTGCTTGTGTTTCCCCTTCTTTCTTTAGACCTATTCCTTGGGTAATCAGTCTTGATTCTTCTTGAGTATAGTCATTCTTAAGTTGATCAAATTTTGGTAGAGGTGGACGTGTACTTATGCATTGAATAAAATTCTCCCAGGATGTTGGTAATCCCCTTAGTGCTATTAGAGATAATTCCATGTTTTCTACATTGTTTCCAATGGAGAATAGTTGATCTTGAATTTCAGCAATTCTAAGGAAGTAAGATGTAACTGTTTCCCCTTTATTCATCTTAATTGACAACATTTGTTCCTTCAAGGTTAATATTCAACTTGTATTGTTTATCTCATATGTTTCTTGAATTTTCTTGAAAACCTCATATGTTGTTGTTAATCTTGCTATGCTTGGAAGAATAGAGTCTTTGACTGAATCAACAATTAACTTCTTGGCTTTATTGTTCCTCCTTTTCCAAGTTGTTTTCTCTACTTCATCTGTAGGTATGTCTTTTTCTTCTTCTATGAAAGATTCTAATTCCAATTCTTGCAATAGTGTGGTAATCCTAATTTTCCATGATAGAAAATTGGATGCTCCTTCCAATCTATCTTCCATCCTAATTCCGGTAGTCATTTTTTTAAATGATTTGTGAATGAATCTTTTCTTTAAAATAATATCTTTCTTCTTCAATCAAATAATAGTTCAGAATTATATTCACTTTAACAAGGCTCTGATACCATATTAAGGAAAATATGATCTTTGGAATATATTTTCTGCTGTAATTTATAATGTCTGATTGTGTATATATAATAACTAAATATATATAATGCATTGTGATTGTAATGTGATTGCTGATTGAAGAAACTATGCCGTGGTGATTGATTGTTCTTCCAACCTGCAATCATCACATACAAATATGCTTCGTAACAGTTAGACGTGCCCTTTCATAATGAATAGTCATGACTCTTTTAAGTCACTGATGCATTAGCATAAGCAACTATTGACAATAGTCACTTATGCTAATGCATAAGTGACTGTGATTACCTGAGTCATTAAGTAAATATATCGACTCATTAGTCAATGCTTTGCACATTAATTTGAACATCGAACATGGTTTGATTTATTCAATGTGATATTAATATATATATTATTATGTTATTATCATTATTATATTTCATCAATAATGATAATAAGATAATAATATAATCACATCTATTCTTTATAATCATTGTATAAATAATATATATATATATATATATATATATATATATATATATATATATATATATATATATATATATATATATATATATATATATATATATGATACGAATGAAGCTATAACTTAACACATGCTTGTCACGATGAGCTTTATGGAGGTCACTTTGCAGCCAAGTGAACAACCCTGAAAATCTTAACAATAGGATATTATTGGCCTCAATTACACAAAGATGCAGCCAGTTATACAAAAAAATATGATAAATGTCAGAGGATGGGTTGTCCAATGAAATCAGATGAGATGCCACTTAATCCACAAGTAGTAATGACACCCTTTGATAAGTGGGGTATGGAATTCATCGGACCAATTGATCCTCCATCAAATGGAAAATCCTACATCTATGTTTGTACAAATTATCTGACAAAAAGTGTCAAAGTGAAAGCTATGCAGAATGCAAGGGATCAAAAAGTAGCAAAATTCTTGTATGAGGAAATTTTTACCAGGTATGGAGTCCCTAGAGAGTTTATAACAGACCAAGGAGCACAATTCACATCAAACTTGACCACTGAGCTAATGAAGGAGTATATCATAAGGCATCAGAAGTCTAGTCCTTATCATCCGCAAGAAAATAGATAGGCAGAGGTGACAAACAGAGAAATAGAGGCCTATTAACAAAGACAATATAGTTGAATCGCAAGGATTGGAGAAGTCAATTAATAGAAGAAGTCTGGGCTTACCGTACCACATGGAAGATAACAATAGGGTTCACACCATTTGAATTGGTGTATGGAAAAGCAGCAATGTTTCCCATAGAATTTGAACACAAAATATTGCACACAACACTTGAGCTAAACATCAATCTTCCTGCAGCACAAATAGAACATCTCCTCCATCTCAACTCATTGGATGAAATGCGCAAGTCAACATTGGAGAGAACAGAGCTAATCCAAAACCAAAGGAAAAGATGGCATGATTCACATATCAAGAACAAGAAATTTCAAGTAGGAGATTGGGCTTTATTATATGATTCCAGATTCAAGGAGAACCCAAAAAAGCTACAAACTAGATGGCTAGGACCCTATGAAATTCAATATGTCTTTAATAATGGAGCAGTTCAGCTGACCACACTCGATCCAGTACAATTTAATCTCCTTGTCAATGGAAACCACTTGTGCATATATCAAAAGCCTCAAACCAAAGAATAATTCTTGAAACAATTCAGCATGCACCGTTTAACAGCCCCTCAGGAAATAGTTCCTATAGTAGAAGGTGAAAGCCTTCGTCCTGCAACATCACCATGACATATGTTCACCAGCACTCATAATAAAACTTCATTTAATGAGGTATACTTCTTCATTCACTTTTCTCTTTTCTTCTCACCAACTCATCTCATTCCTATTTCTACCACCCACTCAATCACCATGTCACCCACAATTTCTATTTTCAAATGCTTTCAATAAAATGCCACGTCAGCAATCTTATGCGGCCTCTGGAATTGACACTCTCATCAACTCACATTCATGTATGATAACTAATCACCAGGTACAAATTTCTAACTCCTTACTTAATTTTAGCACACATGTTAAATTAATTATATCTAGTACTGCATTAATTATATAATATATGCATTAAGCCAGTTTCCCAACCTCGTGCTCAATTTATCAAGTGAGGACACTTGTTAAACTTTTGTAGGGGGTAGGGGAAGTGTACTAACTTCCAAGTGTCATTCCTAAACTACTCTTGTCACATCCCTGTCACATCAGTGTTGTACTTAGGCTGTGTTCCATTAATTCTTTTAATCCTACACACATTTGTCATACTTTCAAATTTTGATTTCCTGAACTTGACATGATTTTAAAAGGACCATAATTAAATTGTGAGGTAACTCACACTTAAGGTTATAATGTCCTCTAAAATCAATGACATTATTATTGATCATGTTAAGCACAATCGAGGTAATGTAAGAAAAAATATCAGCATTTTCAAGAATAGCAATTGGGATTTCAAGAAGAAGGTATTTGTAGAGTGTAGGGAGACTGAGTATTAGCAGAAAATTGAAGACTAGGCATTGCTAAGATGGGTGGACAATTACAGAGACATGAACTAGTTGTCCATGGTATTTTGCTAGTGGATGATGAAGCAATCTGTAGATTTAATGCATGCAGCTGGCTTGGCTATTTTCTTTAGCTGACAGAGTTTAATGAGGAGGTTGCTACAAAATTTATGAGCACTTTTGAAGAGGGACAAGAAATTGTGTGGGGTTTGACAGTTGTTGCTATTGAAGAGAGAATTGAAAAATTTACAGGGTTACCAATTGTTGGAGAACATTATCCAAATGAGCATGACGTCAAGTCATCTCAAGCTCAATTCTCCAGGCCGGGTGATCCTTCACTTGAAATTACTAAGCAGGGGTGCATGAGATTGTCTCTTCCACAACCGTTTCTAGAACTGGCTACACACATTATCAGGTATTTAACTTGTGAAGGAGGATTTTCAAACCTGCATGCACATCATTTCAAATTGCTTAGTTGTATCAGGCATAATCTTCAAGTCAATGTTCCCAATTTTATTTATAATATGTTAAGCATTAGTGCCAAGGAAATGCAAAAGGGTAATGCAAATTCCATAAGCCACCATGCCCTAATCAAGCTTTTGGTTGAAAAATCTCTTAGGGATGTTTCTCCCATGTCATGGGTAGAATTTGTCCAATTTGAAAATTTGCAACCCCAAGTAAATCCTATGTCCCAACCTCTAGAAGATGCAGTAGAATCTTCCAGCCCTACTGAAGAAGCAGCAATGAAAGAAAAAGAACCAGAATTACCTCGAGAAAACCAATCTCCTAAACCTATTCTAGAGAGTAATATACCCACTTCTTCCTCAAGAAAAGGAAAATAGAAAGTTGGAAAAGAAATCCCTAACTTAGAAGGTGAAATTTCAAACCCTGCAATTCAAATAAACAAAAGAGAATGGTTGAGTCCTGTAATAACTATTTCTACAGCATCTACTCCTACAACACATAAGCCAAAAAGGTCTTGCCAACCTAAAACTACAGTGATTGAAGAGGCAACTGTGTGTAGAAGCCCTCGCATACGAGGACAAGTGTCTCCACCTTCCCTTCAAAACATAACTGTTCCACCACCAAAACCTTCTATAGAACCCTCTATTGAATATATTCCCGATGACTCCCCTATGTAGGAAGAATCCCAACTTATGAAGGAATCTCCTAATGAGAAAGAACCTAGCAGTAGCATGCCATAGAATGATCAAGGAATGCTTGAGCCGAGCCCTGATGTAATGCAAGAGAGCATTCCTGTGAATGTTCAATCTACTCCTCATTAGCATCTTGTATATTCCAATGTATCCATTATATCCAATCGATCAACATGGTTCACTTACTACTTTTAGAAGGCTGCTAAAGAGAAGAAAAAGAAAGCTCAGATGCAAGAGTTCCCTTCATCAATAATTCAGTCTATCCTCTTTCATCTATACAACCATTTTATCTTTTGGAAGACATGGTGGAAGTAGGAAAGAAATCAAATGCAAAGGGAGATGTTTGATAAGGATGAGGAAATTGAAGCTCTCAAGGAGCATCTAAAGAAACAAAAATAGAAAATGGACAAGGCCCTAAAACTAGCTAACCAGGTCATAGCTTGTAGACCGCCACCTAGGGTATATGCCCTTTGCCTAAAGGAGCAATTTTTGTTGTTCCCACTTATGATGACAATCAAGGATATTGATTGTGAATTCAAGTCTACCCAAGAATTCTATGGTTTGTATCAGACTCTTCCATCATGGAAACAAAATATGTTATGTGAGCTCTATTTGCACAATTTTATTATCCCACATGAAACATAGTGGAATCCTCTGCTCTATATAGGGGACATTCACTTAAGGGTCTTAATGTCATGGATTCATAATGAGACAAACTATGACAAACAACTGAACACCTACAGGGATCTAGAGAAATCTAAGCCTTTTCCATTAAGGGCTGAGTCACATAAGCCTGATGTTCTTTTGAGGGTTTGGCTCAATTTGACTTATGGGAGACCAAAGCCTGAAATCAGGGAGAAAGTATTTGCATTAAGGGATAAATTTTACAGAGAGTATCAGACATTGCCCAATTTTACAGCCCAAAGAGCTCTTTTAGGGGTCAGAAGCAAGTGGAACAGATTGCCAGAAGCTTTCAGGAAAGCAGAACCACATAGCCCAATTAATTATGAAGTAGCTATCCACAGAGTGACTAAATACATGCAGTTCGGGTAACAAACCAGAAGGGAATTATGGATGCCCTTATCCTTCCAACCACCTACACTCTTTTGGCCCCTATACGACATCAATACTACTAGATTGGATCAGTTGGTTGAGGAGCATCAAGGAAATCACTTGGAATGCACAAGGGGGGTTTACTACACTTTCAGAAGTGGAAAGAAGGGAAAGACAACCGTCGGTGATTTCGGGACCATAGTCAGGAAATACAATGCTTGAGGAAAAGCATTTTTTTAGTAGGGGGTAGATGATGAGTCCAATTATTTCCTCAATTTTGTTATAATATTCTTCTTTTTTTTATGCTCTGACAAACATTTCCACAACATTTATGAGTTATACTTATGTGAACTTATGCTAAGTACAACTAAAGCCACAAAATCTATGGTAGTTTGAGTGATATGTTTTGCCGACTATTATAAATATAATGCAGTACTTCATATAGTTATTTCAAGTTGTGTTCTAACATTTAAGTAGGAGTTGAAAATGTTGACTTGCATATTTGTATCGAATGTTACTAACCTTTTAGGTAAACAAGGAGTAGTGTGAAAAGTGGTGCAACTACATTAAAGAAGGAGCGTTAGAAGACCAACCATGGCGGGAGAATCCAACATGATTCTGATGGATATGTCATGCTTAGAAAGAAGTTATTGTTCCAGAGAATATAGGGAATTGGTCTTGCTATATTTCTTCAGAACTAGTATTCTATTGTCAATAGTAATTGTATTATGTCATGGTTGTTTTATCTCCTCCATATTTGGTGAGGTTTAATGAGACTTTTCTGTAATGCTTTCAATAAGTGTCAATCCTTGATATAAAGGGATTTTGATTGATTTAGTAGGTAATGAGAAAAGATAGAATTATGTACTCAGTATAGTGGAAGTTGCTATGTTTTTGTTCTTCATGAGTTATTCAATTGTTATGTAACCAGTTAAGAAGGATTTAATGGAAGAGTGATTTTGGATTATTTCTTGTGTTGAGTAGTTAGCAGAAGCCAACCAAGGGGGCCCACTTGGAAGGTGGATTAGATTAAGTTAGAATAGATTTTCTTCTCATACTTTTCCTATTTTCAAATAGAGTTACTTTTTTACTCCTGTAGCATTGTCATTGTGGTTGTTCCTGCAACATTTGTAGAGATGGGTAGAGTGAATGTTTTGAGTTGTTAGATAGGATTAGATTCATTTCATAAGTTTTATGCAGTAATTCCATTCAATAGTCAAGTGTGTTTACTTTCCTACAGCAATAGCATAGATTCCTTTCATGCATTTTATCTTCTTGTAGCATAGGTTTTATGACTCCTAAAGGAACTTAGTGCACAAACTGTGTTGTCCCATTTCAAGTCTACGTCCCTGGGTTGACAATCTAAATGCATTTCATGATGGGAATAGGTAATCCTTAGCATAGATATATTACCCTTAAGAGAGACAATGGCATGATTACCTTACCTATTGTGAGTCTGTTCAATTAGAAGTTGTTGAAACAGCCCAGAGTAGAGGAAGACATCTTGAAGATGTTAGTGATGATGAAATTGAGGAAGAACAAGGTGATGTAGAACTTGCATTGGCAATGGATCAAGGTGAGGAAAGATTTTTGAAGGCTTTGACAAATCTGAAGTCTACACCACACTTTAATCCTCCTGAGTATAGTGGAAAATTGGATTCTAATGAATTGGTGGACTAGATCACCGAGATGGAAAAGTACTTTGAATATGAAAATTTACACAAGGAAAAGAAGGTGAAAATTGCAAGAACAAAGTTGAAAAGTCATGCATTCTTGTGGTGGGAACATCTGTAGTTGGACAGAAAGAGGAAAGCAAAAGACAAAATTAAGGTATGGAATAAGATGGTGAACAAATTAAAAGGAAAGTTTTTACCTTGTGATTATTATATTAACCTAGTTAGGCAAATGCAAATTTTGAGGCAGAAAGATAGCTCGGTAAAAGAATATACTGAGGAATTCTATAGATTAGATATTAGACTTGGACATGATGAAGATGATGTGGAAATAATTTCTAGGTACTTGAATGGATTGAGAGTTTCCATCCAAGAAGAAATCAATTTGGTCAAATTGGAGAACATTGAAGAGGCTTATCAATTTACATTGAAGGCTGAGGAGAAATTGAATAAAAGACATGAGCAAAGACAAAGAGGTAGAGGTGGTAGATTCCCTAGAGGAAGAGGTAGATCTTATGGTAAAAATAGTAGATCTAAACTTGAAAAGATAAATCTAGATAAATGAAAGACCAAGTGGAAAGGTGAAAGTTCATCTAGAGGCAGAGACAGTAACTACCGAGGTGGTTATAACAAAGGTGGTTTCTGAGGAACTTGTTACAATTGTGGAGAAGAAGGACATAGATCATTTGAGTGTACACATGCAAGTAAGAAGGTTGGTAGTAGTAGAAATGCTGTGGTGCAAGAAGATTCACCGAATGAACTTGAGAAGGAAAAGAACTTGATGGTAAGGAGAGCACTTTGGAGTGAAAGTAATAAGGAAGATCCAGTAAGAAAAAGTTTGTTCAAGACCAGATGTAGAGTTTCTAATGAAGTGTGGAAGGTAATAATTGATAGTGGTAGCTTAGAGAACTTGGCATCTAAGGAAATGGTTACAAAGCTACAATTGAAAAGGTTGGAACATCCAAAGCCCTATCAAATTTCATGGATCAAAGATGAGCATACACTCTTGGTAAGTGAACAATGTTATGTGAATTTGAAAATTAGAAAGTACTATGATAAGGTGTTATGTGATATTATGCCTATGGATTGTTGTCATATTTTGTTGGGTAGGCCTTGACAATATGATAGACATGTTATATATAATGGGAGATTGCATAAATATACTATTTGGGCTAATGGAAATAGAAAAATCTTGTTACCTTTGATTGAAGAACCTGTTAGTAATGTTTGCACATTTGTGAAAGTTTTCTTGATGGGAGGAAGAAATTTTGTTAAGAATTTGAAGAAGAATGATGTAAGTTTTGTTGTGATTCCTAACGAATCGAGTAAGAAAATAGAGGATAGTATCCCTAAAAGGATTGATAAGTTACTCACCGAGTATAGTGAAATCATTTTTGATAATGTACCTGATGGTCTTCCACTGAAGAGAATCATTGATCATTTCATGGATCTAATCCCTAGAGCTAGTTTACCAAATAAGGCACCACATCGGTTGACACCTACCAAGAATCAAGAATTAAACTAACAGATTCAAGAATTATTACAGAAAGGTTTGATCCAATAAATTTTGAGTCCTTGTGTAGTACCTAATGTATTGGCACCTAAGAAGAATGGAGAATGGTGAATGTGTATTGAGAATGAATGATATAATAGATAGTTTGATTGTAGCAAAGTATTTTACCAAAATTGATTTAAAAAGTGGGTATCATCATAGTAGAATCAGAGAAGGTGATGAGTGGAAGACTGCTTTCAAGACAAAAGAAGGTTTGTATGATTGGTTGGTTATGCCTTTTGGTTTAGCTAATGCACTGAGTACTTTTATGAGGTTGATGAATGAAGTTTTGAAGAAATTATTGGGTAAATTTGTGATTGTATACCTAGATGATATTTTGATATTCAGTAAGACTAGAGAAGAACATTTGTTACATGTTAAACACGTATTGCAAAGGTTGAAAGAAGAAAAGTTGTTGATAAACCTGAAAAGTGTTCATTCATGAAAGAGGTGATTGTGTATTTGGGATTTGTGATTTCAACTGATGGTTTGAAGAAAGATCTTGAAAAGGTTGAAGCTATTTTGAATTGGCCTACACCTAAGAATGCTAGTGAGGTAAGATCATTTCATGGTTTGGCAAGTTTTTACTAAAATTTCATTAGGAATTTCAGTTCAAGTTGTAATGCTATGACTGAGACTGTGAGAGGAGATAAAAGAGAATTCAAATGAACACATGGAGCTGATAAATTTTTTGAGACTCTAAAGCAGAAGGTTGTTGAATTGCCTATTTTGGCATTGTCTGATTCCAATAAGGTATTTCAAGTGGAATGTGATGCAAGTGGAAGTGCAATAGGAGCTATGTTGATTCAAGAAGGTAAACCTATTTCTTTCTTTAGTGAAAATTTGAATAATGCAAAAAGGAAATACTTTGTGTATGATCAAGAATTCTATGCTATTGTTCACAAGCACTGAAGAAATGGAGACATTATTTGATACCGAGTGAAATTGTGTTGTATACCGATCATAAAGCTTTACAGTATTTGGGTAGTCAAAATAAGTTGAATTAGAGACATGAAATGGGTTGAGTATTTGCAGAGTTATACATTTGTGATAAAGCATAAGAGTGGAGTCACTAGCCGAGTTGTTGATGCATTGAGTGGAAGGAGATCTTTGATGACTAAGATGAAATTGAAGTTCTTGGATTTGATGACATGACAGATTCTTATGAATTTGATCCTAATTTTTTTGAGCCATGGAGAAAGTGCAAAGCACCTATTCAAGATCAACCGAGTACTAAATGAGAAGAATATTTTATTCAAGGAGGTATGTTGTTTAAATGTATTTAGTTGTGTATATCGAGAGGATCAATGAGAACTAATTTGATAAAGGAGAAACATAGTAGTGGTTTGGCTGGACATTTTAGTGTTGATAAGACATTGAATTTGCTTAAAGAGAAATACTTTTGGCCACAATTGTCTAAAGATGTTCAAAAATTTGTAAAAAGTTGTGGAATTTTTCAAGTTGCAAAAGGAGTAAGTCATAATACTAGATTGTATACACCAATTTCTATTCCTAAGAAACCTTGGATTGATATTAGTATAGATTTTGTTCTTGGCTTATCAAAGACAGTAAGAGGTAATGATTCTATATTTGTTGTTGTGGATAGATTTTCTAAAATGGCACATTTTATACCTTGTAGAAAGACATTAGATGCAGTACATATAGCATATCTTTTCTTGAAGGAAATTGTTAGATTGCATTGATTGCCGAGGAATATTATCTCTGACCGAGACAATAAATTTTTTGGATACTTTTGGAAGACCCTTTGGAGAAAGTTTGGCACTGAGTTTAAATATAGTTCTACATTTCACCCATGGACCGATGGACAAACAAAAGTTGTGAATAAAAGCTTGGGAAATCTTTTGAGATGTTTAGTTGGAGACACACCGAGTAATTTGGATTCTGTGTTGGCACAAGAAAATTTTTCATACAATAATTTAGTGAATAGGAGTACTGGAAAAACACCTTTTGAGATTGTAAATGGCATACAACCAAGAGGTATATCATATTTGAGGGATATTGCTAATGAAAGAAAGAGAAGTGTTGAAGGAGTAAAGTTTATTGAATACATGAACACATTGCATGAAGATGTGAAACATAAGCTAGAGAAAAGTAGTTATAAATACAAAGATAGAGCTGATAGATCAAGAAGACATAAGACTTTTGCAGTCAGTGATGAAGTAATGGTTCATTTGAAGAAAGGCATATTTCCTATTGGAACATATGGGAAGATGAAAATGAAGAAGTTTGGTCCTTGTAAGATTTTGAAGAGATTTGATAGTGGAAATGATAATGAGATTCAGTTACCTAATGACATGGATATATAACCTATTTTCAACATTGTTGATTTGTATGAGTACCATGAGTCGGATGAAGAAATGACAGTACCGAATGATTATCCTAAGAAACCAATAGAAGAAGTTGAACATATTTTGGAGAAAAGAATTGGTAGAAGTACAAGAGGAAAATAGTATATGGAATATCTGGTAAAGTGAAAGAATAGACCAATTGAAGACAGTTCATGGATTTTACAATTTGAGTTGGATTCAGCTCAGATCATATTTGTTTCATGATTCAGAGAATCATTTTCAAATAACCCCAAGTGTCTGATGCAGGAGCATCTCAAGTCCTTGGCAATCCTGTGTCACCAAAAACATGTTTTCATTTTCTTGTGTTGCTTTGTTCCTTCTTTGACCGAGTTGGTTTGATGTTGCTCAGTTTCCTTTGTTTACTGGGGTTGGTCGGTTATCTGTCTAGCACTCGGTGAATTTCCCTGGCACTCGGTTATCCTTTCTTACCGATTTATTTGTTTTAGTTTCCTATTGAGGTTGACTCTTGCAATTAATTATGGTCATAGATTTAATGCTAGAATCTATCATTGGGAAGTGTGTGAACCTAGATCTGATCATTCCTTCTATTGATAATGGATCTGAAGGCCGACTTGTGCGGTAGCCTCTTGTATATAATGTAATCTTATTTGTAGTTGTAGGACATCAATTAGGACATCAGAGATAGAAGCTAGAAGTTTAAAGATTTTTTTAGATCCTCACATGTTGGAGGACTTATGTACTTGAATTGTAATATCTAGCCTAAACTGGGAAGGCCTTATAGCTTGACATGTATGAATCAATTGAAGTAAATATATGAGTGATATATGCATTCTCTCTCTCACTTGTGTGTTTTTTGCTTCTGTGTGTGATCTCTACAAGGTGGATCTAGTTAGGGTGTTTCTTTGGCCCCTCTCCCTATCCTCCCTTGTGTCATAATTGGTTTCAAATGACCATCTGAAAGCCCACCCATGGTTAGCTTTTTTTGAGGTCAAACCAAGTGGTAAGTCAATTTTTCTGGGGGTGAACAATATTTTAGATCCCACAAAGGGTACATTTTCTATTTTCATCCATGATCCTATTATTGATCACTCAATTTTGTCTATGGCCTTGACTCTTGTTGGGAATTTTATGGGCCCAAGACCAAACATTAATTTGGTAAGATCTTTTATTAAGAAGAAATGGTCTTTGAAAGGTCAAATTGAGGTAGCTAGGATGACAAAAGACTTCTTCTCTTTTGAATTCTCTCATGTGGAGGACCTTTCATTTATTCTCTATGGGGGGCCCTGGATGTTTGGGAAGTCATCTTTGGTTGTTAAAAAATGGTCACCTAATTTGGATCTTAATGACATGTTATTTATTTCTGACCCTTTTTGGGTAAGGCTTTCTAGTCTTCCCCTTGAGTACTGGAATGAAGATGTATTTAAAGAAATAGCTAGTACCTTTGGGGAACTATTGTCTATAGATCATATGATTGTGGCTAGATCAAGACTTGTTGATGAAAGATTCCATGTTAACGTCCATCAATTATATGATCTCCCTCATACTATTGAGTTAGTATCCAAGTTGGATAAGTGGCCTCAACCTCTCAAATTTCATTATCTTCCCTTTTTTTTCTTTTCTTGTAAAAAGATGGGTCATTGGGCTAAGAAAATGTCCTACTAAGAAACAAAGTAAGAAAAAGGATATTAAAACACAACCTCAGAAGATATGGAAGGAAAAATAGAATTTAGTAGGGAATGGCAATGATGTTCGTCCACTAGCTGAGGAAAACAAGGGAAATAGAAATGACCAGCATGCTTTTGAAGAGGAAAATCCAAAGATGAATGAGAGGAACAAAAAAACTAAAGAGATGGTCTTCCCTCTATTTCAAGAAGGAGAGAAGAAAAAATATAATGACATGATGGACGAAGATCAAAATAAAGGTCTTGAAGAAGGGGAAATAGATGAAAGCATGGGGCTGCAACAATATTTGATGGAAAGGCCTTCCCTTGGAGAGGTATATCCTAAGGTCTCTGGTATGAGTCTTTTACCTTCACGGGTAGAGGATTCTCAAAGTAAGGAGAGGGGTTCTTAGCCTTGGGAACCGATTGATGATGCTCAACTTTGAAATACCCCTGGGGATGGAATTCTTATGTTTCCATCTCAAGATGAAGAATTATCCTTTGTTCATGATTATATTCCTTCAGGATCTAGTTGGGGGGATGAAATTTCTGACAAGGAACTGGAAGAACATGTTTCTGACCAAGGACAAGGGGTGCCTTGGTCTACATTGGGAAAGAAAGGTAGGAAGGAGAAATATGATGCCCAATATTTTTCTTCCACAAAGAAGAAGGGGGTCTCAACAAGGAGCATGAAAGCTTATGTGGGAATTCCTAAAAAAGGACAAGGCCAAAATTATAATAAATTTATTGGAGAACATGAAAGTAAGAAAAATATAATAGACTTAAGACAACTTACCATCTAGGATATTTGTACCCCTGGTTACAAATGAAGTTTATCTCATGAAATATCAGGGGGATAAATGTACCCCATAAGCAGGATGTTCTCATAAATGTGGTGAGAGACCACAAGCTCGATATTATTTTGTTGGCATCATGATTAGCACTCCCCTTGGAATTCATGACATGTCTTAACCAACTCTTGTGTCTTCTATAAGTCTAGTGGTTGTATCGATCATTAACAAGTCAATCCTTTGGTGCAATGACAACCAATACTTGTAACATATTCTTATCCAAGAGACCAAAATGCCTAAATAAAAGGTTGAGAAGATCAAACTCTTTAAAAATTGTAGAGTGGTGGGTAGCAGCTCTGATGGTGCTTCTCAGGGAAATTCTATCTTTTGGAATAAAAAATTTATAAAGGGAGATATTCTTATTTTTTACTCTAACCTAGTAAGTATTAAATTACATCATATTAGAGATGATTTTTCTTGGTTATTATCTAATATTTATGCTCCTAATACTAAATATGGTAGAGCCAAGTTATGGAACAAACTGGCAGATTACGAAAAGTTGTTCTTGAATTTTGAATGGTTAGTCATGGGAAACTTTAATTCCCCTCTAAGGGATAATGAGAATTTTGGGGGCTCCCAATCCCAAATGGATGATAGACTTGACTTGATGGAGTTTATCAATCAACAAGCTCTTATGGATGTGGATTTTCAAGGTAGTATCTATACTTGGACTAACATAACGGTTGGTAAAGAGTTGATTCAAGTTCATCTTGATAGAGCCTTAATTTGTAGAAACTAGTTGAATAGGTACTTCTTCTCCCTTTCCTCCTTTATTAGAACTAGATCAGATCATTTCCCTATCTCTTTAGTGGATGATCCTATTTCTATCAAGAGAAACTATCCTCTTTTATTTGAAAAGATGTGGCTAACTCATCCTCATTTGGAAGATAAAATTAAAGAATGGTGAAATGTCAATATTGATGGGACTGCTATGTTTAGAGAAGCTAAAAAGTTAAGACTTGTAAAGGGTAGAATTAAGACCTGGAATAAAGAAGTGTTTGGTGATATATTTCAAAAGAAGAATGTTATTAAGCTATAATTACAAGAAGTTCAAGATAGAATCCAACAAGAAGGTTATTCGCAATATATTTTGAAAAAAGAAAATAAAATTATGGTGGAGTATCATGAAATCATATCTAAGGAAGAGATATTCTGGAGGCATAGATATACATCTTTCTAGCTTCAACAAGGAGATAGAAGCACTAGGTTCTTTTAAATGACAGATCTGAAACACCATGTTGCTAGAAGAATATCGCATATTCATACTGTTAATAGAAGACTTGAAAATAAAAATGATATTAGATCTGAAATGGTTAGTTTCTTCTCTTCTCTTCTTTCCTCTAAACAAAATCTTGATTTGGTGGAGCAAGAGAGTCTGTTATCAGCCAACCCATCTATTTTGATAGAGGATACAAATAAAATTTTAACTCCCATCCCTTCTTTGAAATAAATCAAAATTGTGGTTTTCTCTTTTAAAGGGGATAAATATCCAAGACTAGATGGTTTTACTATGATCTTTTTTCAAGAACTTTGGAGTATTGTTGAAAAATATGTGTCTCATGTTGTTAAAGAATTCTTTGGTTCCAAATCTTTGTTGAAGGAACTCAATGTTACCTTCTTGGTGCTTATCCCTTAAAAACTAAGAGCAGATACTTTAGATTGTTCTAGGCCTATTAGTCTCTGTAACATGGTCTATATGATAATCTCAAAGGTGCTTACTTCTAGGCTGCTATCAATTCTTCCTTCTATAATTTCTCCCCAGCAAAATTATTTCGTGCCTGGAAGACAAATTATGGATTCAATTATTAAGGTCTATGAAACTATCCACTCTTTGGAAAGTTCTAAAATTCAAGGGTTTTTACTCAAGATGGACCTTTCTAAAGCCTATGATAGGGTTGATTAGAATATTCTTTGTAGGATGTTAAAATTATTTGGCTTTGATGACACATTTATCTAGCTTATAGAGCAACTAATATCTACTACCTCATTAATCATTATTGTTAATGGGTCTTCTTCTCAGTTTTTAAAGCCCTATAGGGGTCTCAGGAAGGGCGATCCTATTTCCCCTTGTTTGTTTTCCATAATGGCTAAGATTCTAGGGATATTTTTTTAGAAGCTTGTTCTTAATGGTAAAATTCAAGGATTAAAACCCTCTTTTGTAGACCTTTCCTATTCTCATGAGAAGTTTGTTGATGATAGCATTCTTATGGGGTCATCCTCAATCAAAGAAGCCAAGAATATCAAGGCTGCTCTCAATTCCTATACTTAGGATACTCATCAGTTGATCAATTAGAATAAAATCTCTTTATTTTTCTCTAACACTCCTGGAGAAAGACAAAGGAAGATATCCAAAATAATTTATTGTACCATAGGGGAATTCCCTACCTCCTATTTTGGTCTTCCCTTGAGCTTGAAACCACCTAATTCCTTATAGATTGATCTTATTGACAAGTTTAATACAAATATTTCTAGGTGGAAGGATGCTCTCCTCAGTCAAGCTAGTAAAGTGCAACTTTTGAAAGCTATGCTTCAAAATTTGTCAATTTATGTTATGATTCTTTTTAAGATACCCTCAAAATATGAGGAGATCTTAGAGAGGATCCAAAAATGTTTTCTCTGGTCAGGAGTTGGAGAGAACAAAATATTACCCTTGGTTTCATGGGACAGCGTGTGTAGGCCAAAAAAATGGGGAGGCCTGGGTGTCAGGTCTATTAAATTTGTGAACAAATATCTTCTTTTGAAATAAGTGTGAAGAAGCTATGGAGAGGAGAAGGAATGGAATAAGATCTTGAAGCTCAAGTATCTCTATTCTTGCAATTCTTTAGCTGATTGTTTTCTTATTAAAATCCCTATCAAAGGCTCTTTTATCTAGAATTATGTCCAACAAGCTAAGGATTTGGCTACCAAGGGATGTAGATGGATCCTGGGGAATGGTAACCATATTCAATTCTTAGAGGATAAATGGTTAATGGATATACTTTTGGGTGATATTATTCCTTTTAATCATTTTTCTGAAAGGAGTAAACTACACTATGGCTCCCTCGTTTGTGACTACTAGAAAAATTAGGATTGGATTAGCTTATTTGAGATTGACATCACCCTTGGTCCTATAATGAGTTCTCTTAAGGCGTGGTCTAAAAGAGTGGATTCTGAAGATTCTTTGGTGTGGGCAACTTCTTCTTTAGGAAAGTATTTTGTTTCTTTAACTTTTTCTTTGGTAAAACTTGTTAATGAAAGACCCCCTTTTTGGGCTTGTGCTTGGGTTAAGCATTTCATTCCTAAGATTAACATCTTATACTAGATTTGTCTTCAAAATAAAATTTTAATTGTTGAAAACCTTCATAAAAAAGGTTTTACAATGCCTAATAGATGTTATTTATTCAAGGATAATGAAGAAACAATGTATCATCTCATGTTTGATTGCCCTTTTTCTTAGGAGGTTTGGTCAAAGCTTCTTCAAAAATGTAATCTTTGCTAGATTCTTCCTAGTTCTTTGCAAGACATCTTCACTCAATGGTCTTTAGTAGAGATCTTTATGGACAAGACTTTCTGGATCTTGATTTCTCCCCATGTTATTTGGAATATTTGGAAAGAACGCAATGATAAAATCTTTAGGGAGAAGAATTCTCCCCTTAAGTGGTTGCTGAAAAAAGTTATAAAGGTCTAAAGGAAAATTATTTGTGTTTTATGAATTCTAAACTCTTACTTTTCAAAATCTTGATCATACTATTTCTAAGAGATGGATATCTAAGGGTTGGAAATGTTCTAAAAAGAGTAAGAGAGATGGTGTGGTCTAGTTTTCTCCTCTATAGGGTTGGGTTAAAGTGAAATTTGATGGTGCGAATAAGGGGAATCTAGATCAAGATTCCTATGGTGGGATTGTGTGGGATCATAGTGGAAATTATCTTAGGGCCATTTCTTTCCCTCTGGGATTCCAAACTAATCATTTTGCAGAGGCCATTGAAGCTCTCCAATCTTTCAAATTATTAGATGATCTCTGGTATAGGAATGTGTGGATCAAGGGTACTGACTCTAACAACAACATTAAATATTTAAAAGGGGAGTTTTAGGCATCGTGGTTGATTAATCACATCATTATGGAGGCCATATCTATCATTAATTCTTTTGATAATCACAATATTTATCATGTGTATAGAGAAGGCAATGTGGTGGTAGATGCCTTTGCCAACCTGGGTGTCAAATCACATTAAATTATTATTCGAAAAGGGGTAAAGGATCTTAATGAGGTTTTATTATCCCTTTTATAGTTTGATAAGACAAACTGTAAAGAGGAAGTCATTTTAAGTAATCATGGTAACAACACATAAGTGCTCTAGGTACATCAAAGGATTATTTAATTGTTTGAAAATATTTGAAATGACAAGGGCAATTAATTGGCAACACAGATTGTGGGCAATTATATTAGCTTCACTCTTTCACATTTTTTATTCAAGTGTTTCATTCTCTTCTCAAAGCTAATAAAATTACCATGGGAGGCAACTTGAAGTGTGAGGAGACACCCAACTTTGAAAAATGGACGAAGGAGCTGAAGGTATGGAAAATATTGAAGGAGGGGGCATTTTGCATTATCTTGAGAGACTTCGTGGCTTCAATATGGATATCACCAGATAGTTTAAGGAGGGTTGGAAGGAGAATTTTGTGACTTTATGTGATAAGAATATTGTTCATATTAAACTCATTTGGAGGAAGGTTCTATTTTCCCTAATGGAATACATCATAGTTGATGGTCATTATACTAGGGCTCACAGCTATCATTTTGTTCTTTTGAACCATTTTAGGCACAAGATGCATGTCTCTTTTCCATATTATCTTCTTTGTTATCTTAATCACAACATTACAAACCATAAGAAGAAAGACCATAAGTTGGTGCTTCATGAAGGGGTCATCTACCTCATTTATGAGTATGTCTATAAAAAAGCTCCTGTTGTGGTCTAGAAGTATGTGGATGTTAAGAAAGAGAAAGGGAAAAGGTATTTGGAGGAGTCAATGTTGAGTTTTCTCATTTCCCTTAAGATGTCTATGTCTTTCCTGGAGATGAATAAGTAGGATGAAAACTAGGATATGGAAATTGATAAGATGATGTTGAAGAAATGGAAGTGCATATTAATTCCCCTTCGTTTACCATTTTCAAGTATAAGGATGATGAGGGCGAGGATATGGAGATTGAAAGGGATATTGAAGAAGAGGAGGAGAAATATTTTTCTACTGGTAAATAGGATATGGGAATTTTTTCTAATGATGGAAATGTGATTTTAGATAAGGAGCATCCCATTGAGTTTTGTGGGTTGGATCAGGTTCTTCCTAGAAATAATGATGAGGCTACTAAAGAGAAGAAGAGTGAACCCTCAATTCCATTAAAGGAGAAAAACCCTAGCTGTGAGGATTCAAAGAAAGCATAGAAGGTTTATGAGGAGGAGAAGGTCCCTATTCTAGTAGACTATTCCAGCATGGAGGACCATGATGAGCCTATTTCCCCTTATGAGTCTATGGAGTCGATTAAGGCTTACAAAGGTGAGAAAGGTCCCAAGCAAGACACTGACTCAAATGAGGCTAACATGAAGCTCCTTTTGGAGGATCTGCAGGACAAGAGAGAACCTATCTTGGGGGTTCTTCATATGGCGAAAGCCATTTTGATGTATTCTTTCTACCTTGACAAGTGGAATTTCCATGATATCAAGAGCCTCGATCTAAAGATGAGGTCCCTTTCTTCTAAATTCAAAAACAAGGAGCTGATGGGTCGAGGGGGAAACATTATGCCTAACTATAAGTCTATGGGATTTCTTGAGGATAAATTGGAGGGGCTATGTACTAGGTTGGAGAAAGTGTAAAATACTTTAAAGAAGATCCTCCACCATAGCCATGAAATCATAAAAGTCTCTGCAGATAAGCTCAATGCTTTGGTGGGTAAGCTAGATAATACTCTCAGTGAAAAATCAGTGGTGAATCTAGATTTTGATCTTGGTGATGATGCTAGTTGGAGCATTGGTCATGGGAAAATAACAAGATCTAGTATGACAAAGAAGGATTCTACTTGTCCCAAAGATATTATGGTTCTTAGGGAAGTTTCTTAGAAGATGTCCAAGATCAAAGAGGAGGTGATGGGTACCCTTAAGGACTTTTCCTAGTGTTCCTTGTTTTTCTCTATTGTTTGTTGGTCTTATCTGTTAGGAATAGTCCCAAGAGATAACTAAGAGGGGGGGGTGAATCAATTATCTACAAGATTCAATTCTTTATCCAATTAAGTATAGAAGAACATTAAGCATACACACAATATAAGAAAAATTAACACAACACCACAATTTTGGTTATGAGGAAACCCAAATAGGTAAAAACCCCAGTGGGAATTAGCACCTACTATGAACTACACTAGAGTATAATGATCCCTGTTAGAAGATCTTACAACCCTTTTAGGAGTTGATCTTTACAATGCACTAAGTACAGTGACCTGGTCAAAGGTTGGACCCTATTAAGATTCTTTTATAATTAACCCTATTAGGGGTGAGGACACACTGTCGAGGAGCACACTGCTCAAAGGGGTGAAGGCTGCAACCTTTTATTTAATAGATACACACTATATCTGGATCTTGGTGAACTGTGAGTTAGACCTGCTGTCTAGATTAGTTCCAATGAATATCATACACTTCCTTCTTAGTCACATAGACCTTCTACTGATGGCTCAATACTTCACACCTTCTGCTCTGCTCTTATCTTTCAACTATCTACCATACTTAGCGATCACAACTTGACCAGCTATAGGTATCTTTCTCCAAATGATATAATCAAGTTAGCCTATTAGAAATTCCTTGAAATCATATTAGAGAAATAATATAACTCTACAAAAACATCTCCAACTGCTATACTAAGCACGCAACACAAATTAGGACCGCACAACTCCATATGAGTAGACACATCACTTCACACTGTCGGATCCACTAAATCAAATGATACTTTCTTCTCATGTTGAAATACATTATGCACTCTTAACCAAACATTCTTAACTCTTCTCCAAACACACATATCCAAATGAATGTCAGCTCCATCAGATAAACTCAGGAAACTGTAACTGTCAACTAGAAACATCATAACTCAACCTATACTGCACAAATGACTCTGCATCCATGAACATAGCTTCAATAACATGTCTACAACATAAATATAAATGTGCAAGGCTCAATTACAACCATATAACAAATCACATACAAAAATCTTCCTAGGACCTGTTAGGAACACTACTAATACAAACAATTGTATTACTGTCTTCACTCATAATCAACCTCTGTGTCTATGATATCATGTTGATAACATATCTAGGAACCATATGCTTAAGGCTCTCTCCATCAGTCTTTCACACATGTTTCTTACCATATGTTGTCATCAATGACAAACATACAATCAGTACTAGCTTGTTGGAAAATCTCCAACAATCTCCCCCTTTGGCATTGATGGCAACACATGGAATGAAAAACACCACCAATCCAAATGAGAAATTCTTTTATAACATTCTCCATTTCCTCAACAAAACTCCCCCAAGGATGAATCCTCCATCTACTACTAAATGCTCTAAATATCAACTGCTTTATCTCCTTACTATATACTCCCCTTTACTATTTTGTTTCTTCTTGCTAAATACATACTCCCCCTTTCTAGAATAAAATGACTCCCAACTTCTCCCTGAGATACTCAAATGTAGCCTTCAATAAAGGCTTTGTGAATATGTCTGCTAGCTGATATTTTGTACTCACATATTCCAATTTTACTTCTTTCTCTGCAACTTTCTCTCTTAGGAAGTGATATTTTATCTCAATGTGTTTTTTCTTTGCATGCATCATAGGGTTCTTTAACATATTGATAGTTCTAGTGTTATCACAATGAATAACAATAGGATAATCAATCTGAATTCCAAAATCTTTATCATCTGCTTGATCCAAACAATTGTAGAATAATTTAATGCTACTGCTACATACTTTGCTTCTACTAAGGATTGAGAAATACAATTTTGCTTCTTTCTTGTCCAAGTAACAAGCCTATCTCCAAGAAATATTGCTCCTCCTGAGGTACTCTTTCTATCATCCACGCATCCTGCCCAATCTACATCTGTATACACATGAAGTTCTACATTTTTTGAATTAGGATACCATAAACCATAGTCTATAGTTCCTTTCAAATATCTGAATATCCTCTTTACTTCCATAAGATGACTTTGTTTAGGTTCAACTACAAATTTTCCAACTATACCAACTGCGTTAGAAATATCAGGTCTAGATTGAGTAACATAGATTAGTTTACCAATCATAGACTTATACAAGGTCATGTCTACTACTACTGAATCATCTTCTTTTGAAAGCTTGCATCCTATTATCATAGGGGTACTTACTGGATTGCAATCATCCATATTGAACTTCCTCAATATCTCTTTCACATAATTAGATTGATTAATAAAAATACCTTTGTCTATCTGTTGCACATTCAGTCCCAAAAAGTACTTGATGGGTCCAATCATGTTCATTTCAAATTTTCTCTGCATCTCTTTAGCAAATTATGTACTAAGCTTGTCATTACCACCAAAAATAATGTCATCAACAAATATAGCAACCAACAATAATCCATCAAGTGTCTCTCTTATGAATAAATTACAATCTTCTACTCCTTTCTTGAATCCAATCTTTGTCAAGTATCCATCAAGTCTTTCATACCATGCTCTAGGGGCTTGCTTAAGTCTATAAAGGGCTTTCTTTAGTTTGCATACCATATCAGGTCCATCTGATAAGGTAAATCCTTCAGGCTACTCTATGTAAACTTCTTCCTTCAACTCTCCATTCAGGAATGCTGACTTGACATCCATCTAATATACTTTGAATTCTTTGAATATATCATAGGCTAGCTTCCAATCTACTTACAGGGGCAAATGTATCTGAATAATCAATTCCTTCTCTTTGCACATGTGCTTTACACACTAGTCTTGCTTTGTTTCTTACTATTGTTCCATCTTCATTCATCTTGTTTCTAAATATCCAATTGGTTCCAATCACATTCTTATCACTAGGCCTAGGGACCAATTCCCATGTGTCATTCTTAATTATCTAATCTAGCTCTTCTTTCATTGCTTCATGCCAATCTGAATCATTACATGCATCTTCAACACTTAAAGGTTCAGTTTGTGAAAGTAGGCATAGCTCTTCATTAATTGTTGAACTTTTTGCTTTTGATCTTGTCATGAATTTTTTGTTATGATCTCCAATGGTATCTAGATGTTAATTTTGGAACATTGGGTGTGATTCTCTCATTTGACTTTTGTGATTCTTCTTCACTAGTTTTAGGGTCATTGAATAATACATCAATGCTATCAAAATTTTCTTCAACAACTATTTCTCTAGTGGTAGGTATAGGTTCTTCTCCAATCATAGTTTCATAATCATGATATCTCTCTTGAATCATAAACTTTTCATCAATCTTAACATGAGCACTTTCAATGATCTTCTTCAATCTTAAGTTAAAACATCTATAAGCTTTTCTTTTAGTAGAGTAACCAAGAAAAATACCTTCATCACTTCTTGCATAAAACTTGCCAATAGCTTCATCTCTCTTGATGTAGCACTTGCTTCCAAAGATTCTGAAGTATTTTACTATAGGTACATTCCAAAACCATAGCTCATAAGGTGTCTTGTCTGCACTTGGCCTCAATTGAATTCTATTGATAGTATAGACTACAGTATTGACTGCATTTCTCCAATAGGTGTGTGATACCTTTCCTTCAATCATGATGGTGTGCGCTATGTCAAGTATGATCCTATTCCTTCTTTTGATAATTCCATTCTACTGAGGGGCTCTAGGTGCACTTAGCTATCTCTTTATCCCATGTTCTTCGCAGTACTCATAAAATCTGTCAGAAGTGAATTATCCTCCTCTATCTGATCTTAGACATTTTATTTTTAATCCAGACTCATTTTCAACTTTAGCTTTGAATATTTTGAACTTCTCAAATGCTTCTGATTTGGCTTTTAAGAACTCAACCCACATCATTCTAGAATAATCATCAACAAAAAAATAAGTACTTTTCACCATAGTATGATCTTGTTTTCAGTTGGTCCACATAGGTTTATATACACTAGATCCAATTCTTTCTCTACCAAATTATGCTTTCTTCTTAATGAATTCCTCACATGTTTTCCCATCACACATTCCCTGCATATTGTATCAACCGGTTTTGCAATGCTAGGAAGGTCTCTTACTACCTTTACATTGCTTATCTTCACTATGTTGTCAAAATTGATATGACGTAGTCTTTTGTCCCATAGCCAACTATCATCTACTTTAGCAACAAAAAAACTTGCTTATAAATTAAGCTAAAAAACATTACCTTTTGTCTTTGAACCTGATGCAATCATTTCTCCTTCTTTTTTATTAATGATGCACTTTTTGTCTTTAAATTCCAATGGATATCCTTTGTCAAGTAGTTGTCCAAGACTTAGTAGGTTATGTTGCAAACCATCAACATAAAGAACATCATCAATGTTGTTCTTTCCATCCAAGGTGATAGCTCCTCTACCTATGATAGGTTTAGGAGTGTTGTCTCTGAATCTAAGCATGTCATCTTTGTACTTATCTAGATGTACAAATCTATCTTTGTCTCCTTTCATGTGCTGTGAACAACCGTTGTCAATGATCTAATCTGTTCTGATATCTACTTGCGAAATCAATGCTAACTCTTGTGCTTTCTTTTCATCTTCAAGGTCCATTTCATCAAACATTCTCTTTGTGTCTTCAAGAGAAATGAATCCAATTTTATCTTCTACTGAAACTTCATCTGATACTCCATCTCTAGCATAGTAACATTATTTTGCATACTTAGGCTTGTAATTGGTTTTGAACTTCTTGACTCTTGTAGGACACTTAGAAGCAAAGTGACCAATCTTGTTACATGAAAAGCATTTGAATGGTAACTGACCTTCATATTTTCCTTTTCCTTTCCTTTCTTTCTTAGCAATCATAGCAATGAAATCATCTAGTTCTTTCTCTTCATTATCATCATCAAAATTACCAGAAGTGTTCAAGGATTTCTTACCACGAACTGAAGCTTTGAAGGTTGTCTCACTTTTAGGCTCTATCTTCAAACTTGATATCTCAAATGCTAAAATATTGCTTATTAAGGTCTCTCTTTTGAAGTCTTTTGAAAATTGCATAGTCTCATCTAGGATGTTTATCTTTCTCTCATATTCTGGCGTCAATGTAGTCATCAACTTATCCATTATGTCTTCTTCCAAAATTTCTCCAAAATTGTTTCTGATTCCTGCAATAGCTTCATTAATCCTTTGATTGTAGGCTTTGATGTTCTCTTTAGGTAGCATCTCCAATGTATTGTACTTTTTCTTACATGTCTTTCTGTGCACATTCTTGGCTTGGACATCTCCTTCAAACATGTCTTCTAGATACTTCCATATCTTGTAGGCTTTATCTACTTTCTTGATCTCTGAAAACTCACTGTCAGAAAAGGCGTTGATAAGGGATTCTTTGGCAATAGAATTTTGAGTGAACATCTCCTTCTGCTTAAGAGTTGCATCTTCCTTTGTAATATTTGACAAAGAGGGAATCTGAAATTCTTTGGTAGCTACTTCAAAAATTTCAAAGGCAATGCACTACAAATGTGTCATCATTTTGTTATTCCAATCTAGATAGTTCTCTCCATCAAACTTAGGACTTTCTTTTCTAAAGAATTCCATCTGATCAACCTCAAGTTGTTAAACTTTCTCTCCGAGGCACTTGGCTCTGATACCAATTGTTAGGAATAGTCCCAAGAGATAACTAAGAGGGGGGGGTGAACCAGTTATATACAAGATTCAATTCTTTATCCAATTAAGTATATAAGAAAATTAAGCATACACACAATATAAGAACACTTAACACAACACCATAATTTTGGTTATGGGGAAACCCAAATAGGTAAAAATCCCGGTGGGAATTAGCACCCACTATGAACTACACTAGAGTATAATGATCCCTTAGAAGATCTTACAACCCTGTTAGGAGTTGATATTTACAATGCATTAAGTAAAGTGACCTAGTAAAAGGTCACATCCTATTAGGAGTCTTTTATAATTAACCCTGTTAGGGGTGAGGACACACTGTTCAGGAGCACATTGCTCAAAGGGGTCAAGGTTGCAACCTTTTGTTTAACAGATACACACTATATCTGGATCTTGGTGAACTGTGAGTTAGACCTACTATCTGGATCAATTCCAATGAATATAATACACTTCCTTCTTAGTCACATAGACCTTCTACTGATGGCTCAATACTTTTCACCTTCTCCTCTACTCTTATCTTTCAACTATCTGCCATACTTAGCGATCACAACTTGACTAGCTATAAGTATCTTTCTCCAAATGATATAATCAAGTCGGCCTATTAGACCTTCCTTGAAATCATATTAGAGAAAAAATATAACTCTTCAACACCATATCCAATGGCTAGACTAAGCACACAACACAAATTAGGATCGTGCAACTCCATATGAGTAGACGCGTCGCTTCACACTGTCTGCTCCACTAAATCAACTGATGCTTTCTTCTCATGTTGAAATATGTTATGTGCTCTTAACCAAACATTATTAACTCTTATCCAAACATGAATCCAAACATGCATATCCAAATGATAGGTGCAACTACTACAACAATAAAAACAATTTTGGCTCCATCAAATAAACTCAGGAAATTGTAACTGTCAACTAAAAACATCATAACTCAACCTGTACTTTACAACTAACTCTGCATCCATCAACATGGATTCACTAACATGTCTATAACATAAATATAAATGCACAAGGCTCCATTACAACCATACTGCAAATCACATATAGAACTCTTCCTGGGACCTGTCAGGAACACTACTAATACAAACAACTGTATTATTGTCTTCACTCATAATCAACCTTTGCGTCTATGATATCATGTTGATAACATATATAGGAACCATATGCTCAAGGCTCTCTCCATCACTCTTCCACATACACTTCTTACCATATGTTGTTATTAATGAAAAACATAAAGTCAGTACTGGCTTGCTAACAAATCTCCAACATTATCGTCTCTATTGGTTTTCTAGTATTTCTAGGTTTTAGGTGACTACTGGTTCTTTGGAAGCATTTCTTGTTGGGATCTTCTTTGAAAATATTTCTTTCTTAAAGTTGTAAAGGGTTTCGGGTCCCTTCAAAACCCGCTTTTGCATTTAATTAAAAACATTTAATGTAATTTTTCTATTGCCTATAATTTGATTTTTTTAGTATTATTTACAATACATAAATTTTCAAACCAATATACCCCCTAATTTTACCTAATCTTAACTCTAAATACATTACATTATTGGTAGGAAATTTGATTCTTTTCATCTCTTGTTCTTTAAAGGGTACTAGCTCAATGGAAGAGAACCTTCTTTACAAGTAGGAGGATGGTGGTTTGATTCCATCATGCTCTAATATCACTAAATATATGACTAAATCAATTGAAATAAAATAATATTAAAGAAAAATAAGAATCTTTTTTAGAATAAAAAAAGGAAGCAACAATAGAATCCAAACTAGAAGCAAACCATAAGCAATCTTGGAAGCAAAACTTGGCGTTATCTAGGAAGCAATTCAAGTAGAAAACAAAGAAGTAATAATGGAAGATAAATTGAAAGCAAACATAGAACCAAAATCAGAAGTAAACCTAGAAGTGACACAAGAAGAAAAATCAAAAGTAAAATTGGAAGTAGCAAAGGACTCTATAATGGAAGCAAAACTAGAAGCAAAAAAGGACGTCATAATGGAAGCAAAACTGGCATCAATTTGGAAGGAAACTTTTTTGGCGCAACATATGGTGCAAAAAGTCAGCGCAAAAGGTTGGAGACACTTTTGTGACAACTTTTTCTTCCACCCAAAGGCTCATTTTAAGAAAAAAAAATACACTAAAAGTTGGTGCTATTTTAGGCACTAATGACAGGGATTTTTTGTTGAGGATATTTAAGAGGCACTTTCGAGTATTCCTTGTGCTATCATGGTTATCCTATTGAACCTCAACATTTTGTGAGTATTCATGGATATTTTGATTCAAATTATACTAGTGACATAACAATAGAAGATCTGCCAATGTTTATGTCTTTACTATGTATGCTGGTGTTATTAGTTGGATGAGCAACTGACAAGATATAGTTTCTTTGTCCATGATAGAAGCAAAGTACATGATAACTATTCATTCTTGTAAGGAATACATTTGGCCTATATATTTGTGTTCATATTTTGGATTTGATGTAGGATTGATTACTATTTTTGTTGACAATCAGAGTGTCATTATCTTAGCAAAGAATTCAACTTTCCATGCAAGAACAAAGCACATTGATGTTCAATTTCATTTTGTTTGAGATATGGTAGAGGATGGAAAGGTAAAATTACAAAAGGTTGACACTTTGATGAATATTGCACATGTATTGACAAAAATGGTAAGAACAAAGAAGTTTATACAGTGGTCTAGTTCTATGAGCCTCTCAACCCCTTGCAATTGATATATGGGCTATTTGAAAAGTCTTTGACATGTAGGAAAAAATTGGGATTAAAGTGTCTCAACTTTTGAAAAATTGTAACATAAATTATAGTTCTTATTTATAATTTTAATTAATTAAATGCCTACAAATATCTAGTCATCTAGTGGGATCCACGGGATTTTTGGAATCCTACTTAGTGATGACTATATGACACGTATGTCACACATGTCTAGGTAGGCATCCAAATTTGAGGATCTTGACAAGTTTCATGTTATGAAAACCTATGATAGACTCTATGAAATATTTAAAAAGTGGACCTTTTGCGTGGGGAAAGGTGGATTTCCAAGTTAGGTTATGACAAGCTATAAGAGAATTAGCTAATAATAGTTAGTTTATGATAGATTCTCCTAGAACTATAAGTGTTGTAAGTTATGACAATATTTATGAATACTTTTAGATGCATAAGAGTATTTTTCATACCTCAAGATAGTAATTTTTTGCTACCCAACTTAGTAGGTTTGGGTGGGATTCATTTTAGATGGATATGTGTCATTTTTATGCTTTTAGGTGGTTGAAAAATAGTGCCAAATGTTTTGTACGACACCATCTTGTATCCCCATCTAGAAGCCACCTCTTGAGTTGTATTTATCTATATAAGGTAGCCTTGGAGAGTACTATTCATGTTGTATTTTGCAAGTGAAGTGTCATGTTGAAAAAATTTATTTATATTTTGGGTGTTAGTTTTAGACTCTTGTTGAAGAGGATAAGTGTTGATATTGTATTATAACCATTAATCTAGTGGGATACAAGGTATTGTGCTTTTGGAGTGTGGGAGTTTTCTATTCAAATGGTTTTTCCCATGATATATCTTGGGTTATATTGTATATATTTAAGCATTATTTTTATCTCCTTGTGAATTTGTTTCTTTTTTCTCTAATAGTTAAAGATCATAAGGAAAATTTGCACTATCTCCCCTACTAGATTAGTATTAGGAAGTTTTTTCCACACCTTAGCTTTCTTTCAAAGGTCATCATTTTTTGTGAGCTTAGCAAGATTAAAGAGCATGTTGAAATACAAGTTTTAAGTGTATTTGGACATGGTTCTAGATATCCTCCACAATTTCAATCTTCACACTATTAATCACCTCTATAGAAAATCCAATCTACAAGTTTTAGCTACTCACTATAGTTGGTTTCAGTCCAATGATTTTGAGACACCAATATAAAAATAAAAAGACCAAACCATAAATGATGGTCCTCATATGAAAATGTCAATTTGCTAGAATGACTAGTATCAGAGGCTAAAAGTCTTGGACTACGGAGGTAGATATGTCGATTATCGTAGACATAGATAGGTCACCTCAGATGTTGATTTATGATTTTTTGGCCAAACATTTAGAAAATTCAATAGGATACTTCACCTACTGATACAAAGGATTAACATTATATCTTACCCTTGTTAGGAGTACAAAATTACACAACATTGAGGTAAATTTCACTTGATTGAAATAAATTCAAGTACATATACATTATTCAATTAAATACAAAAGTAAAATTGCTAAAACTAAAGTAGAAAATAGAGAAAGCTAGAAGGAAAATGTGCTAATGTCTCACATGACCCAAAAAAGAAATAAATGCACACAAGGAGGTATAGGATTACACTCATGTCAAATAGTGTATACATAATGCAAGGAAGTAATATGATCACACAAGAGAAAACATGGAGAAACACTCGATGTGAAGAAGAATAAAGACACATGAAGGCCTCACTAAAATTACCATGGAGCACAAGTCATAATGCAATAACTGAACAAGCTTAATAAATCATAACTTGAAAGGTTCTACTTAGACTACTAGGAGTTAGATGCTAGAGTACTAAGTGTAGGGAGTGTCATCATATGTGCTCATAGGAATTATACTACTACCTAGCATCAAACATTCACAAATGAGAATGACAAAGGAGAAAGAACTATCACCACGTGCCCATACATGTGCAAAATTTCCTACCCAAATCACTTGTAGCCTTTTGATAGCGCTCATGTTGTGCTTGATGTATTCACTTATCTTAAGTAATGTATCAACCTATTTTTTTATTATTTTTTCACTTCTTAAGAGACTCCTCAACATGATTCCCAATCAAGCCTCTTATGGGATAGGTACATGTTAGGAGACTCTTTAAACCTAATCTAAGAACCTAACCCTAAGGATTAATCCATTCCAAAAGAATAAAACACAATGCACAAACCAAGGTGAGAATATAACCCTGATGAGCCCAGTTTTAGGTATATTTTGGGTTATGTTTTTAATATCTTTCTATCTTTTATTATGTTGAAATAGACATTAAGTAGTGATTATGGAAGTTATAAATAGACTTTTTATGCTTAATATAACAAACTAATTATTGTAAGTCTTTGATAGAATTTCCATGATTATTGCTTGATGTTTCATTAGTTTGATGAAAGATGTGCTCCTTATGACTCTATGAGATAAAATGCCTTTCCTGCAACCACTACTGTCTATCTTCCTATAGCCATATGTGAAATATTATTTGTTCAAATTTAAAACCTAATTAATGTAATAAAGGAATAAATGCATCATTTAATGAGTTAGATGTGTTGAGTCGATCATTTTCCATAGGTATAGCTATTAGTTATTGTGCAGGTACCAAGTCTCAAGGAGAAGATTTAACCTCTACTAAATAGTTGTAGGACTGATTCAAAGTAGACTAGCTCAGTAGAAAGACGTGAGGAGACAGTTCAAGATTTATCCTCCATGCAAGGGAGTGTTCCAAGAATCCATAAGAAAATTCCTTGATGACATGCAAATCAAGGATAGTGGTACCTTAATTCTTTCAAACTAATTTAACTCAGTTCACTTTCTTGTGTCCACTTATTCAATGTAAAGGTCAAGTTGTAATAAAGGTTTCCCATTTTTTGTGGGAAGGGTTAATTATTTGTTAGGGTTCATGTGTAAATGAGTAGCTTCATTCTCCTTCAGAGAGGAGTGAGAAGATCTCTATTGTATTAGCTTCAATTTCAAATAATATAGTTGCAAGTTGCAAGTTGTGAGCAATGTACTTTTTAGTTTTCATTCAATAAGAAGCATTTCATGGAGTTTGTAGTTTAATCTATTTTTTACTTGAGAAACTACCTAAGATGGCACACTTAGGGAAGTTATCTATCATTTCCATTTATACAATTAGAATAGTTGTACTTTTTTTTCCTAGAACTTCAGTGTGACTATTCCTACAACTGGTAGAATTATAAAGTTGTCAACTATTCCTACAACCACTAGGGACAAAGTAGTTCCTACCTTCAAGAATGAGTTTAGTTAACATAATTTTGAGAAGTAGTTGTTAGCTAAAGTTTGTTTCTAGTAGTTTCAATTCCACCATGGTATATCTAAGTAGGAACACATTTCTGAAATAGGTGGTTAGTGCATATACTTTGTAGACCCATTTCAAGTCTAACATCCCTAGGTCAACAATAAAATGATGTCCTTGAGTAGATTATGAATGCCATTTGTGATATCTAATCCCTGAGTAGAGGAATATATATATATTCCTAGTTATCAACCTAATTAAGGACACTACATTTTTGGCATCGTTAGCGAGGATGGTGTCAAACTAAGAACCTGTTGCAGGCGTGGTAGTAGGAGCTTCAATTTTATTCCCAGCATTTATCTTAGTGTACCATCTTAAAATGGACTCACTCCTAATTTAAGACCTTTTAGATCTCAACCTCTATCGAATTTTTGGACCATGGATGGATTCATGCTCAATCACCTCTTTCTCTTGTTTAGTCTTATATTCTCCCTATTTAACAATGTAGTATCTGAGACCTTAGGGTTAGCTCCTTATGGGCCAACCCTAGAATAGGTCAACCAAGTTGACATGTTTTGGAATAGGTCAACCTAAGTCAACCTATTCTTGGGAACATGTCAACCTAAGTTGACCTATTCTGGAACAAGTTGGAATTCAACATGTTCTAGAAAAGGTTGGCCAAGTTGACCTATTCCCCTGGGTTTGTGAACCTTAGGCCCTGTATTGTCTCAGGGATTTAATTCTTAAAATATAGTGACCTTGACATCTTGCTTTGTTTTCCCAACCAGAAACTTGTATAAAATGAAGAATAGGCACCTCATTTTACATAGCACAAGACATAAGAAGAAGAAAGGAAAGAAAAAGAAAGCACAAAATCAAAGAGAAGAAGCAAGGAGACAATTTGAGCATTCAAGCATTCAAACATTCAAGTCTTCAAAGATTCAAGGATCCTTTTCGAGCATCTTCCCTCTTTAGGATCTATAATATTATTGGCCATTAAGGGAGGAGATCTACATTGAGGCATTCATCATCTTCTTCATTTGATGCACACTTACATCCATGGCTCCATGAAGTGATTTTGGTAGATCCATAGCATTTGTGGAGATTTCCTACATTGCAAGCTCAAGATCAACATACAAACACAACAAAATCCTTATTGACAAGGGTTTCCTCGAGCAAGGTGAATATTTACATTTTTCTTGTTTCATTTACACATTTTCATTTTAATTCAAGGTTGATTCCTCAATCTAGGGCTTGACCAAGGCAAGCCCTTATCCACCCCAACCCCAAAAACCTAGTTTTCTATATGCAGGAGCAAGATCTCAAAATTGCAGGCATAGATCTGGAAGTTATAGACATAGATCTATTAGAAGAATCTAGGTCGACTTCAAAAAAGTTCCTTGAGAGAATGGTGACTTAAGTCAACCTATTCTGGAATACAGTGACATGATCGACCTATTCCCAATAGCTTGAGATTTTAGCACTTTCTGGGTTTTCAGCCATGATCACAAATCTGTAGTCAGAAATTTAGTTACAAATTCAAAACAACAACTTTTAGAGAAAAAAAAGTACATTCATTGACACATTTCAAGGTGAGTACCTCATTATCTATTTCACATCTTAGTTTAGATCTATTTTCATATCTTAATTGGGTTGATTGCTTACATTTAGCACCTAGATATCTATTGCTTATCTTATTAAATCAATTAGTTCAATTTTACAAGTACATTTACACAACCTTAATCAAATCTTACATTGCATGAAAGAGGACTTGCTTGTGTAGTTCCTTGGTATAATTTGGGTTTAGCATTGACATCCCTTTTATCTCCTTGGGTTTTGCTAATCTAACCTAGGTTATATTGAGAGTTACACCTGGAAGCCCCTCTTTCTCTTGTATTTTTAATGTTAGGATGGAAATGGTTAATTAATTAATACATCTCACATAGTTTACATTACTAAATTCATGAACTCCATTTTCCCCCTAAACATTTTGGTGAACCTGACGCGTTGTAACTACCTTTTGAGTTTGGATTTAGATCCCTTGATTTCCTTTTTACCATTGGTGAACCCTATTTTAGAGTTATATTTAGCTATATATATATGGTTAGATCTTTATTGGATCTTTATTTCATTGACAATTATGTGGTTGTATCTCAATAGAGTTTCCTTTTGTGATCTCCTCTTTAATGAGCTTTATTATACTAAGTCCAACCTCTAGCATTCTCGTTAGGAGAAGTCGTAGACTCAGGATATTTTGACCATGATTCTTCTTTCCTTCCTAGGACCCATGATGATACTAATATTTTACCTCAATATCTTAATCCTATAATGGAGCATAATTCTTCTCATTCATGTCACGATAAGGATGAAACCTTAAGAATTCCTCCTTCCCAAGTTGATAATCTCTCTCATGAGTTTGATTAATTGGAAAATTGGCTTGTGCAAGAGAACCCAAATCCTGATAGTATTGTGGCTATTGAGGCTATTAAAAATTTTATTACTCATGATGAAAATAACATACCTATTTTGTGTGGTATCTCACACCTTATTAATACTCATCCTAAGCCTTTGAAAGAATGTGCTCAAGAGTTAGGATACACTCTTTCCACAACCATTGAACCTTCTATCCTAATTTATAATACCAGTCCTAGTATTCCTACTTATATGCCACCTCTCATGACAACTTCTACACAAGTTTTCACTCCTTTAAGTGTTGGTATTCCTAATCCTTCACTTCCTTCAAGTGTTCCTCCTACCTCCATACCTTGTTTATTACCCTCATACAATGTTGTCCCTTTCACATATTCCAATCCTCTTCTCATTCCTTCTAATCCTCCACTAACATCCTTACATTTTCCTTTGGCTTCCTACAAATTTCCTAGTACATGCAATATGTGTATGCCTACTATTAGGTCGTCTAATCCTACCATTAGTAGCTTAGTTCAAACTATCACTACTTTACAAAAACATGTAGCTCAATTCACTCAATCCAAGTATAACATTCCTACATGTGATATTGCTAATCCCCTTTCCTTAGATATCCTTTGTGTTGTTATCCCACAACATATGGAGATACCTTGTCTTGAGACTTATAATGGTAAGGATGATCCTGTGATTCATGTTAGGACTTTCCAAACTATATGTAGTGATTTTGATCATGACTTTAGGTTCATGACAAATTTTTTCACACGTACTTTTAGGTATAAAGATTTGCAATGGTATTTCTCTTTACCTCCTTACTCTATTAATTCCTTCCAAATGCTCACTAATGCCTTCATTCAACAATTTCAAAATAACATTGGTCCTCAAATTTCTTTGATTGATTTAATGCATTGTAAGAAAAATGTTAAAGGAAAAGTTAGTGACTTTATTGGTAGATTTAAACATTTATATGTTCAAATTTCTTATCATGTGCTTGATCATGATATTCAACATATTTTTATTTCTAATTTACAAAAGGACATTAGAGATAAGATTCTCCTTACTGAGTATACTTCCTTTACACATCTTTGCACAATGCTTCACCACTATTAGTTATAAATGAGCCATCTTGAGAGATCTACTCCAATGGATCTTGTTACTGTGGATAAGAGTGATGTCATCATTAATCAAAATAAGTTCTCTAAGCCTAACAACTACAAAAAAATTCACAAGTCAATAAACACAGTTGATGATCAAGTGGCTGGTACATCTAAAGGTACAACTACATTTTCCTCTATGTATCATCCTAATTGTAAGTATACTTATTTATCTGAACCTTTTCATGTGGTGATGATGAAGTTAATTAATGCTAATATTCTTAAACTTTCTCCTATACATCCTATTGACACTAGCAAACTGATGCCTAAGTCATTTAATTAAAATACTTTCTGTCAATACCATCGTCAACCTGGTCATGATACTCAAAGGTGTTATGCTTTGAAGAATTCTATTAAAGACCTTATTGATTCCAATGCTATATATGTTGATGCTAAGGTTAATTATCCAATAAGTCTGTAGCACCTCCTAACTAGAATTTGCAAATTTACACCAATCCTTTGCCTTCACATTCAACAAATTTCATTAATCAATCTTCTTCTCTAGTTACCAACATTAGTTATGATGATAAGGTAGAAGAAGGTAATCATGTGGTTAATCATGTTGAGTCTCAACCTCAACCTTTGCCTAAACTTGCATCTCCTATCACCTTTGATGACTTTTATATAATTAAAGAACCTAATGGTCCTCTTTACATTACTATTAGGGTTTCTCATATCCCTTCCCATGGTATTTTGATTCATACCTCTTGCATCATGAATGTTATCATTGAAGAAAATCTTCTTGGTAAAGGGTTTCATAAGGATACCTATGATACATCTAGTGTTTGGATTCAAACTTGTAATGGTTTTATTTATCTCCCTCAAGGTTATATTAATCTTCCTATGACCATTTCTAGTAAGGTTGTTTACACTCTCTTTGTTGTCAATCCTACTTTAAATCAATTTTAGGTTAATCTTGGCATTCTATGGCTTTCTTTCATGCAATCTATAGCCTCTCCTATTCATAAGTGCATAAAGTTTCCCCACAAAGGATAAGTTGTCACCATTAATAATTCTCTATAAAAATCTTCACATCCTTGATATTATGTTGATATAGATTTCTTTTGGCCATCTCTCCCTAAAAAACCACCTAATCGTCCTGATCATATCTTTCAATCCTATCAACCTTACAAGGTAGAAATTATTATTGACCTTAGCCTTCCTAAGGATACTACTCCTATAGCTATCTTACCTACCCCACCTATTCCTTCACCTATCATTTCTCAACCTGTAGTCATCCCCCCCCGAAACCTATAATTGAACCTTTAAGGGAAGTTAATCAAAATAACAATATGACAAAGGATAAACATGATGATTTTGTTCATATTTTAGATTCTATTAATCTTGATATGGAAGATACTCTTGATGATGATTCTAGTGCCCATGTTAATGATGATAATATGAGAATATTTATATGGATTATGATTTTCCTAACATTCTTTCTACATCGCTTATAATTACTCCTAGTGAAGAGAAAAATGACTCCCACTAGAGTCCTTTCTTGGATCTAGCAGTGGTTCCTACTATGTTGGATTTTTTCCTCTTGTGAGTTGATCACCCTTCCCTAATATTTCAAACCAATATGAGGGGGGGGGGCATGTGGCACATTTGATGTGAAATTATCTTAGCATGGTAGTATTTTTGTGTTTGTGTTGTGGTTCCCCCATGTTGTACATTTTGTTATGTGTTTTGTCTATATTGCTTTAGATTATTCTTGACTGCTCCGTTGGCACAAGATGATAAAGTAGTTGAATATGTTGTGTGATTATTCTATTTGTATCTTTTTCCTTCTATTTCTTCATTACATGTTGTGTTTTATATGTTCTATTGTTCGTAAATGTGCCCTTGTGTAGTCTACTTGGATGCTTGCGTTATAGTAGCATCGATTCTTCTTGGTCTCTGTGTTGCAGGCCCAAAAAGGATCATCTTCGTATATCTTACGCATTTTTCCTCCATTATGTTGTAGTTATACTTCCTTTGGGGATTGATGACATTTCATACTTGACATAATATTACATATTATCATATGATCACACTGACCCCAAAGTTAGTGGATCACTTCACGTTCTCTCTTTTGTTATGTGTTCATTTCCCTTGGAATGTTCTCTCCTAGGGGCATTTCACACTGGAAACATTTTTCATGGATGCATGTACACTTTCGTTAAATCCATTTCTCCCATTGATGCATTTCCAATTGCTTTAATGTGGAGGCATGCACTCCGCTCTCTTTTTGCACACACACACATTGGCAGTTTTGTCTCCTCTATCAAACTATTGAAAATTATTGGGGGATCTTTTCTCTTTAGGATATCTCTTTGGATTAATGATAGTTTGGGAGACTTGATCCTTGTTTTTTATCCTTCTTGGGACTATTGACAGTCTGGGAAGCCTGATCACCTTTTGATCCCTTAAGGACACACACATCCTTATGCTTGGGTCATTTTTTGATTCTTGTTTTTCGGACATTGAGTTCCCTTGAAGTTGAATCCTTTGATGAGTTGACTAGCATGCCACACACACCTGCTAGACCATTCAATTCATATATTATGGGTTGAATAGAATGCCACGCACACTTTCTAGACCATTCAATGCCATCTTTTGTTGCACCCTTTTTCTTTTTTTCTTTTATTCTATGTGGTTCACAATGAGGAACACAAACCTTATTGGGAAAGTTGGCTACACTTTCTTATTAGTGACCTCTCTTTTTTTTTCCTTTGGATGTGATGAATAATAAATCCTCTTGGGGGATTGATAATTTCTTTGTCTCCTTATCCATAATAAGATCATCTCTTGTTTTTCAATCTACTTTACCGTGAGTTTGAGGCAACTCATACTCTCACTAAAGTGGGGGCTAAATTTATCATTTTAAAATGGATGCATTCCTCATTTAAGACCTTTTAGCTCCCAACCTCTATCATCTTTTTTGACCATGGATGGATTCATGCTCAATCACATCTTTCTCATATTCAAACCCATATTCTCCTTTTTCAACAATACAGTATCTGAGACCTTAGGGTTAGCTCCCTGTGGGCCAACCCTCCAATAGGTCAACCTAAGTCAACCTATTCTTGGGAAAATGTCGACCTAAGTCTACCTATTCAGGAATAGGTCAACCAATTTGACCTATTCCTCAGGGTTTGTGAACCTCAGGCCCGATGTTGTCTCAGGGATTTAATTCTTAAAATATGGTGACCCCGTCGGCTTGCTTTATTTTCCTACCCAGAAACTTGTATAAAAGGAAATCTAGGAACCTCATTTTACATAAAATGAGACATAATAATAATCAAGGCAAGAACAAGAAATAATGAAAGCAAGGAGACAATTTGAGCATTCAAGCATTCAAAAATTTAAGTCTTCAAAGATTCAAGGATCCTTTGTGAGCATCTTCCCTCTTCAAGATAAAGCATATTGTTGGCCATCAGGTAGGATATCTACATTGAGGCATTCATCATCTTCTTCATTTGATGCACACTTAAATCCATGGCTCCATGAATTGATTTTGGTAGATCCATAGTATTTGTGGAGATTTCCTACATTACAAGTTCAAGATCAACATACAAACACAACAAAACCCTTATTGACAAGGGTTTCTTCAAGCAAGGTGAATATTTATATTTTTCTTATTTCATTTACACATTTAAATTTCAATTCAAGGTTGATTCCTCAATCTAGGCTTTGACCAAGGCAAGCCCTTATCCACCCCAACCCCAAAAACCTAGTTTTTTGTATGCAAGAGAAAGATCTCAAAATTACAGATCTAGAAGTTGCAGACATAGTTCTATCAGAAGAATTTGGGTCAAATTCAGAAATGTGCCTTGGGAACATGGAGACTTAATTTGACCTATTCTAGGAAACAGTGACATGGTCGACCTGTTCTTGACAGCTTGAGATTTTTAGCACTTTTTGGGTTTTCAGCTGTGATCACAGATCCATGATCAAAAATTCAATTACAAATTTAGAACAAAAGTTTTTAGAGAAAAAAGTACATTCCTTGATAGATTTCAAGGTGAGTACCTCATTATATATTTCACATCTTAGTTTAGATCTATTTTCACATCTTAATTGGGTTAATTGCTTATATTTATCACCTATATCTCTATTGTTCATCTTGTTAAATCAATTAGTTCAATTTTACATGTACATTTATACAACCTTAAAAAATCTTGCATTGCCTGAAAGAGGACTTTCTTGTGTACTTCCTTGGTATAATTTTGGTTTAGCATTGGCATCCCTTTATCTCTTTGGGTTTCTCTAATCTAACCTAGTTTATATTATGAGTTACGCGTAGAAGCCCCTCTTTCTCTTGTATTTTGAATTTTAGGATGCAAATGGTTAATTAATGAATATGTGTCACATGGTTTACATTACTAAATTCATCAACACCATTTCCCCCCTAAACACTTGGAATTTAGTATGTCCATATTTTCCATAGTTTAGACTTACTTTTTGTTGTATGTATAGAAGAAGAGACCAATTCAGGAAATTCCTTCTTGGAAGAATAGATATCCAAGAAATTGAACCAGACCTTTCCAAGAAGAAGAAACATATGTAAATGTTGGTTAGGATTTGGTTTCTTTATCTTCTTCCTCAGAGCTAAATTTGAACCTATCTAATGAGCCAGATGACCTCAATCCCCTCATTTAGCATTTGAATGATCTACAAGCTTTCAACAACCAGGACCCATATAATAATAAAATTTCTCTTGTAGTTTATCAACCAAGAGGCAACCTAGAAGGACCACCAAGGATGGAAAGACCTATTTTTCCCTTTCCATTCCCAATTCTTGACCTACATGACAATAATAACATCAATAATATCCATGCATCGTTACTCCCAAATTTCTATGTACTTATTATAGAAGACCTTGATACCTTCTTGTTTGAGTTTGACATCCTTTGTATGAGTTATGACTACACCACTAATGTACACAAGCTTAAATTGTTTCTCTCTACTCTGAAGGATTCACCATTAAGATGGTTCATGGGATTAGGTGAAAATGTAGCAACCACTTGGGAGGAAACCAAGAATCTATTCTTGGGAAAGTATACAGAATATTTTAGGGGGAATGATATGAGAGGAGATGAAATTTTCAAGATGTCACAAAAGAGGATGAAACCTTGGATGACTATGTGTCAATTTTTTTGTTCAATGTACAGAAAAATACTCAGCACCAGCTAAATGAGGAGTCTCAAAAACTTCTCTTTTTAATGGGATTTAATGATACTTTCATGGAGGCACTCAACCTCATGGTTGGAGGGGATATCACCCAAAGCAATTGGGATGATATAAAGAAGATCTGTCTCAACTACTCTAAAGAAATCGTGAAGAAAGGCAAAGGGTTTAGATCCTCTATTGCAAAAGGAAATGGCTCAAGAGTGTCTAAGGGGGAGATTTCTAATCTCTTGTCCAACTTTAAGAAAGATATCATCAATAATGTAGCTACTCAATTGGACACTATACAAGCCAGGAGGAAACAAGATGAAGAAAAGGCAATGTTAGGTGAATATTGCCCTCACTATAGACAAAATAAGGATTACACAAATGAAAGACGGTGGCTAATTTGGGGGTACAACATCTTCCCACTGAGTTCAAAGTAATAGAATGGGATGAAGAAGTGTTATTTGTTTCGCAATGCAGGCCTTGGGCCCCAAGACAAGGTATGCCTCAAAATCCTTTGCAAAATTTTGGTTCATAAAATAATCAACGGAAAAACTAGTATCCTCTAAATTGTAGCCCATATCCAAAACCTAATTAGAATAATCCTTGTCTAAACACTCCAAAAAACTGATGGCAACCACCTCAGCAACATTAGTGATAGTAGCCCCAAAATCAATGGCGGCCTCTGCAAGGAAATTGGTAGCAGAATAACCAGTGGAGGGGAGGGAAACAATGGTCAAATCAATCCGTTGGTTTCCTTCAATAACCCTAGCAACAGTCAATTATACCACCTCCTATAGAAAACCAAAGCCAAAATCCTAGACCAACCCAGCTACCTTCTCAGCCAACACCTAACCCAAATAGCTAGCAAGAAGTTTATTTTACTGATCCTCAATAGTAGTCTTCTCATGCTCTTGACTTGAGAAATATTAACATGAATCAAGAATAGTGTTACCTACACCTTCTCCTCCCATAATCATAGAATTTCCATCTAAAGGGAATGAGCATGAATATATTAGTTACCTTGTTCCATCTAAAAATTCCATGCAAAATCCATCTTTTCCTAATGTATGCAGAAAAATCTCACCTCTTTTTCCTCAAAGGTTATAAGGTGAGGTTGTTCAAAAGAATGAGGAGCCTACCTTTGACATTTTAGAATAACTAAAGCACATATGTGTAAAAAATACCCTTATTTTAAGAAATAAAGGAAGTATCTATCTATATAAAATCCATTAAGGAAGCATGCTTGAATAGACCAGGTAGGAGAAAGAAAGACCCTTGCTAATAGTTCAAATTTCAAGCTTGATGGGGCAATAGAAGACCTAACAGTCACCCTAGATTCATGAGATTACCTTGTTGATTTTATGGTCTTGTCTCCAAAAGAAACACTAGGAGGATATCCAATAATACTAGGAAGACATTGGTTAGCTACTGCTAATGCTTACATAGGGTGTAGGTCTGATAACATGACTATTTATGATGGATATAGCACCAAAAATCTCACCTTTTATGCTCCATCCCAACTGCAATTTGAGTTTGAACAAGTAGTTTGGCCAGATTTAGGAGAAGAAGTAGAGTAGCTAAATTCAATGGAAAATCTAATGATGATTAAAAGGGAGCCTTTTATTAAAAAATTAGAAGAGGAAGAAATATTGTCTAATGTCCTTTAGAATAATTATGGTATAAGGTACCCCCTTTGCGAGGAAGTTCCATGTTCCTTAAAGACAATTCTTCCCCAATCTACTTCATCTCATTATCCTACAACAACTAACTATTTTCATGCCTTATTGTCCCATGAAGTAGTAATGCCTTTTCTTTCAGAAGTATCTATGCTATAATTAACCTCACAAGTGGAGGAAACTTCAGGAAAAACCTTGATATCGATAGTAAGCTTACCAGTGAACAACAACAGTCAATTGCCCAAATGCTTTCTACCCACAAGATAATTTTTTCTTGGGATTACACTGATATGAAGGGGCTAGATCAAAAGCTATGTACACACTAAATTTTCATCAACAACAATTTTAAACTAGTTGGACAACCCCAAAGGATAATTAATCCGCCCCTAAGAGAAATAGTTAAAGGGGAATTACAAAAATTGTTGAATGTTGGTTTTATCTACCCAAACTCAAATAGCTAGTGGGTTTCTCCACTGGTTATTGTTCCAAAGAAAGGAGGAAAATGGAGAGTGTGTGTGGATTGTAGGGAGCTCAACTTAGCAACTAGGAAATATTATTTTCCTCTTCCCTTTATTGATCAAGTCCTAGATAACTTATCAGGGAAAAAGTATTTATCTTTCCTTGATGATTTTAGTGGATATAATAAGATAAATATTTCTCTAGAGGATCAATAAAATACTACCTTCACATGCCCCTAGGGAAAATTTTCCTATTCAATCTTACCTTTTGGTCTTTGTAATGCTTTTGTAACTTTCCAAAGAGTTTTGATTAGTATTTTCTTTGATATTTCATATGATTACATGGAAATATATATGGATGATTTTAATTTTTATGGTGCAACATTTGAGGAATCCCATGATAATTTGAAGAAAGTACTACAGAGGTGTGAAGATCATAATTTGTCACTCAATAGTCAAAAATTCTTCATGATGATGCAAGAAGGAATAGTGTTGGATCACTACATTTCTGCTACAGGAATATCCGTAGACCCTTCCAAAATTGAAGTCATTTTTGGTCTACCCTCTCCTACCAAGAAAAAGGAGCTCAGAATATTTCTTGGACATGTTGTTACTATAGAAGATTTATTAATATTTTAGTCAAACAACAGGACCTTTATACAGTCTGATAAAGAAGGCTATAGATTTTTCTTGGACAACAAAATGTGAGGAAGCATTCCTTGATCTTAAAACCGCCCTCACACAAACATCTATTTTGAAAGGACCGGATTAGTCACTCCCCTTCCATATTTACAAAGATGCATCAGATTATGCTATTGGAGTTGTCCTAGGACAAAAGAGTAGTTCAACAGAGCATGCAATTTATTATTTTAGCAAGAACTTACAAGGAGATAAATGTAACTACACAGTTACGAAAAAGGAAATGTTAGCAATTATCTATGCCCTCAAAAATTTTAGGCATTGTATCACAGGTTATCAAATATTTTTCCATATTGATCATGCAACAATCAGGTATCTCATGAACAAGAGTACAATTACAGGGAGACTATCTAGCTGGTTGTTGTTGATGTAAGAATTTGGCATCACAATTATGGACAAGTCATGTAAAGCTAATGTGGTTGTTGATTTTGTTACAAGTAGTGGTTGTCATTACACCAAAAGATCAACCTGTTAATGCCTGATACAACCACTAGACTTATAGAAGACACGTGAGGCTTTTAAACCATGTTGCAAATCCCGAGGGGAGCGCTAACCATTTTTCCAACAATCTCCCCCTCAGCGTTACCCAAGGGGATTCAAACCTGTGAGCAAGCTCTGATACCACTTGTTACAAGTAGTGGTTTCCATTGCACCAAAAGATCGACCTATTAATGCCCGATACAACCACTAGACTTATAGAAGACACCGGAGGCTATTAAACCATGTCACAAATCATGAGGGGAGTGTTGACCATTTTTCCAACAGATTTCCTATCTGGAATTCAGAGGTAAGATGATTGTGAACTCATAGAATATTCCTTCCTTGATGAGAAAAATTTTTTCCATCAAAGCCATTCATCCATGGTATGTAGACATAGAAAATTATTTAGCTGCAGGAAGAAATCCTCCTCACTTCTCACCTAAGGAAATGAGATTGTTAGTTGAGAAAAGCTTTAACTTATCTTGGATTGAAGATTGCATATTTTATATAGGGCTAGATCAAGTAACGAGGAGATGTTTGAGAGATGAAGAAACTCATGACATACTGCATGCATGCCATGATCAACCTTATGGTGGGAATTTTTCTACTAAGAGGACAATCATGAAGATCTTAAATACTGGATATTATTCACCCACACTACATAAGGATGCAACCAAGTACACCAAGAGGTGTGATAGATGTAAGAGGATGGGGAGCCAACAAGATCAGATTAGATGTATCTGTTTCCACAAGTTATTGTTATACCCTTTGATAAGTGGGGATTGGACTTTTTAGGCCCAATTGATCCACCCTCAAATGGAAAGTCTTACATTCTTGTGTGCACTGATTATTTAACAAAGTGGGCTAAAGCTAGGCCTATGAAGCATGCTAGGCCTATAGAACTACTTGAAGGATTACAATAGGTTTTACACCTTTTGAAATGGTGTATGGGAAGAAAGATATGATGCCTATAGAGTTTGAAGATAAAACTCTTAGGACAGCTTTGGAATTAGATATGGACTTAACAACTAGACAAAGAGATAGAATTATGTAGCTCAATGCCTTGGATGAGCTAAGAAAGAGTGCCCTGTAGCATACAAAAATAATACAAAATTAGAGAATCAGATGGCATGACAAGTACATAAAGGAAAAAAAATTCAAAGTAGGATATTGGACTCTGCTAAATGATTCTAGATACAAGGACAATCAAGGGAAACTTCAAACTAGATGGTTGGGGCCATACAAAATTACATAAGTATTTGATAATGGTGCAGTTCAACTGAGCTCAATTGATGATGTCAGATTAAAATTATTGATCACTAGAAATTAATTGAAGCCTTACCTAAATCCCATTGATAAGGAAGAGTTCCTAAAATAGTTTCAAGTTGAGCAGGATTTTGTAGATCTTGCAGTTGAAGGAATTGAGTCTCAACTTGATTCCCTAAGCAATGCATGAGAAATGATTAGAAAACCATGATAAAGGGGACATCCTTGTGGATCCCCACTCTATACCATCATTCAATTCACCACTTGTACCATTCCTCTTTGCCAACACATCCATCATTCATTCATCACTAATTCAACTTTTCCAAAATCACTCTTTTCAATGAATGAAGCAGAGTTATGTCAGTTAGTTACAACGCATCATGGTAGGTAAGATCCACTTAACTCAAGAAGTGATTAATTATTTCATTTTTTATGTTTAAATAAGTATTAAATTAGATTTAAAAAATTATCATATGATTTAAATTGCATTCAATCCTTTCTGCATGCTTTAACCACATTCTTTAATTCCTACCTGATGACCATGTCATTATCTTCCACCGCTAAGAGACTTAGTCCCATCAAGACTACTGATATTTTTCCAGAACTCAAGATTTTTTTTTAGGAGATTTGCAATTGGATTCATAAACTTCTGTCACTTCCTATAATAATGTCCAGATATGAAGTCTAAAATGTACATTTGAATTTTCAAATTCCTTCCCTATTTCTCTAAATTTGTTGAAAACAAAGGAATTTAAAAGTTTAGGTTGAGAGGAGAAAGGGGAGTTAATTTGAATTACAGAAGGTTGAATTGAGAAGGGAGTTTTTTTTAGGTTGAATTATTGGTAGTAAGATGAGTTGAGATGCAAGCATTAAGAATGGGAGGCCAACGCATTAAACATGAGCCAATAGACCGTTGTGTCTTGTTGTAAGATGCACAACATTTTCCACCATTTAGGTAGTATGGGTGGCTTGACTATTTTCTCAAGATTGTCACATTTGATGAGTACATTGTTGAAGAATGTACTAGGACATTTCACAATGGAAAGGCCAAAGTAAAGTGAGTAAAAATTATATCTCTAGTGAAAATAATTATAGAGGTAACGAGGTTACCTCAAACTAGTGAATTATTTCTGCAAACAAGAGATGCATGGAGTGCTAGGAAAGATTTTACTTGACTTGGAGATCCTCCTCTACATGTGCATAATCAAGGAACTCAATAGATGAGTTTTTCATAGTAATGAATTCCACAAGAAACCTATATCATCAAATACCTTATATGTGAAGGTTGGTTTCTTGTTTTGCGTTCCCACCATTTCAAACTATAGTCTCATTTGTTTCATGGTTTATCGATGAATATCCCATATTTTCTTTACAATTTACTTTCCAATAGTGCTTCAAAATATAGGTAAGGTAGAATCAATTATGTATCCCATCATTGTCTTATTAAATTTCTTGTAGAGAGATTTGTAAGAGATGTGTCTCCCATTGCTTAGGAGGAATTTATTGTTTTGAACTAGAAGTGGAAGCTATACGACCCAAGGTTTGACCTCTTACTTATAAGCGACGAACCTCTCAATCAACTATGGAAGCCTCTACAGCCGCATCTCCTATCTGAAACCTCGAACTCTCAATACAATGTGTTAATATGATTTAGAACAATAAAGAGGGGGGTTGAATCAATTGTTCTTAGGTCCAAATGTACCAATTGAACATTCAAATACTTCAACAAACTCAGATCTAATCACCAACTCAACTCGATCTCTAAAGAATATGTATTAGAAAACATATAACATGCAGTCCACTATCCAATAGTATTTAACTTGCAGAATATCAAAACATTCATAACAAAAAATTCAAACAAGTATGACATCAAGATTTATAGTGGAAACCCAATTTGGGAAAAACCACTTTGTAACATGTTATTTATAGTTTCACTCTTTTGAAGTGAGCTCTGTGAAAAGCCAACCTTGTTAAAAGTTTACAAACACACTATTAGGTGTGACCCTGTTAAAGGATTTCAATCACCCTATTAGGAGTGACCTGGTCAGAGGACTTGACTACATTCCATTAGAATGCCACCTTGATTAAAGGATTTATCAATGACTTTTAGGTCAACCTTGATTAAAGGATTTTGACTATTACAATGGTTAGAAAGTAGCAGTAGTTTTTTATCTATAAAACATACAACTCACTTTGCAGATATTAGATCCAATTTGCACATATATTTTGATTTACTGACTAAGTATCATTTCCATCTCCATCTCTGATTTTCTTGAAATTGCCTTCAAGCAATCACAAATCTGATCTTCACCTTCAACCTTCTGCTTAGACTTATTAGTCAATAACATCAACATCACCAGCATACTCTGTAACCTCACCATTAGGTTTCCTTTATATCTCTCCAGATAGATAGATTTGTCTTTTGCCTCTTAATCTCCATCATCAATCTTAGGTTAGGTCAAATCCAATGGATCCTTCCCACATTTAAGTCATTCATACATCCTTCTAGAAACATCTTCAATCTCCTCATTAAATCCATAATAAAACAATTTTCCATACATTAAATTCTCCATATAATCAATCAATAAAGTCAACACGATTTACATAACCCAAGAATTCAATTGTGTTGGCTGGAAATATAAATTCTTCCTCCAAATGTAAATTGTTGATGCTCGGTCAATATTGTGTCCATCTCCTCGGTCATCACTATGTAACTCAATCATCTCTACAAACTGTCTTCCTCAGCTAACACTATTTTTCTTGGTAATTTCCTAACACTCGGCATAAACTGAAGTTTAGTCAACACTTGATTTAATCAATATATACTATCACTCAGTCAACACTAACATCACTCAGCTTAAACTAAATTTCTTCACTTTTTCTCAGTTAAGCCTACTTCTTCAATCTTTCTTCTTACTTAGATAAACAATACATTATCTCATCATAGTGCCAAATAATCAAGTACTCATTGAAGTATCAAATAACTCAACCTTTCCCTGGGTGCTATTATATCTCCCTTGCCCTAATCCTTTTCATCAACCAATAGATATAGTACTTTCTTAGATAGCAACTGCCTTACCAGTTAAGGTTTGACATCAATGACAATACAATAATTATTTTAATTGTAGTTTCTAACAATCTCCCTATTTGGCATTGATGGAAACACCACATGAATACCACATGATTTACCAACCAATCCAACCTTTTTCATTCCATCAAAAATATTTATAATATCCTTAGCTTCATTTTGATTCTTAATAACTTAGCCTTACTTGATCGTTTATATAGTAACTCCCTCTAAATCTTTTTTGTATCTCTCCCTCTTTGATTTATCCTCTTGATGTGTATTCATCTCTGAAATCTCTCCCTCATTGACAAAAATTCCAAAGAAGGAACTAGAACTTACATAATTCATATGTAAATGTCATCGTGTTAGTTCAATAACAGTATTTCTCCCTGTCATCTTGCTTATGACCAATTATAAGCTTTGTTGTGCATTTCACAACTCTAGGTAGCTCCTAAAGTGTGACCTTTCCTACATCAATTTGTCAAATACTCTATTTAGCACATTTGATGCAGTGCTCCTAGCTTGACTAGGCAACCTCAGTTAGGGGAAGCACCCCTAATTTACCTCTTAGATATTCATGAGCATCCTTAGGTAAAGCTTTTGTGAATATGTCTGCTAGTTGTTCCTTTGTGTTCACATATTCCATTCTCACTTCTTTTTCCTATACCAATTCTCTTAAGTAATGATACTTCATTGCAATGTGTTTGGTCTTTGTGTGCATTATAGGGTTCTTTGACATGTTAATAGCACTTGTGTTATCACGGAAGATAACAACAGGTTCAATAATTTCCTCTTTCATTCCTTTCAATAATTGCTTGATCCATACCAAATTTGAACATTTTACTACAACTGCCACATACTCAGCTTTTGTTGTAGATTGGGAAATGCACTTTTGTTTCTTTCTTGTCCAGGAGACTAATCTCTATCCAAGAAAGAAAGCTCCTCCACTTGTACTTTTCCTATCATCAACATTTCCTACCCAATCAGCATTAGTGTAAACTCTCAGCTCAAACTTCTCATTTCTCTTGTAGTACAATCCATAATCTTCTATCCCTTTCAGATATCTTAGTATTCTTTTCACAACCATCATATGATTTTCCTTAGGATTGGTAGAGAATCTTTCCACAATCCCAACTACTAGAGCTATATCTAGTCTGCTATGACCAACATATTGCAGCTTTCCAATCATGGATCTATACACGGTTTGATTCACTTCAATAGTATCATCAATCTTAGACAATTTCTATCCAGAAGCCATAGGAGTACTCACTGGCCTTGAATCCTCCATTCCAAAAGTTTTCAATATCTCTTTGACATATTTAGATTGTATTATGAAGATACCTTTATCCATCTGATAGATTTGTAAACCAACAAAGAATTTGATCTCACCAAACATAGACATCTCAAACTCAGTTTGCATTTCATTTGAAAATTTCTGATATAGGGCATCTTGTCCTCCAAATATGATATCATCTACAAAAATTTATGCTAACAAAATCCCTTTACCTTCTTCAGCTTTCATGTACAGATTGTTGTTGTCATTTTTCCTTGCAAATCCAATCTTGATAAAATAATTGTGTAGCATACCATTCTCTAGGGGCTTGTTTCAATCCATACAGTGCTTTTTTCAATTTGTAAACCATATTTTTCTTGTCTAGATCAACAAATCCTTTAGGTTGTTCAATATATACCTCTTCTTCTAATATACCATTCTGTGGAGGTGTTCTAGGTGCATACATCTGTCTCTTGATTCCTCTATCATTGCATAAAAAATTGACCTCATTTGATATAAACTCTCCACCTCAATCAGATCTAAGACATTTCATGCTTCTACCTATTTCTTTTTCAACCTTAGCCAAATACCACTTAAATAACTGAAATGCATCATATTTTTCCTTCAAAAATATCACAATCATCATTCTAGTGTAATCATCAACAAACAGAATAAAATACCTACCACCACAATAGCTTTGTATTCCCATAGGTCCACAAAGGTGAGTATGAACCACATCCAAAATGTTCTCAGAAGTAAATGTCTTTCTCTTGAAACTAGACTTTGTCATTTTTCCCAACTGAGATTGTTTACACATCACATTATCAGGTTTCTTCAATCTCTGCAAACCTCTAACTTTCTTCTTTTTACTTATATTTACTAGATTTTCAAATTTAACATGACATAGCCTCTTATTCCATATCCATACATCATCAAATTATGCAAACAAACATGTCTCTTGAGATAGATCTAGATAGAAAAAATTACCTTTAGTCTTCTCACCACTTCCAATTAGTTCACCAGTAGCATCAAATATTTTAGCCTTTCTATGATGAAATTCTACTTGGTAACTAGTGCTATTAAGTTGTGCAACACTTGGAAAATTATAGTTAAGACCTTCAACCCAATAAGAATTTTCACAAGTGATCTTATTAGTTAGCTTAATTGATCATTTACCTCTCACAGGACATGGTGCATCATTACCAAACTTAACACTTATACCTTTGTAATAGTATAGGGTTTCAAATTTACTTTTATCATCAATCATGTGATGTGAGAAACCACTATCAATAATCCATTTATCACCTTTACTCGCATAAGAAATAAGTACAATTTTCTCATCCTCATCAAAATCATCTTTCATAGCAACATAAACTACTTCAATATCAAAATTATCACTATCACTATCAATTTCCTCTTCTGCAATGTAACAGGATTTCTTACCTTTTTCCTTGTAATCTATGTACCTTCGGTGATCTATGTTATCTCTCTTATCTTTGTACTTTCTTTCTTTGTCCTCATCCTTGTTATTCCTGTCAGGACACCTTGCAGTAATATGGCCAACTTTGTCACATGAAAAATAGATTATAGGAAGTTTACCTTTGTATTTTCCTTTTCCTCTCTTCAATCTTCTATTCATGAATGCTTCAAGATCATCTAGTTCCTCATCAGAAGTGTCTCTATCACTTCCACTATCACTTTCACTTTTCACACATTTATCTTTTTTTCTTTTAGATTTATGCAAAACCATTTGTGACTTGAATGCAGATTCAACATTAGGAGCAGTCTAGTTATCATAGCTAGATAGTTCAAAAGCAGTAAGCTTACCAACAAGGCTTTCTAGAGTCAGAACATTACCAAGGTTACATCTTGATTCTTGAATTACCAAAATTCTAATAGCATATATAGGAAGCAAAGTTTTTAATACCTTTCCAATGATAGTTTCATCATCAATTATTCCATTAGCTCCTCTAATAGAATTTTCTATTTCTTTGATTCTTCCACAATATTGAGCAATATTCTCACCTTCTTGCATTTTCATTTCATCAAACTTACCTCTCAAGCTTTCATCTTTTGCCCTCGGTACATTTGTATCACCACCATAGATGGTTGCAAGAGTATCCCACATTGCCTTTGCAATAGTGCAGTCCTTGATGTCTTCAAATTCAAGATAGCTTAAGGCAGATACAATCTCCAACATTGCTTGATTAATTATGTTCCTATTTTGTTTTCATCTCCTCGGCAACCATAGGTGCAGCAGGTGTAACATAATCATGTTCAACATAGTATTTTGCTGAATCACCAATACCAGCTAGATGTAGTTTCATCATATTTTTCCATGCAAGGAAGTTCTCCATGTTCCACTTCGGTACCTCCTTCTTATACATCTTGATCATTAGCTTCAAGTACCTTTAAAAAATTTCTCTGTAAGCACCAACAGCTCTGATACCAATTTTTAATATGATTTAGAACAATAGAGATGGGGGTTGAATCAGTTGTTCTCAACTCCAGATGTACCAATTGAATATTCAAATACTTCAACAAACTCACATCTAATCACCAAATCAACTCAGTCTCTAAAGAATATATATCAAAAAACATATAACATGCAGTCCACTGTCCAATAGTATTTAACTTGCAGAATATCAAAACATTCATAACAAAAAATTCAAACAAGTATGACACCAGGATTTATAGTGGAAACCCAATTTGGGAAAAAACACTTTGTAACATGTTACTGATATTTTCACTCTTCTGAAGTGAGCTCTATCAAAATCCAACATTGTTAAAGGTTTAAAAACACACTATTAGGTGTGACCCTATTAAAGGATTTCAATCACCCTGTTAGGAGTGGCCTGGTCAGAGGACTTGACTATATTCCATTAGAATGCCACCTTTATTAAAGGATTGATCAATGATTGTTAGGTCAACCTTGATTAAAGGATTTTGACTATTAAAATGGTTGGATAGTAGCAGTAGTTTATTATCTATAAAACATACAACTCACTTTGTGGATATCAGATCCAATTCGCACATATATGTTAATTTACTGACTGAGTATCATTTCCATGTCCATCTCTGATCTGCTCAGAATTCACTTCAAGTAATCACAACTCTGATCTTCACCTTCAACCTTCTGCTTAGACTTATTAGTCAATAACATCAACATCACTAGCATACTTTGTAACCTCACCATTAGGTTTCCTTTATATCTCTCCAAATAGATAGATCTGTCTTTTTCCTCTTAATCTCCATCGTCGATCTTAGGTTAGCTCAGATCCGATGGATCCTTCCAACATTTAAGTCCTTCATACATCCTTCTAGAAACATCTTCAATATCCTCATTGAATCCATAATTAAATGATTTACCATGCATTAAATTCTCCATATAATCAATTAATAAAGTCAACATGATTTACATAACCCAAGAATTCAACTATGTCAGTTGGAAATCTAAATTCTTCTTCCAAATGTAAATTGTTGATGCTTGGTCAATACTGTGTTCATCTCCTTGGTCATCACTATGTAACTCGTTCATCTCTACAAAATGTCTTTTTTGGCTAACATTGTTTTGCTCAGTAATTTCCTAACACTCGGCATAAACTGATGTTCAGTCAACACTTGATTTACTTGGTATATATATTATCACTCGATTGACATTAACATCACTCGGCTTAAACTAATTTTCTTCACTTTTTCTTAGTTAAGCCTATGTCTTCAGTCTTTCTTCTTACTTAGATAAATAATACATTATCTCATCATAGTGCCAAATAATCAAATACTCATTGAAGTATCAAATAACTCAACCTTTCCCTAGGTCCTATTGTATCTCCCTTGCCCTAATCATTTGCATCAACCAATAGATATAGTACTTTCTTAGATAGCAACTATCTTACCAGTTAAGGTTTGACATCAATGACAATACAACAATTGTTTCAATTATAGTTTCCAATACAATGTTCCTCTATCTGACATGATTCCTAGAGTACCAATGCAAAACCCTATCGTTAAAACTAGGACTTCCTCTAAAAAGGATAAGGAGATCATCCATGGTGTCACCTAAGCAGAAGACCCCTAAATCTACTTCAAAATTTGTCAAGAGGAAAAAATAGGAGAATCTTCTAATTCTACAACTAGATGCCCAAAGAAGCCTCAAACAACACTTACTCCTACACAAAGAAGCACTAGGATTCAGAATTAGATAATACCTACTCCTCCTATTATGGAAGTAGAATCCCCCCCTTCTACTCCTAGTTCACCACCTTCACAATATTCACTTAGTGCCTCTCAATCCTCACCATCACCCTTAAATCCTCCTAGTCTAATACTTGAGAAAAAGGAGCAATCTATTGGTGAGAAGGGGCATATTTCTGAGGGAACTAGCCTTGAGGAGATGGAAGTTGTTGCAAAGCAGCTGCAGTAAGAAGCAGTATGGATTGAGGAAGACAAAAAACTAATAGTAGAACAATCCAATAAGGGAGGTGTTGGTTCCTGGAATGGATTTTACACTCAAAGAGACACCAATATACATAAGACTGATTTTGGGAATGGCCAGTTCCAAATATAGGTGAGATTTGTAGGTAACTAGAGCAACTATAGGGATAAGACTGCCCTCTACACTTTTGGATCTGCAAAACCAAGGTGGGTATACCTGATCCAATGGATATAACTCTACTCAAAACTCAATACTAGATCTTAATAATAGATAGCAGTAAGAAAGTACTAATAACAACCTATTATTCATTGACTCTCCATTACTGCAGTAGGACACTTTCTTCTTCAATAACAACTAAAGATTAAAAATAGGTTTTGATTTTCTATTTTGACTGCAATAATCTCAATCAACTCTCATCAGTATAAGATATAATTATTTAGGCCAGTGCCTTATCCATTGGGCTAATATTACTAAAATAAGGAGAATACAAAGACCTTTTAGATAACTGAATTCATAGCCATAATAACAAATACTCAGACCTTCCCTTCTTATAGATAATCCTTATGCAAATCAATATGAACATGTATTTCATTCAGAGCAGTATTTAATCCAATTCTAAATTAGAACTCAAAAAGAAGATGCATACACAGAGGTCTCTGATAAACTTATAAATTCACAGATTTAACACAAAGGAGAGATAAAGACCTAATACTTGCATTAAGTATAATGAATTTGATTCTTTGTATACAATATCCTTCAAAAAACAAGCTTGCAAATAATGGCTACAACCTACAAATTTCTTCTATTACTGATAAGAATAAATACAAGATATTACAATCTTGACTGAGACTTAGGGTTTCAAAAATCTACTCTAACAGACACCTAAATTCCCAATGCCCTTGATGATCATGAAAAATCCTTTTTTATAGAAGGATTGCAACAAGCATCTGATCATATTAGGGTTTACAAAACTTAACCCTAGAAATACAACCTCATAGGCTTTACAATAAATGACATAATCAGATCCTTGATAGATATTTTGATAGGAAAGCCACATGTCTTCAAGTCTTTAATTCTTCTCTCAATCTATTCAAGCAATCTGATTGTCTTCCCTTTTTTATTGTACCTGCAATAAATACAACTTACATCTTACCAACTCAAAAACCATAAGTCATCAACTTTTTGCTCGCCTCAAGAATTAGATGGAGTGTCCACCTTTTCAACATGAGGGATGTACTGATATCTCCATTCATTGAACACTTCCTCGCTTAGGAACACAAAATTTATGATTTCAGCCTTCCTACCAAATAACTGCTGCCACTTTCTCTCCATCTGTATAATTTCCTTTTGTATAAAATCAAATCTTGATTTAGCAGTTATTAGCATCTCGATGGTATGGATGAAGAAAAGAGTGTTTTCTAAAGTTAAAATACTTGTCATCCTAGTGGAAAATTCTTCATCCATTGTGTTCCTCCACTTGACCAATTCTTTAAGTTCTCCATTTCTTTTGAATACCCCTGGGATTAGTTCACAACTATAGACTGTTAATTCTTTCTTTATCAAGTTGGACTTTCTTTCAAAATCATCCACAATTATCTTGTATTCTACCAGATCTTTCACAAACTTATGCACTGGCTTAATTAGTGGATTAGGGTCAAATTGACCTTTTGAGAGCATGTAGAAGAGTTTCATGTTTGAGGCCCTTCCTATCCATTTATCTAAAATTGGCCCTAATTTAGCCTTATGATCACTCAAAGATGTTAGCAGTGCATGTAATCTTTTAGCATGATCAAACAAAATTGGAGGATCCAGATTGTTTGTAAACTGCATTACTGCTCCTTTGACTTTCTCCTCATACTTCTGGTCCACAAGACATTTAACCTTCATATGCTCATCACTTTCTTTTTTTCAGTCTCTCTCTAGTCTCCCTCAACCTATTCCTTTCTTCAAGTAGTTGCTTCTATATTTGTTTCTGGGAAGGGGGATGGTGGAAATTCAATTATAGGACTGGAGGAAAAAGCCACTGTAGGCTGATTGGCAATCATTAATTGAGGAGACCTATGACCTTGTAGTCTATTTAATTGTGATATTAACTTGTCTTTCTCAATCATCTCAACCTTCAACTCATTAGAAGACTTGAGAATAGTCTCAAACTTTATTCTCAATTCTTCCTTTTCAAGAGCATCTTTCTCTGCCACCTTCAGGTTAAATTTGGTTGTCTCTAAAATAATATTTGAGGCTTCAACATTTGAAGTCTCACCTACCCTGTGCACTAACAAATTTCCTGAGTATTCTGAGAGATGTACCTCATTCTTATTTTTATTTTCATCCCTCTTAAGGGACCACATTACTAGGGTTGCATGATCATTTGAGAAGACCACACCCCTAGCATCTTGTTGTGCTAGTTTTGCGATGGAACGAATAGTAGTTTTACTTTTCCTTACTACATAAAAAAATTATTACATTTGCAATATCCCATTCAGGGAGAATCAGTACTCCTGTAGTATGGACTAGGGCCTTGCCTTCATCTGGGGTCATGTTCTCAAAATTTTTCATCATTTCCCCCTTGGTTTGACTTTCAATCTTAGCTATATCCCTATCAAGGAACTCTTCCTTCTTCTTATCACAAATCTCTATGAACTGATTAATATGCATTCTCCACAAGAATTGAATAAATGCCCTAGTTTTGACAAAATTATCATCAAAAAGGAAACCATCACTAACCTAGTTTAGAATTGGATATAATTATTTACCTATAAACTATTCCATAGTGAGATCCATTTCAACTTTCTTAGGTGCCTCTGGTATCCCTTCTTGTATCTCCTCATTGGAAACAAAAATATTTCCCTCATTAATCATTTGTACTAGTTGTTGGGCAATTCCTTGTTCATCTAACTACAATGGGGATTGAGATGGAGAATACATCTCTTGCTCAGGCTGAACCACTTCTTCTTATCTCTACCTCTTTGGAGAGGTTTTTTCTTCAATAGGATCATCCATAGGTCTCTTCCCTTTGGAAGTGGATGGAATGGGTCTATCCTTATGTTGCACTGGTAAAAGGATATTGTACCCCTTTCTTTCTTGAATAGTGTATGTCCCCTTAGGGATCAACTTAGCATATCTAGGCTGATTTATAATTCTCCTTGCTTTCTCTGGATCAAATTGTATTACAACATTCTTCTTCTCATTCACAGCCTGCATAATCCCCTCAAAATGTTCCATCAGGGTTTCAACTCTCCTTGCCCAAGGCTGGAATTCATTTAGTGGGTCATACTTCTTATCAAAGATTTGGGTGAAGTCCACAGTCTTCATATAGATTAACCATTTTTCCTTTTTAATTTCTTGAGTTTGGAGATCAAACTCATTTCTAACTATGTTCTCATGAAAATTGAATTGGTACTTCATAGTGATACACCTTGTCTTCTCTTTAAACATTCCAGATATAAAACCTTCCTTGTCAGAAAACCTCACCACAATAGTAGCCATCCTGTAATGTTGCAGAACATGTTCAAATGCACCTAACCACCTTTGATAAAGATAAATTGGTGGGCTATTGTGATACTAGGAAAAAGAGTTCCCCTTCCTCTATTTGTCAAGGATACCTCCTGCAAATCACCTATCTGCCTCAAAATCTATGCATACCCCACTTTCAAGGGGAATTGATATGGTAACACATAAGGAGCCTTCTTACATCCATATACTCTAAAAACTATAGATACTAGGTACAAAATTATATCACCAAATTTTTGGACTATGGTGATATCCTTGCAATATTCCTTTGGTCTAATTAATCTCAATAATTCCATAGGAATTCTAGGGTTTTCTTGGAATAACATGGATCTCAACCTTGAAGCAAAATTTCTATCAAACATGACATAAATGGCATCAGTCTTATCCCATGCCAACTCTATAGTCCATAATTAGACTAGTAGAACCTCACCATTCTTCTCTCTGACTATCTCCATTATATGGTTGAAGAATTTGATACCATTGTGCAAAAACATATGCATTAACATTGAATACCATCCAAATGGTTTGTCTACCTCCATGTTCTTTATTCCTATCAGAACCTGGCTAATTAAGTCATCAATGTAAGGAGTAAAATCAAAAATCAATGCTAGGTGAGGGTGTAAAATTTGCACCATCATAAACATATAAGGGACAGGCATGTGTGTGGCCTCATCTTGCCCCAAAATATATGTTAAAGATTTATAAATGTGTAGTGCTCTCAAACTAAAAAGGTCCTATCGAAAAGGCTCTGGTGTACTTGGACTAACCATACACAAGGTACCAACCTTGCCAAAGAAATCTGTCAAAGGACCAGAACTAAAATACTCTCTTTGGGCCTCATAGATTTTGTTAAACTTGTCAAAGTCAATTTTTTCTAGGCCAACAGAAGAGTCATTCAATTAAAATACCTGTCTAATCTCATCCTCTATGATACTAATTAAAAAATTTCCACTTATGTTCCTAACAACCCTTGCCACTAGATCATAGCATCTAGCGACTTGAATAAGGAAGTCAGTATCCATGAAAACACTAGGCACAATAAGCTTCCCTACATCAAACTACTAGATATTTCTAAGGGGAGCACATGCATTTCTCTAGAGTATGTAGATTTAAACAAAATTAATGCAATATATTTTTCTCCAACCTTAGCATCCCTCATCCACATTCCTCTATCAAACAACCCATCATTGATGAAATCTCTAGGGTTCTTAGGTACTAACTCCTTTATATGATATTTCTCAATTTTTTAGTGAGGGAGTAATTTGAGTAGGTCTTCATAAACTCCTCTTTCCTTATAGTCTATTTTCCCTATGATGTCTCTCTTTGGTACCATCTTAATCAACTAGGGTTTCAAAAAATTATGTGAAGACTTATAAATAAACCACCCTAATTTGTGCAATAACCTCAAACTATCAATAGCAAGATCACAGAAAGCAAAAACTTTGAGAAATTTGGTTCAAATCGCCTACCGTTTACCAAGAAACACTTCACAAATTATGCTTGCAGAGAGAGAAATTTCACCTAAAAGAGAAAGAAGAGAATATGACATTCATAATGATCAAATATTTCCTGATAATCCTTTCCAGTCCTTTTCAGCCAACTCACATGAAACACATTAATTCTCCATTACTGAAATTGGTGGCTACAACATTCACAGGATGCAACAGGGCTTCAAATTTTCAAATTTCAAATCTGTGTTGTCAATCTCTTTCCTTCTGGCGCATTAGACGGTTATCAAAAATCTAATCAGCAAGAGTTAATCCCTTTTCTAAGTATAGTTCTCAACCAATGAAAACATTTCATTTTTCCCATGTGCAAATTTTCATGTCGCTTTACAACTTACTTGGCTAGATAGGTGTCGGCTCATCGTAGCCCCGCAAACACTAATCGACCAGCATCTCTCAATCAAGGCTTAAGGCCCGTCATTGATCTTTCCCAGATGTGTCAAACCTTTATTTCTTATGAAAGCTAGCAACCCCACTTTAGAAAGAGACATGTGGTGGCTTTTGGGAACTTTAGATCCACTAGTATGTGACATCACCCTGGACACTGTCACATTGTCGCATTCTCGCAAAGAGGGAACTGTCAGTGAAGTCAGGATAAGGCACAGTGACAACCGTTGATCAGATATAATCAGGTGATCCCCATTTAAAGATGGAAATCAGCCCCACTTTAGTTGTCATTGGTCCTTCTTTCAATTAGATGGTTGTCACAACCCCGCAAGAGTTAACATCCAGGCATCTTAAGATAAAGGAAATACGACAACCATAGATCTCGATCAAGTTCTAACCGACCATGTAGCTTATAAAACTGGGCCCGCATGAAAAATGTCACTTAGTTGCAGCCCCACAAAGAGGAAAAGCCTGACAATAGGAAGGCTTGCAGGGTAACAAAAACCACATGATTTTAAAGGATCTAATGGTTGGGAATTAATCTGGGAAATGTAAGGAAACTCAAGTGTGGAAACAGCTTCCTACACTAATCTCTAAAGGAAAGTATTGTGCAAATTATTTTAAATCCTTACAATTTCAGATTCATTAACTACTTTAACAATGATATTGCAGCCATATACCATGCATACAGAAAATAGAGAATGACACAAAGATTTACCCTGGGGAAAACCTTTCGGTAAAAACCCCAGCACTCCAAAACTTGCACAATGTATTTATCAAAACTATTACAGTTTACAATACACTTGCAATGCAAGTTCTTTCAAAAGATTTCCAACTCTTGAAGACAAATCGCAGCAGCATAAAAATGTTCCAACAATACACTAACTTCTCCTCTCTTCAAAACCCTAAAAAATGCTTATATCATGCGCTTCCCTTTTTAGGGAAACTTCCAAAGATAGCTTTATTAGGGTTTTACCATTCTCCGAGAAAATAGGAACCCAAAAAAAATTTAGAAGAGTGTATAGTACTCAACTTTATCAGTTGCTACATGCCTTGCATGTCTTCACCCATCATTGAATCTTCCAGACATAGCTCTTACGTGTCATAGGAATCTGTCATAACCGTTTCAGCCATGATCTCCTTACACACAATTCAAGATGTCGACACATCAAGTGGAGTGACACATCAACATGCCAACTAGACATGTACACTCACACTTAATTACATTATTTACAAGAAATACATTTTACAAAACAAATAATAAGAATAGGAATTATCCAAGGTTGAGACACCTTATTCCTAACAGGAAAAGCTAAAGTTTTAAGAGAAAAATTTTACGGAAGGGGACACTAATTAAATCTAACCACTAATGCATAGGTTGATAACTTAAGTGATAAAAGGGCACATGTGTTTATTAAAACCTTAAGTGCTTGGAAAAGTAACAACAAAATAGAAGGAGACCTAGGAAATGAGGGCTTAATCAATTTTTGCTTGGCCAAGTCAACCTGCTAAAGGGTTTCTTCAAAATTTAGAAGGGTAAGGGCCAAAAATTTAATAGTACCAATAGTGACTCTTACTTGGGGACATGTATCTCCTACAGATATGATGAGAAATTCAAAATCTCTTGGAGAAGCAGACCACCACAAAACTTTGATAAAAAATAGCATGACTATACAAAAATATACAAAACCCTAAACTACTTTTCAAGGACAGAAAGACCTTAGGAGAAGTAGAGCTTCAAAAATTTCCCATGAACCGGCAATTCCATAATATCCCTAGTCAGATTTTTCAAGATATAAGAATCTGCCCCCCAGTTATCTTCAACAATGTAAGGGCCCAACCAAATGTGATCAAATTTTCCATGCTTTCCCTTATCTTCCAGTGTAGCATTCCACATTAAAACAAGATCACCACTCACAAAACCTCTATGAATAGCTTTCTTATCACATAAGACTTTACACTGGGCTTGAATTTTTACATTTCTTTCATGTGCATCATTTCTTGCTTCATTCAACTGAATCAAGTCATTCAATCTTATTCTCATTTCACCCTCCAAATGTTCATCATATGTCTGAATGAACTGGTACATTTGCAGTAAGTTGTTCTGGGGTAATCTAGCATTTATCCCATAGACCAGATCAAAAGGGGCACACCCTACTACTTTATTCACAGCCACCCTCTCATCCCATAAGGCTTGTAATAACTTTGAGTCCCAAGCTTTCTTATTTTATCCAGTACTCTCTTAAGTATCTTAATCAAATTTTTGTTACTGGACTCAGCCTGGCCATTACCCTGTGGATGATAGGGAGATGAGTATGAAATTTTTATACCAAATTCTTGACAAAAATTAGCAAAATCCTCTGATCTAAAACACATTGCATTATCAACCACCACCATCTCTGGGTAACCAAATCTAGTTAGAATGTTTTGCATCATAAAGTCTGTTACAACTTTACTAGTGGATCTTCTAGAAGGAATTACATCAACCCACTTAGTAAAGTAGTATGTTGGTACCAGTATCCAGGAATGTCCACCACTAGATTTGTTAGGAATTTCTCCAATAAAATCCATACCCCATTTTTGAAAAGGGGCTTGAGCTACAACATGTTTGAGGGGTAAATTCCCACTAAATTTCAGTTTACCAACAAATCTTTGACAAGAATCACACTTGTTTACAAATTGATGAGCATCCTTAAATAGTGTAGGCCACCAAAATCCTAACCTGAGAATTTTATGAGCTATAGTTTTTGCCATATAATGACCTCCACAAACACCATTATGCATTTCATCTAGAAAGATTTTAGATCTATCCTAATTCACACATCTAATGTCATTACTTCTCCACCATAATTCACCACCTATAATAGTGTACCTCATGGCATGAAGCTTGATAGTTCTTTTCTTATCATCCATTTCAGGGGGTAAAATCATCTTTTGCAAGTACTTGATGATATCTACGTACCATTCACAACAATCCATGTTGCAGATAAAAGGTCTGTATTCTTCTTCCAACATATTTATGTGATTTGCAACCAAATTACTTTGAGTCATCAGCTTTGAAAGACCTAACCCTCTTACCAACTTTGTAATATGGATGTCAATATTGAATTCTTGGATCTTGTTGATCTATCTACACCTCCTTCCTAAAGCTTCTTGCTAATCCAATATGTCTTTAACTATAGTACTTGGAATATATGCTATCACTGTAGCTCCTACCAAATAAAATCTAAAAGCCTTGATAGCCTTGACCAAAGCATATGCATGTTTTTGAACAATATCATAATTCAACTCAGTTGCTTGTAAAGTCTTGCTAAAGAAGGAGATGGGTTGTTCATACCCCTCAGTGTTCTTTTGTAATAGTAATGTTGCAATAGTATGACCAGAGGCAAAAGAAAAGATTTGCAAAGGTCTACTATAATCTGGTGTTTTCAAAACAGGAGCATCCTTGATAGCCTATTTAATATTTTGAAAAGCTTCTACTGCTTCTATAGTCCACTCAACCTTTTCTCCCCTTTTTAACATTCTTGATACAGGAATGTTGATTTCTGCAAGATTTGTAATGAACCGCCTCAAGAAGTTTACTTGTCTAAAAAAGGACTATACACCTTTAACATTTTTAGGCTAGGAGAGTTTATCAATGGCTTCAACCCTCTAAGGATCAATTTTTACTCCATCCTTTCAAATAATATGCCCCAAAATTTTTCCCTCCACAACACCAAAAGTACACTTTTTTGGGTTTAGAGAAACTTTGTACTCTAGGGCTCTAACAAAAAATTTCTCTAAGTGTTCACAATGTTGATCCTCTTTAGCTAAAAATGTTGTAAGGTCATCTTGATACACAACCATAAATTTTTCTATGAAATCTGCAAAAGCTACATCCATAGCTCTTCGGAAAGTAGCACCAGCATTGGTTAATCCAAAAGGCATCCTAACATATACATATGTTCCCCATGAGGTAGTGAATGCAGTTGTGAATTGCTCTGATTCTTTGACCATGACCTGATTATACCCAAAGAAACCATCCATCATGGACATCAACTCCAATCCAGTGACTTTCTGCAAAATGTTCTCCATGTTAGGAAAACCATAATTATCCTTCAACGAGTTTATATTGAAGTTCCTGAAATCAACACAAATCCTAATGTCACCATTCTTTTTTCTTACAGGAACTAAATTTGACACCCAAGTTGAATGTCTAATAGGTTTGATTATTCTAGCATCTATCATTTTCTTTAGTTCTCCTTGCATCTTGGGTGCAAGAGTAGGGTTGACAAGTCTCAATTTTTGTCTGAAAGGTTTAGTGCCTTCTTTTAATGGGATCTCATGCTAGAACAAATCTTCTTTGTAGGCCTTCAAATCATCATAGGACCATGCAAAAACATGCCTTAACTTTCTAAGGAGATTAATCAAATTCTTTCAGATCTTAGGGGACAAAGTCCCACCAATATAAATATTTTTGGACACCATCTTCGTTCCTAAATTGATTTCCTCCAAATCACTTTGCTTATCAGTAACTCTTGTAGAAATAACCTTGTCCTTATTATCAAATGCTCTTTCAAGGGAAACTAGTCCTTGAGGGACCCTATTTGACTTTAACTATAACACCTCCTTTCCAAAAATAGTTTCCTTCCCATTTATAGTATCAACATAGGTATTGAAATCCATCTCTTTGTTACCAAAATGGGATTCACATTGTAAGAATATCAGTATGTCTTGATCATCAGAGAAAACTTGCCAATTTTCTATATTGTCAGGGATAGAAGGACTAGACTGAACTTCTATTTTAGATATGTCTGCAAAAGTAATGTCTTCTGGCCTTAGAGCTACATTGGCCAATAGGTCATTCATTATATTTTGGCTCCTTTCTACCCAACAAATGCCAAATGCACTGAAACTTTCAATCTCATCCCATACTGCATTTATGTATTATTTTAATCTCTGATTTTTTTTATGCATACTTTGACCTAACTTGGGAAACTATTAATTCATAATCACCAACTACTTTCAAAAACTTTATGCCATGTTTTGATGCTAATATTAACCCAATCACTAGAGCTTCATACTCTGCAACATTAGTTGTGCATGAGAATAATAAAGTGAAAGAAAATTTGAAAGTTTTACCATTTGGAGATATCAATAGTATTCTAGCTCTAGATCCTTCTTTTGAACTTGCTCCATCAAATTACATACTCCAAAAACTGTCAAGATTAGCCCATTCCTCTTTGTTATCAAACATATAGGTAGATTCAGCTCCTTCTAATTCCTTATCTTCAACTTGGAAAGAACTAATGGCAGTATCAAGGAAATAATTCATGGTGTCTTCCTCCTCCTCAATCAAATGAGGAGTTTTGGCCTCCCTAGAAACTTTTATATTTCTTCCCCCAATGTTGAAAGTAGTAGATGAAAAATCACATTTTATATTGCCTCCCATAGAAGCACTCCACTTTTTGGATAACAACATCCCATATTGAGGAGGGATATCACCAACTAGAACACTCGTAGTCAACTATGTATTTGGGTATGCAGCTAACCTATAAGGCAAATCCTTAATGGTACCAATAACTGCTACTTCCCTTGAGTCCATAGCCTGACATCTCCCATGAGGTGTATCAACCTTCAATCCCATTGATGTCATGACTTTTGTAGGCATAACAGTGTTTGATGCTCCTGAATCAATCATGCAGTTTCTTAATAATTTTCCATTTATTACCAAAGTCAAAAAGAAAGGATCAACTGTCCTAGATGCAATGCTAACAACATTTGTTTCTAGATAGATCTTGGGAATTTTAGAGATAACTTCCCCATTCTGGCTTTCAGGTGTATCATCTAGAGAAGCTACTTGCTTGTCAATTTGATTAGTCCTTTGGGTATCTATGGAAATGACACCATTCACCCAATTTAGGGCATTTTCTTTATGTTCTTCTATCCTCATCATTTCCAAAAAGGGGACTTTAATAGTAATTTGTGAAAGTAACTTACACATGTCAATTGGGACATATTTTGAATCAACTACATCTTGTTTTGCAATGATAAGTTCTTTACTTTCCCCTTGTGTAGATAGGTTGGGATGCTCCTTGCTTTGGATTTTAATCTCTTTTTCAAGAGAGGGACCAGCCTCCTCAAGGGATTTAGCTTTCACTTTATAAGGAACATTTGGGCTGGTAAATTTGACATTCCTTTTTACCTTGACTTTGTTGACAACATCAACAACTTTTTGCTTGTCTTGAAACTACTTTACATCCTTTTCTGATTTCTTGATAGATATACCAGCAAGTTTACAATTAGGATCACCTACCACTCTATTTCTCAAATTTTAATTGTTCTTAGATTGGGTGACCATATCTGCAGTTATTTGGGCAATCTCTTCATCAGATGGTCATCTTAAAACAACTGATTCTTCATCTTTCAATGCATTGCACTGGACTTTATCCAATTCATCATTTTCCTCATCAGAGAAGACCTTATGATGGTATACTTCATTTCTGACTTGAGAATTAGAAACATCTTAATTTTCATCTTCTTCAGTAGATTCAATTTCATCCCAAAGATGAAAAGAGGTCATAGCACAACCCTGATCATCATAAGGCTCTTCCTCACTATTCTCTTGTTCCTCTCCTGTAGACATACTCTGAGAAACTGCACAATAGTTAGGGTCATGTGGTGACTGGCACACAATACACCATGGGACCTCATCAGTCATATTCATTGAATTCCTTTGCAAGGGATCAGGAGTTTTGTCATTTAGTCTATCTTTTCTTTCAGGGAGTATAGGCTTTCCATCCTTCCACTGAGTATTATAAGGATAATTTTTCATTCTTGGCAGTCTATTAAGATTATTGAAAGTTGGCCCGTCATTTCCTACAACCCCATTATTCTTATTTTCACCAGGCTTTAAGTCCTTTATAGCCTTCAAAATTTTCTTTAGGCTATCATATTCCTTTGGTTTTATGTTTGTAGGCTTTCCTAGTTCTTTTCTATTCAACACTTGTGACTTGCAGTCATCTCTTCTTCCCTTTTCCTGATATCCTCCAGTTACTTTCTATATTCATGGCTAGCTTATAAGCCTCCCCAAGATTCCTAGGATTATTATCTCTTAAAAGATATCCCATTTTGGCATAAAAATCATTTAACTAGGTGACAAGACATATCCTATCACCTAGCCTGATGACTTGTAATAGCTTATGCATGGCCTTCTGAAATCTAACATTAAATTCAATAACATCCTCATTTGGGTTTTTCTTAATGCTGTTAAATTCATTTAACATAAAGCCCTCATTTGTTTTATCACCATATTGTTCTTTGAAATAATGTTTAAACTGATCCCATGAACCTATACTTGCATGTGGCAATCCCCTAAACCAATCCCTAGAATCCTCAGTTAGAGATTGAACAAATAACTTCATTATTACATCATCAGGTTTAATATTGTAATCATCCATTACATCAATGAATTTCTTCAAATGTTCTTCACATGTAATAGCATTACTTTTGGTAAATTTAGGAAGTTTTTCTCTAATTTCATCAGGGATAGCATTAGGGTATCCTAGGATACCACAAAAAATAAGTTGTTTATACCTTTCATGAATAGGCCCCTCTTGTGATGGGCCAGTGCCCTGAGATGTAGATGTTTTGGTGTTTGAAGTAGTAGAAACCCTAAGTCCAACTAGTGGGGGAACATTTGTTACCTGTTTTGCAGTATTTCTAGGATTTCCACCTTGTCTCAGGGAGGAAGCAACAATATTTGTAGGTCCTAAAGATTGTTTGAGAAACTCAATATTTCTTCTCATCTCCACAACTATAGCTTCTAGTTTGACTTTCTCAAGTTCCTTGGTTAATATCTCTTTTTCTCTTTTAGCTTTCTCAAGATCAACATCTAACCTTAGAGCTTGGTCTAAAGGATCTTTGGCACCTAGAGGTTCATTAATTGAAATTCCTAAAAAAAATTGTTTACCCTTATCTTTGGGGTTTCTTATCTCACATACTTCTTGGATAATAGGTTGTTCCTTTGTTTGTTCAAGTATGGGAACATATTTTATTGCTTCTAAGTCTAGTTACTGCCTTTTCAATTATTCAGCTCTTATCATAGCTTGTCTAAATTTATCTTCTTTTTTCTTTTCTCTTTTTTGTCTAATAATAGCTTGCTCCTAGATTTTCCTTTCTAGTTCATAAATTTCCTCAAATATTTCTTCAGAGTCTGGGAGGTTTGTCTCAGATTCAAATGGTTGAGCATGGAGTTCCTTTTGATGACCCTCAGAGCCATGGAGGCCTTGAGGTAATGAATAACCAAGGGTAAAAGGGGGAAGAAAATATTGTCTTCTTCTACTCTTGCTTTTGGATCTCCTTTCATTTCCATGGTGTTTACTAGGGACTACCCTTCTATTGTATTGTAATTTTTCTCCACCCCTTTCAGAGGGAGAGTAGTAGTCCTCATACTAGTTCAAACCCAAATCAATAGCTTCTTCATACTTTGATGCATTCCCTTATTGACTGGGTTGAATAGAATTGTCTGGTCTTGTATTTCCCTTTTATTTCCATGTAAGGGACATATCATTACTATTTCTTTCCTTTCTCATATGACCATGTCTAGAGGTAGCTAGAAGTTCTCCTTCCAAGTTTTCTTCTAGAGGCTCTTTCCTCCAGGATCTAGTATTTCTAAAACTCATTGTAAAAAAGGTGATTTTCTAATCAGCACTAGTACAGAGATCCTTTTGATTGGCCACCCAACTGGGTTGGGAATTTTAAAACACCACCCTTTAGTAATGAAGGTGAGCCTTGTAAAGGAAAGGGGAAATATAGAGAAAAGGAAACAACTCTTTGTTTTTCAATGGTAACTAACTGGTTTGAAATAAGTAGGCCAAGAGTCTAGCTCACCTTGAAACCTGCATTATTTGACACAAACTTATAAATTCCCCAGCAGAGTCATAATTTTGTTGGTTCCTAGAATGGATTTTACACTCAAAGAGAAACCAATATACCTAAGACTGATATTGGGAATGGTCAGTTCAAAATATAGGGGAGATTTGTAGGTAACTGGACCAACTATAGGGACAAGACTTCCCTCTACACTTTTGGCTCTACAAAACCAAGGTGGGTATACCTGATCCAATGGATATAACTCTGCTCAAAACTCAATACTACATCTTAATATTAGATAGTAGTAAGAAAGTACTAAATAACAACCTATTATTCATTGACTCTCCATTACTGCAGTAGGACACTTTCTTCTTCAATAACAAATAAAGATTAAAAACTAGTTTTGATTTTCTATTTTGACTGCAATAATCTCAATCAACTCTCATCAATAAAAGATATACTTATTTAGGCTAGTGCCTTATCCATTGGTTTAATATTACTAAAATAAGGAGAATACAAAGACCTTTAGATAACTGAATTCATAGCCATAAAAACAAATACTCAGACCTTCCCTTCTTATAGATAATCCTTATGCAAATCAATCTGAACATGTATTTCATTCAGAGCAGTATTTAATCCAATTCTAAATTAGAACTCAAAATGAAGATGCATACACAGAGGTCTCTGATAAACTTATAAATTCATAGATTTAACACAAAGGAGAGATAAAGACCTGATACTTGCATTAAGTATAATGAATTTGATTCTTTGTATACAATATGCTTCAGAAAACAAGCTTGCAAATAATGGCTACAACCTACAACTTTCTTCTATTACTGATAAGAATAAATACAAGATATTACAGTCTCGACTGAGACTTAGGGTTTCAAAAATCTACTTTTCTAGACACCTAAATTACCAATGCCCTTTATGATCATAAAAAATCCATTTTTATAGAAGGATTCCAACAAGAATCTGATCATATTAGGGTTTACAAAACTTAACCCTAGAAATACAACAACCTCACAGGCTTTACAATAAATGACACAATCAGATCCTTGACAGATATTTTGATAGGCAAGCCACCTGTCTTTAAGTCTTTAATTCTTCTCTCAATCTATTCAAGTAATCTGAGTGTCTTCCCTTTCTAATTGTACCTACAATAAATACAACTTACATCTTACTAACTCAAAAACCATAAGTCATCAACTTTTTGCTTGCCTCAAGAAGTAGATGGAGTGTCCACCTTTTCAACATGAGGGATGTACTAATATCTCCATTCATTGAACACTTCCTCACTTGGGAGCACAAAATTTATGATTTCAGCCTTCCTGCTCGATAACTACTGCCACTTGCTCTTCATCTATCTGATTTCCTTTTGTATAAAATCAAATCTTGATTTAGCAGTTATTAGCATCTCGATGGTATGGATGAAGAAAAGAGTATTTTCTAAAGTTAAAATACTTGTCATCCTAGTGGAAAAGTTCTCATCCATTATGTTCCTCCACTTGACCAATTCTTTAAGTTCTCCATTTCTTTTGAATACCCCTGGGATTAGTTCACAACCAGAGACTATTAATTCTTTCTTCAACAAGTTGGACTTTCTTTCAAAATCATCCAAAATTATCTTGTATTCTACCAGACCTTTCACAAACTTATGCACTGGTTTAATTAGTGGATTAGGGTCAAATTGACCTTTTGAGAGCATGTAGAAGAGTTTCATGTTTGAGGCCCTTCCTATCCATTTATCTAAAGTGGCACTAATTTAGCCTTATTATCACTCAAAGATGTTAGCAGTGCACGTAATCTTTTAGCATGATCAAACAAAATTGTAGGATCTAGATTGTTTGCAAACTGCATTACTGCTCCTCTGACTTTCTCCCTTTACTTCTGGTCCACAAGAAATTTAGCCTTGATATTCTCATCTCTTTCTTTGTTCAGGCTCTCTCTAGTCTCCCTCAACCTATCCCTTTCTTCAAGTAGTTGTTGCTTTTCCCAACTAACTATTGCTTCTATATTTGTTTCAGGGAAGGGGGATGGTGGAAATTCAATGATAGGACTCAAGGAAGAATCCACTACAAGCTGACTGGCAATCATTAATTGAGGAAACCTATGACCTTGTGGTCTAGTTAATTGTGATATTAACTTGTCTTTCTCAATCATCTCAATCTTCAAATCATTATAAGACTTGAGAATAGTCTCAAACGTTATTCTCAATTCTTCCTTCTCAAGAGCATCTTTCGCTACCACCTTCAGGTTGAATTTGGCTATCTCTAAAATAATATTTGAGGCTTCAACATTTGAAGTCTCACCTACCCTATGCACTAAAAAATTTCCTCAGTATTCTAAGGGATGTGCCTCATTCTTATTTTTTATTTTCTTCCCTCTTAAGGGACAACATTACTAGGGTTTCATGATCATCTAAGAAGACCACACCCCTAGTAGCTTTTTGTGCTTGTTCTACAGTGGAATGAATAGTACTTTTACTTTTCCTTACTACATCAAAAATTATTGCATCTGCAATATCTCATTCAGGGAGAATCAGTACTCCATTAGTATGGACTAGGGCCCTGCATTTATCTGGGGTCATATTCTCAAAAAAATTCATCATTTCCCCCTTGGTTTCACTTTCAAACTCAGCTATATCCCAATTAGGGAAATCTTCCTTCTTCTTTTAACAAATCTCTATGAATTGATTAATATGCATTCTCCACAAGAATTGAAGAAATTCCCTAGTTTTGATAAAATTATCATCAGAAAGGAAACCATCACTAGCCTTCTTCAGAATTGGATCTAATTATTTACCTGTAAACTCTATCTTAGTGATATCCATTTCAACTTTCTTACGTTCCTCTGGCATCCCTTCCTGTATCTCCTCATTGGAAACAAAAATCTTTCCCTCAATGCTCATATGTACCAGTTATTGGGAAATTCCTTATTCATCTAACTACAATGGGGATTGAGATGGAGAATACATCTCTTGCTCAGGCTGAGCCACTTCTTGTCTCTACCTCTTTGGAGAGGGTTATTCTTCAATAGGATCATCCATAGGTCTCTTCCCTTTGGAAGTGGATGGAATGGGTCTATGCTTATGTTGCATTGGTAAAAGGACATTGTACCCCTTTCTTTCTTGAATAGTATAGGTCCCCTTAGGGATCAACTTAGCTTATGTAGGCTAATTTAGAATTCTCCTTGGTTTCTCTAGATCAGATTGGATTACAACATTCTTCTTCGCATTCATAGCTTGCATAATCCCCTCAAAATATTCCATTAGGGTTTCAACTTTCCTTGCCCAAGGCTGGAATTCCTTTAGTGGGTCATACTTCTTATCAAAGATTTGGATGAATTCCACATTCTTCTTATAGATTAACCATTTTTCCTTTTTAATTTCTTGAGTTTGGAGATCAAACTCATTTCTAACTATGTCCTCAAGAAAATTGAATTGGTGCTCCGTAGTGATACACTTTGTCTTATCTTTAAACATTTCAGATATAAAACCTTTATTATCAACACATGTCACCACAATAGTAGCCATCCTGTAAGGTTGTAGAACTTTTTTCAAATGCACCCAACCACCTTTGATAATGATAAATTTGTGGGCTATTGTGATACTAGGGAAAAGAGTTCCCCTTCCTCTGTTTGTCAAGGCTACCTCCTGCAAATCACCTATCTATCTCAAAATCTATGCATACCCCACTTTCAAGGGGACTTTATATGGTAGCACATAAGGATTCTTCTTACTTCCATATACTCTAAAAACTATAGATACTGGGTACAAAATTATATCACCAAAGTTGTGGACTATGGTGATATCCTTGCAATATTCCTTTGGTCTAATTAATCTCAATAATTCCATAGCAATTATAGGGTTTTCTTGGAATAACAGGGATCTCAACCTTGAAGCAAAATTCATGTCAAACATGACATAACTGGCATCATTCTTGTCCCATGACAACTTTGTAGTCCATAATTGGACCGGTAGAACCTCACCATTCTTCTCTCTGACTATCTCCATTGTCTGGCTGAAGAAGTTGACACCATTGTGTAAAAACATATGCATTAACATTGAATACCATCAAAATGGTTTGTCTACCTTCATGTTATTTATTCCTATCAAACCCTGCTGAATTAAGTCAGCAATGTAAGAAGCAAAATCAAAAATCAATGCTAGGTGAGGGTGTAAAATTTGCACCATAATAAACATATAAGGGATAGGCATGTGTGTGGCCTCATCTGGACCTAAAATATATGTTAAATATTTATACATGCCTAGTGCTCTCAAACTAAAAATGCTCTGGTGTACTTGGACTAACCATACACAAGGTACCAACTTTGCCAAAGAAATCCCTTAAAGGATCAGACCTAAAATATTCTCTCTGTGCCTCATAGATTTTGTTAAACTTGTCAAAGTCAATTTTTTCCAGGCCAATAGAAGAGTCATTCAATGAAAATACCTGTCTGATCTCATCCTCTATGATACTAATTAAAAAACTTCCAGTTATGTCCTTGACAACCCTTGCCACTAGATCATAGCATCTAGCAACTTGAATAAGGAGGTCATCATCCATGAAAACACTAGGAAAAATAAGCTTCCCTACATCAAACTACCAGATATTTCTAAGGGGAGTACATGCATTTCTATAAGAGTATGAATCTTTAAACAAAATTAATGCAGTATATTTTTCTCCAACCTTAGCATCTCTTATCCACATTCCTCTATCAAACAACCCATCATTGATGAAATCTCTAGGGTTCTTAGGTACTAACTCCTTTATATGATATTTCTCAATTTATGAGTGAGGGAGTAATTTGAGTAGGTCTTCATAAACTCCTCTTTCCTTATAATCTATTTTCCATGTGATGTCTCTCTTTGGTGCCATCTTCATCAACTAGGGTTTCAGAAAAGTATGCAAAGACTAAGAAATAAACCACCCTAATTTGTGCAAAAACCTCAAACTATCAGTAGAAAGATCACAAAAATCAAAAAACTTTGAGAAATTTGGTTCAAATCACCTACCATTTACCAAGAAACACTTCACGGATTTCGCTTGGAGAGAGAAATTTTGCCTAAAATAGAAAGAAGACAATATGACATTCATAATGATCAAATATTTCCTCATAATCCTTTCCAGTCCTTTACAGCCAACTCACATGAAACACATGAAATACATTAAGTCTCCATTACTAAAACTGATGGCTACAACATTCACAAGATGCGATAGGGCTTCAAATTTTCAAATTTCAAATCTGTGTCATCAATCTCTTTCCTTCTACCGCATCAAACGGTTATCAAAAATCCAATCAACAAGAGTTAATCCCTTTTCTAAGTATAGTTCTTGACCAATGAAAACATTTCATTTTTCCCCATGTGCAAATTTTCATGTCGCTTTACAACTTACTCATTTAGATAGGTGTCAGCTCGTGGCAACCCTGCAAACACTAACCAACAAGCATCTCTCAATCAAGGCTCAATGCATGTTGTTGATCTTCTCCAGATGTGTCAGACCTTTATCACTTATGAAAGCCAATGACCCCACTTCGAAAAGAGACACGTGGTGGCTTTTGGGAACTTTAGACCCACTGGTATGTGACATCAACCTGGACACATGTCACATTGTTGCATTCCCACAAAGAGGAACTGTCAGTGAAGTCAAGCTAAGGCGCAGTGACCACCGTTGGTCAGATTTGATCGGGAAATCCTCATTTAAAGATGCAAATTGGCCCCACTTTAGTTGTCATTGGTCCTTCTTTTGATCAAACGCTATCGCAGTCCTGCAAGAGTTAACATCCAGACATCTTAAGATAAAGGCAATGTGATGACCACTAATCTTCATCAAGTTCTAACCGACCACATAGCTTATGAAACTAGGCCCACATGATAGATTTCACTTAGTCACAGCCCCACAAAGAGGAAAATCCTAACAATAGGAAGGCTTGCAGGTTAATGACAACCACGGGATTTTAAAGGATCTAACGGTTGGGAATTAATACAAGAAAAGCTAAAGTTTTAAGAGAATTTTTTTATGGAAGGGGACCCCGATTAAATCTAACTGCTAACGCATAGGTTGATAACTTGAGTAATAAAAGGGAACATGCATTTATTCAAATCGTAAGTGCTTGGAAAAGTAACGATGGAATAGAAGGAGACCTAGCAAATTAGGGCTTAATCAGTTTTTTCTTGGCCAGGTCAACTTGCTAAAGGGTTTCTTCAAAATTTAGAAGGGTAAGGGCCAAAAATTTAATAGTACCAATAGGAGGTAGGAATAATGAAGGTATGGATGCATCAAAATCTATTCAAGAAGATATACATGAACCTTAGATACCACAAGAATAGTAGGATGTTAAATGGAACAAGAAGTTCCTTAGCAATCAATCGAAAAAGGAACTATAGAGACAGAGGAAACACGTCAAGATAGTGCAACAATTATTTTATCTTCTACCAATATTTCAAAGTGGAATAATCATAGACCTTCTCTTCATTTCACAACTTTTGTTTTAGGAGTGTCATGTTATTAAAAACTTCAAGATCAAAAGACTACCTCTGAATTGAAGATAGAGAAACTAAAAGGGGTAACCCAGAACAAAGATGTGGAAATTTCTAACCTTACAGATACCCTAAATCATGTAGTCAATTTCATTCCACAAATAATTCAGTGTAGATCTCTCTCTCTATTTTATGCTATGTATTTAAAGGAGTTGTATTTAAATTTTCAATTGATAAGAATTTTGCAAGGTTAGATTCCTTCCTTGAGCACTCCTCGGGAATTATACGATGCATATCGAGAATCCCCACAATACATCAGACACCTCCTATGTGAATTTTACCTACACAAATTGGTTGTGCCTCATAATACATAATGGAATCCTCTATGTTTTATAGGGGACATACACATTGATGCTTTGAGCTCTTAGATCAAGAATGAAATAAGCAGAGGTGAACAATTTGATAGTTATAAATATGATGAAGCTAACATACCACTTATAGTGAGGAATGAATCCAAGAAGGGGATGAGAATTTATTTTGACTGGAAGAAACTATGGGCCGATAAGAGGGCTAAGCCAATAATAGAACCCTTGAGACAAGTATTTTTTCCCAGTACTCCCAAATTGTGAATGATGACCTTGATGCTTCTATACAACACAATAAGGCAAGATGGGAGCAGTTGCCACTATGGTTAAAGAAGTCATAACCACATACTCCAAACAACCTATATGCAGCCACCAAAAGAGAAGAAAGGTACATGAGGTATGCAAGGAAAATTAAAGAAACTTGGTTTCCATTGGCCATGCAACCACCCATTCTCTTATGGAAACTTATGTCCATGAAGGGAGAAAATAGTACCTATAATTAAGGAATCGAAGGAAAGCAGATGACAATGGTTGGAGTTTATGAGGTCACATTTTTTGAGCTTTCAAAATGGAGAATGTGGACAACAGTTGAATGCTAACCTAAGATAATTTTCATGTAGGAAGAATATTGGGCTTGTTGAAGGGTATAGCAAGTAGTAGGTTGAGGGGAATGATGAGCCCAATTTTTGGCATATTTTGGGCTATGTTTTTAATATCTTTCTATCTTTTATTATGCTAAAATAGACATTAATTAGTGATTATAGAAGTTATATATAGAATTGTTGTGCTTAATATAACAAACTTATTATGATAAGTCTTTGATAGAATTTCCATGGTTATTGCTTGATGTTTCATCAATTTGATGAAAGATGTGTGCCTTATGACTCTATGAGATAAAATGCCTTTCCTAAAGCCACTACTATCCACATTCCTATATCTATATGCAAAATATTATTTGTTCAAAGTTAATACCTTATGAATTTAATAATAGAATAAATGGATCATTTAATGAGTTAGATGTGTTTATCTGATCCTTTTGATGATCTACAACTGATTGAATATCTTGATGAACTAAATGGACAAGTGAAAGACAATGGTTAGAGATCATCGAGCTATTAAAATGATATGTAAGGAAATTAAATCAATCAATATGTATGGTCATTGATGTCAAATAGTTTTTACTATACTTATCATGATGGTTACAAATATCTGAAGAAAGAATAATGGTAAAGGAAAGAGATATCTACATGAAGATGAGATGGATATAGAGATATGACTAAGGTATACATTAGGTAACATATTGATGAGTCTATGGTGTCATTTTTTTGACTTGATTGTATTACATGAATTTGTTATGTATTGAAGATCAGAATTGAGCAAGTTAATGTGGTCGGTAATTGAAGATTTATGTATACATTGAGCTAGTGTAGTGTATACCGAGTACAGTAATAATCAAGCTAGTATTCACTGACACATTCTATATTGACTGAGTAAGAGAAACAATTAAAGTTTATAACAACTGACTGAATTGATGAACTGGCAAGTTGCTTATGATTCTGATGTAAGAGATAAAGTTTGTTATGAGAATCTAATGGCAGATGAAATTTGAGATTGATCGAAAGGAGAAGGATGAAATGTTTTATTAACACATCTGTCAAGGAATCTTGAAGAGACAAACTGGATGATGGAGATTTAAATGAAAAATATAATGGATGAGAAGAAAATGGTTTATGATGTCTATTTAAAGAGACATGAGATTTATTATTGAGTCTGGAACTTATTGAAGACTATAGGAGAAATCGTGTGGAAGGACTATTTTCATGCATTGTTGATCAAACTGGTTATAGACAGAACTGAGTAGAATTGAAGACATAACCGAGTGACAGGGTATTATTCACTGAGCTAAATATATTGGAGAATATGAAGGATTAAAGTGATTATTGATCAGAGGAGGTATTTTAAGCTTAGCATAGATCTGAAAATCTATAATTATTAGTTGTATTTGAATCAGATCACTACTGTATCAGTTTAACCATTGTTACAACTAAATCTCTTAACCTATTGGACTTAACAGTCTTATTTTTATTTCAATATGACATTCCATGAATGTTGTTGGTTTTCTTGTTGACCCCATAGTGAATGTTGGTCAAGATTTAACTGTTAGTGATAAATCCTCTAACCAGGTCACACCTCACAATGTGCATTGTAACCTTTAACAGGGTTGGCTCCTAATCAAGCTCACTTTAGAAGAGTGAAATATATTGGGTTACTAGTCCCAAGTGGTTTTTCCCTTAGTAGGGTTTCCACGTTAAAATCTATGTGTTATGTGTATTTGATGTGATTGGTTTGTTATTTTACTTTACACATTTCATACTTCGATTAATCAATTATCACAGTATTCAATTTACTAGTATTCGATAAATGAATAGAAAGTTATTATTGATAGCTTACTGAGCTCATTATTTGTTTGAAAAAGTTTGAATATATACATCTGGGAGTTTGGGATTGTAGGATAATTGGAATTAACTGATTCACCCCCCCCCCCCTCTCAAATTAACAATTGGTATCATATCTTGTGTGCTTGAAAATTAATTTTGAAGGACTTGAGATAAATATCACAAGATGTATAAGAGAGAGGTGCCAAAGCTGAATAAAGATAACTTCACAACATGGCAAAGCAGAGTGAAACTGCATATTCAAGAATCAATGAATCTGCATTATTTTACTTGAATAATGATTACATACAACCATATATTGGACCTTTGACTGTTGATCAGCTAAGAGATAGACATGAACATAACATGACAATGATTGAGATTGTTATTGCCTTCTCTGATGCAGAATTTGAAGCTATAAAAACATGTACTTCTTCAAAAGTAATGTGGGAAAAAGTGACACTAGTCTATGGAGGAGATGTGAATGTGATGAGAGCAAGAGCTGAAATCCTTAGAGATGAATATTTGACGACATGAAGATGAAAGAAGGCAAAAACATTTCATAGGACAATAACCAAATCAAGGATGTTGTCAATGCTACCTAATGAGTATGAGGTGTTATTGATGAAGACACTATTGTAAGTAAAATCCTAAGAACCTTGTTGCAAATTTATGATATTAGGATCTTTGCAATTCATGAAATGAGATCTTCATCAGGTAATGTTCTTACACTTGATACTCTAATCAATAAATTGAATACTTTTGAGCTAAATAAGTATGATAACAATATTGTGTTGAGTGTTGAGTCTGCATTTATGTCATCTTTGAAAATTGGAAAATCAAGGAGTAAACATATGATAAGGAATGAAAGTGACAGTGACAATGATGAAGATGAACTTGATGAACTTGAATCACTTATGGCTCAGAGGCTACAAAAAGGTAAAGGAAGGTATAAATAGAAATTACCTCTGGCATGTTTAATTGTAAATAAATTGGTCATATTGTAGCTAGATTTCCTAATAGAAAAGATGATGACAAAGATAATGACTGATCTGGTGAAAGGAAGAATGACATAAGAGATAACCAAGATCGTAGAGGCAACTGACACTATGATAGAAGAAATTGTTGGAAAGTGATGTTTTGGAGCACTAGGGATCACTTGAGGTTTGTCATTTATGGAAACACTTATGATTGGAGGGATCTCATGTTGTGAAGATTTCCACAGGAGTCATAGTCATGAAAATGACTAAGCCTAGAATCAGGATAATAGGGTACAGTGCTACAGTTCTGGTCAGCGATGAAGATATATGAGGTATTAGGTCTTGCGAAGTTAAATGAAGGTATTTTTGGATTTATACATGCTTTAGTTAAGAGTGCATGAGTTTTGGCTACTATATTTGTGAGATAAAATGTTCGGAAGGTATGCGAAGATAGTAAAACAGTATAACATGCTATATGAAGAGTTGTGAAGATCAAGGAGAGTATAGTGGATCTGGTAACATGCTAAGGCAGGTGAATAGAGTATATTGCTGAATATTTGGTAATATAATATCCTCAACTCCATAATTATCATTTGCACAAGTTATTATTTTGTTTTGTATGGTATTTGTGAAGCTGACTTGAAGGCTGATTTTGTATAAGTTATATCATCTTAAAATGGAAGCACTTCTATGTTAAGAGAATTTAGCCCTCTGAGTGAGTGGTCTGGGGTCATGTTGAGCACCTCAAATTGGTCTTGGCTTGTATCTAGCTATTTCACCCCTATTCTGCTTCTCTCCTCCTCATTTCCAGCCTCTTTCTGACAATTTTCTCTAAGAATCTGGAGTTTCCAACTGTTTGGGTCAAAGATGACTTGGTAGGGTCAAGGATGACCTAGACCCTAACCTAGTTTAGGGATGACCTCAGCCCTAACCTAGGGTGGTGTCTACCTCATCCTTGACCCCAGGTCCAATTTTTAGATTCTGAGAGTTATGGGATGTCAGATTTCAGAAAGATTTCTTTTCCCACTTTCGGGTCGGCCATTTCGGGTTTCAGAATGGTAAATCCTTAAATTGAATTTAATCTAGGTATATTTCTAGGGGTTAAGGTTAATTGGGATTGAATTCTCCAATGTAGGCCTTCTCTAGAGGTTTGTGCCCTAGATCACGATAAAAGGAAGCCTTCCTTTCTCATTTTCTCCATCAAGTTTCAATCAATTATTCATGAGCATCCATAATCTCTCAAGCAAGATCAAGCAAGCATTCTATCAATAATTTTCAAGGAAGCATTCAAGCCCTCTTCTCCATTCAAGTTATCCTTTTAAGATCAAGGATTCAAGCATTCAAGCCTTTGAAGGGATTTGGTTCAAGCATTCAAGATTCATCATTCAAACCCTAGATCTATCCATCATGATGGTGTGATCTTCCTTCAAGATCCTTTGTTCATTTTCAAGACTCATACATTCTTTTATCAAAGTGGATTCCAAGCATACAATCATGGAGGTTTTGGATTTACATTTATGGTTTTGATTTACATTTTCCATTATTGTGTTCAAGCTTTCATATCAATATACTTGTTTACATTTCAAATACAATTGCATATCTATTGAATATCATAGCTTCATTGTTAGATCTACTTCTACTACTTGCTAGCATTCTCTATTTCAATTTCATTATTAAGGTTAATTCCAAACTGGGGTTTGACCAAGGCAAACCCCTCATCCAAATAACAAAACCATTTTTCTTGCAGGTATAGGTACAGGATAGTGAATTGAAGTTCAGATCTGGATACCCTTTTTGGTGAACTTTTGGGATCTGCGAACAAAGTCAAGGATGACCTTCAAAATTCTGAGGTAGTCCTTGACCTTTTATCTGGGTCAAAGACTACCTACTTCCCGAAAGACAAAAATTTTATGGGTTTTCTCTGTCTCGGCATTTCCAGTCCAGAACAAGTTGCAGAATTGCCTGAAACTGCACACAGAGATCAGAAATCAGCATTTTCCAGATCAGCCCTATTTTGAGGTTAGTATTTTCCTTTCATTCATTTCAGATTTCAAGCATATACTTTTCATAGTAGAATATAAGGTTTTCTCCTTCATTCATATTCTCCATAGATTGATTCAATTGTGCATTAACCTTTTGGTTGATCAATTTGGATCTCCCTTGGGAATTTGGATTTAGTAGTAGATATTATATTCCCCTTATTATATCACTCTATTCATTCTACACACCATTACACAATATTTTATTCTATACATTTTGGTGAACCCGTTTACGACAACTCTTTCTTTTTGGTGTTAGATCATTTTTTTTCTTGCCTTAAGATTAGATTTCTTTTATGCTCTTGCATTTACATTTCAAAAATCCAAAAAATTTGCAAAATCTTTTTAAAAATACAAAAACATTTACATTTTCATGCTTTTAGTATTTCTTTGTATTCAAAATGTATGATTCTTGTTTTGAGTACTTTGATGAGGTTTTTGTTGTTCAAGAGGATAGATCCCTTAATGAGCTACATGGTAGTAAGGATGAAAATTGTTTGAATCAGATCTCCATTGATCCTATTCCTATTTCACCCTCCCCCACAACCTCTTCAATTGACCTTTACAAAGATGAGTTGGGGATTGATGTTCATTCTTCTCCTCATATATGTCTTTTTTATGAGCCTATTTTATAATACAATTTATCTTCTTTCCCCTTTAGGGATCAAGCTTTAATGACTTATGGCACTCCTACAATTCACTTTATGGATAGGGATAATAATCCTCCTATTTGGGATGAACCTTTGGATTTGGATGTCGATTACTCTCTTCCTCATGAAACCATTGTGGATAATCCTCCTATTTGGGATGAACCTTTGGATTTGGATGTTGATTACTCTCTTCCTCATGAAACCATTGTGCATAATTCTAATTTTTGGGATGAACCCTTGGATAAAGACATTGATTTATCCCTTCCTCATGAATAATTTTTGATACAAGAAGATGACATATTCTCTAGAACACACTCCCCTTATGCAAAAGAAGATGACATTATAGATCATTCACCTCCATTTAGGATTCCTTCTAGTGATGAGGTATTAGTAGAGAAAGATATGAACTCCCTTAATGATCTTCCTCTTAGTGGTGATCTTATAGGAAATCAAGATCCTACCTCACAACCTTCTTACCATAATATTACTTATATCTATTCAAACCCTTTTCAAAGTGTGGTTCCAAGTGTTCCTCTAGTTGTGTCTTCCATTCATATCACTTCCTACACTTTTACTAGTGTTCCTAATCTTCCTAATCCTAATCCTATCTTTCCTAATCCTATTCCTAATTCTCCATCTGCTATTCCTAGTTATTCCCACACTTATGTTGAGGTTAAAACTATGGTTCATGATGTAGATGTGCAAAGATTCTTCAAAGTACCTTCTCCTTATTATCTGATCCATAAAGATAAGAGAAAAGAAACTTCTCCTTTGAGATTTCTTCATAATTTTATCCCTCATTCTAATATAACATAGATCTTTTCTTCTCTAGATTGGGGGGCAAGAGGTATATTTCTTCATGTCTTCTAGAATCCATTATGTTCCTGCTTTGAGCTTAATTGGTTATTCTTTCATTTATCTTGATGGTTTGTATTATGATAGCTCTTCATCCATTGCTCTCTTCTATTATTTAAGATATCTCTTCTAATACTTTTGTCTTGCAAAGGTATCAATTTCCTGGCGGGCAAGGTTCTTCCTTCTTTCTCTTTGTCTAGGGAACCACTTTCCTTAGCTTAGTGGTGTGTGTTTATATTGCAATATTACTTCATCATATTGATAGATGTTTTGACTATGGATAATATTTTTATGAGAGGTTGTTTTCCTAGGTAATCACCTCTTCTCTATGTTACAAATTATGTGTTGGAGTTGTTTCCCTCATTTCAAAGATTCCTCTTCCTCTTATTTGCAGGGGGCCTGATGATTGAATCTTTTTTCCCACCTTTTGATTGATGATATTTTATCTAAAGCACTCCTCTTTGGTGGGGGTCTTGTTGATAATATCTCTTTCTTTGAGGATCCTTTTTTCATAAGTGACATATTCTTGGATGTAGGGGTCAGTATCCCTCACTATGAATATGGTATACATTGTTGTTAAACAAGATACCTCCTTGCATTGTGAAGTAGGTATCCTCTTCCTCTTCCTTATCATGTCTAGTAGACTACCAGGATAAGGAGAGGGGCATATATAGGGTCTCCCTTGTACTATAGTTTTTTATTTTTATATGCTAAATCTTCCCAAGATAATGCACATAAGTTGCTAAATCCTGAGGAGACACGCATTTTTCAAATTTTCAATATGCTAAATCTTGGAAGGTAATGCACATAAGTTGCTAAATCCTGAAAAGACACACATTTATATGCTAAATCTTTCGAAGGTAACGCACATAAGTTGTTAAATCCTAAGGAGACATGTATTTCATATTCATAGTGATACAAGAAGGTGGATCTATGGATATTCCAAAAGCCTTCAGAAGATGCATTACAATTGCAAGCATGGTTTATGGGTGAACTATCAGGTTTGGCCACTTGTTGGTCTCTCCCTCTAGGGTGATTCATGGTAAGGTGGGCATCTTACTGGGCAAGGTAATCACTTTTCTCCTTTCTCTTTTTTCGCTTTCATGCTAGTAGGACTATATCACGAAGCTATGTTATTTATAGTGTTTCTCTTGTCTTTCTTTATGTAATCATTTATGCTTTTATGATAGCTTTCCAAATATGATATTAGTATGAGAAATGTTTCTTAGCTGAGGTTTCTTGTGCTAGTTGATTTGGGTTTGTTTTAGTACTAACCCCTCTTTGGTTTCTTTTTTCCATTTTGTTTTCACACCCTTGTGCGTGTATGTTGAGTTAGAATCCTTAGCCTGGGGGCTTGTGACCTTAGCTAAGTGTCATTTTATCTCATTGTGAATCCACTCAGATCTTTTTTTTCTTCTCCTTTACCAAGAGTTTGCATCAAGTCCATACTCTTGCTAAAGTGGGGGCTTAATGTATCATCTTAAAATGGAAGAACTTCCATGTTAAGAGCATTTAGCCCTCCAAGTGAGTGGTCTGGGGTCATGTCAAGTGCCTTGAATTTTTCTTGGCTTGTATCTAGTTGTTTCCCCCTATTTTTATTCTCTCCTCCTCATTTCCAACCTCTTTTTGACGGTTTTCTCTAAGAATCTGGAGTTTCTGACTGTTTGGGTCAAAGGCGACCTGGTAGGGTCAAGGATGACCTAGACCCTGACCTAGTTTAGGGATGACCTCAACCTTGACCTAGGGCAGCGTCTACCTCATCCTTGACCCTAGGTCCAATTTTCAAATTTTGGGAGTTACGGGATGTCAGGTTTCAGAAAGATTTCTTTTCCCGCTTTTGGGTCAGCCATTTCAGGTTTTGGAATGGTAAATCCTTAAATTGCATTTAATCTAGGTATATTTCTATGGGTTAAGGTTAATTGGGATTTAATCCTCTAATGTCGGCCTTCTCTAGAGGTTTGTGCCTTAGATCACTATAAAAGGAAGCCTTCCTCTCTCATTTTCTCCATCAAGTTTCAATCAATTATTCATGAGCATCCATAATCTCTCAAGAAAGATCAAGAAAGCATTCTATCAAGCATTTCAAGGAAGCATTCAAGCCCTCTTCTCCATTCAAGTTCTCCTTTGAAGATCAAGGATTCAAGCATTCAAGCCTTTGAAGGGATTTGGTTCAAGCATTCAAGATTCATCATTCAAACCTTAGATCTATCCATCATGATAGTGTTATCTTCCTTCAAGATCCTTTGTTCATCTTCAAGACTCATTCATTCTTCTATCAAGGTGGATTCCAAGCATAAAATCATGGAGGTTTTGGATTTACATTTATGGTTTTGATTTACATTTGTCATTGTTGTGTTCAAGCTTTCATATCAATATACTTGTTTACATTTCAAATACAATTGCATATCTATTGAATATCATAGCTTCATTGTTAGATCTACTTCTACTACTTGCTAGCATTCTCTATTTCAATTTCATTATTAAGGTTAATTCCAAACCGGGGTTTGACCAAGGAAAATCCCTCATCCAAACAACAAAACCATTTTTCTTGTACGTGCAAGTACATGATAGTGAATTGAAGTTCAGATCTAGATATTCTTTTCAGCAAACTTCTTTCTGAGATCCACGAACAAAGTCAAGGATGACCTTCAAAATTCTGAGGTAGTCCTTGACCTTTTATCTGGGTCAAAGACTACCTGCTTCCCAAAAGACAAAATTTTTCTGGGTTTTCTCTATCTCGGCATTTCCAGTCCAGAACAGGTTACAGAATTGCCTGAAACTGCACACAGACATCAAAAATCAGCATTTTCTAGATCTGCCCTATTTTGAGGTTAGTATTTTCCTTTCATTCATTTCATATTTCAAGCATATGCTTTTCATAGTAGAATATAAGGTTTCTCCTTCATTCATATTCTCCATAGATTGATTCAATTGTGCTTTAACCTTTTGGTTGATCAATTTGGATCTCTCCCTTGGGAATTTGGATTTAGTAGTAGATCTTATATTCCCCTTGTTATATCACTCTATTCATTCTACACACCATTACACAATATTTTATTCTATACATAAGTATAGATTTCTTTTGTGAAAGCGAAGTATGGTTATGTTTATGATGATGAAGAAAGATTGTGAATCTAAGAGAAGAGATCAGATACAAGATCAGTAAGAGGTTGAGCTATAAATTGGAACAACCTAAGCAAGATAAGTGCTTGTATTGTTCACTTTTGGAGAATTCTTTTGAGATAGTTTTTGATTGTAAGAGTAGTGTGCTCACCACCTTTAACCAGGTGTTTTGTTTATCCCTAATAGGTTTTTATATTCCTCTAACAAGGAAATGTACTATGTAACAATTAGCTCCTAATAGGGCTAGATCTCCTAGCAGAGATATTATATTTTAGTGCGTATTTTTGGTTACAATCCCCACTGAGGTTTTCCCTTGGCTAAGGTTTCCATGAGAACAAATCATGGTGTCATGAATAATGTGTTATGCTTATATGTTCTTTTCATTTCTACATTACTTTGGATTGTTTATAATTGTTTAAAGTTGAAATCAAAGTTCTATAATACTGATTCACCCCACCCCCCCCCCCCCCCCCTCACAGTATTACCTAATCCTAACAATTGGTATCAGAGCTATTGGACCTTGGAGAGAAAGCCTAATAGCTTAAGGTAGATCAAAATGGATTCGGAATATTTGAAAGAGAACTTTGAAGTTGCACTTGAAGATCTAGATAAAGTGAAGGCTGAGAATGGCAAACTAAAATTCAAATTAAGAAGAGTAGAAGGTTTCATATGGAAACTAAGAGAACAACTTGATATTGAAAAAAATTAGAGACAAGACCTTATGGAGAATATCAAAGAAGATCCAGACAATGATACATCAGACAATGTGAAGAAGCTGGAGCAAGAAAAAGAACAAATCAATCTTTTGATGATTAAAGAAATTAAGCATGAAAGGATGAAAGAAACAAAGTTGAAGAGTCACTAAAAGAAGCTAATACGCAGATAAGTCAAATGAAGACTGAACTTGACCAATACAAAGATAAATATTAGGAATTGGAAAAATATAATCAGATCATTAAAGGTGAACTCACTCAAGCCAAATTACACATTGAGAAGATGCACATGAATAGTGACAAGATTGATGAACAAAGAGAAAGACAAAAGCCTAAAGGAGATATGACTAGAGTTGGATTCAATAAAGAAGAATGTTCAAAAACTCAAGAAGAATAAAATGAAGCAAAGACTGAAGAAAGACCTACTCCTAAAGAGAGACCTACTCATGAAGAACCTAGAGAACAATTCAGACCCTTCAGAGGTAGATGTTTCAGATAGAACAAAGTTGGACACATGAAAAGAGATTGCAGAAGTAAAGGTAACTCTAATCCCTTTACCAGTTACTATTTTAATTACTATGAATATGGACACAAGAAAGCAGATTGTAGAAAACATGATCAGTCCAAGTATAAGAAAGACTATGTCAGAGAAGAATCAGTAGTCAAGATTACATGTCAAAAATGTAATAACTTTGGACATACAACAAGGTATTGTAAGTTGCAAACTAATCAAGATAAAAGGAGACTGCCTACTTGTTACAAATGTAACAATATAGGTCACATTGTGAAGTTTTGTAGATATAATGGAGAAGATAATAGAAGAGGACCAAGAAGATCTAGTGAACCAAGAGGACCACCTCCTATGGTTATAAGGAAAAAATTTGGTGATAGTGGTAAGAGTCTTAATGAGTACATGAATGAATTTGGGAATCAATTCAAGAAATCAGATAGAAAGGAGGAGGATCAGATATGGAAGGTGAAATTTTTAAACAAAGAAGTGGTTCAGGGAGAGACAGTTGATGATACTATGTCTTCACATGATGATTTCTTTGAGGCATCACCCTAGAAGGTTGTATGGCCTTATGGGGAGCATTGGATGCTATATATAGAAAATATCCAACCCCTATATATGTGGAGTAAGCTCATGTGAGCTTAGGAATGATGTGTATAGATACTGAGGATTCTGTGGATGAGAGTGCAGCACTTGGAGATTCATCTTCTATTTTCACAAGTTTTTTATCGATTGGATGGCATGCAAAGTTGAGCTACCTATGTTTAATACACATACTCAACTTGTGATGGATAAAAGGACTTAAAAGACCTCAAATTTACACCATTTGTTGATCAACGCTTAAGGAAAACAGAGTAGAGAAGATTATCAGTCATCTGGCAGAGTGATTACGTGATCGCGTGAAGCAAAGCATCGAATTCAGGCATGTTTAAGGTATTTAGACCTAATCTCTTAGAGAATTCATGGATGCACCAATATTTTATGATGTTTTAGATAGAACTAAGTATAATTTCAAGAGGCATCCATTCAAATCCTGTGAGGATGATCCAGAAGGAGCATTTTCATAAACCCCCATAGGTGTGTTGCATGTAGAAGACATTAGGGCATACATACACTGCAACTATGAAATCATTGGTGAGGTTAACATCTATAGTGAATTGGATAGTATGGTAGAAGCTGATGGATCCATGGTAGAGGAATCTAAGCACCTAAAAGATCAATCAATCCTTAAGTTAACCCTACTCATAGAATTCATGAAATTTGAATGGTTTAAGATAATTCTTAGCAAAGTTCATGATCATTTTTTGTGGATTGGTGAACAACCTGTGAAAATATGTGCACAATTGACTCATGAGATCATAGGCCTTGACAATGAAGGAGCCCTACCTGTACCAGAAAAGAACCTAAGGAATCTGGAAAAAACCCTAACACATTCAAAGTGGGATAAGAGGGCAATGACAATTAATGATGTTTATTTGCAGGATGTCAGATTGGTAGCAATGTTGCTAGGCTACAAGTTTTTTATAGTAGCAGACCTAATTTTTTATCTGCTGGAGTCATCATGATGGCATACAAAATAGTGAAAGAAAATAAGAAGTATAATCTTTGTGAAACCCTAGCTCAAAATTTTATTGATAATGTGAAGGCTATAAAGAAGGAAAAATCTAAGGCACTTAGATTTGGATCATTGCTAATTCATATGCACATTCATATCATTCGCAAGTTTCCTGGCATGCATCCTAGAGCATGGAAAGATAATGAACCCACTGGACTTTAGATCTCAGAGTACTATAGAAGATAGAAGAAGGACTAGGTAGATGGAGAATTATTTGGCATGATTAAGATACTACAGAGGTAGATGAAAGAGAGGTGCAGAATAACAGAGAATTTAGTGGTAAAATATGAGGAAACTATCTGTTTCATGGTTGAAACTTATTATGTTTGCTTTGAGGCAGTTGAGCCAAGAACAAAGTGGTGCTATGCTATGGGATATGAGGTAAGTGTTGAAATCATAACTATGCAAGTGGAGCATGTACTAGCAGCAGAAAATGACCCTACCCAAGAAAGATGGGGAACATACAGGGAGAACTATGGGAAATTCAGAGAAGAGAAAGAGAAGGTAACAAGGAAAAGGAAAGTCAGCAAGATTGCTGAAGATATCACTGTGAAGGTGGGAATCACAAAAAGGTAGTTGATAGATATGAAAAATAAGATGGAGGCATCTTCTAGCATTGTCATTGATGCACCCATTCCTTTGGAGATGGAAAAGACAGTAGCTCCTACTATTGATATTGTTGATTTGTCAGCCTCTCAAGAGGCAGAAACACAAGATGTTGTGCCTGTAGTTATTCCTAGAAGATCCATAAGGATAGGTAAGTAAGACAGTCCTAAGGAAAAAGAGACAGAAGTGAAGAGGAAGAAGAAAGAAGAAAATGAAGTTGAGAAGGAGGGAGAGAAAACAACTCAAAATGCTACACAAACCTTATGGAAACCAGACCTTAAATCACTATAGAAGAGATTAATTAAATATGGAAATCTATTAATAGTGAATAGATAATATGAGAGATATGACTCTGAAGACCAAGAAATCATTGAAGATACTATCATTGAGCATCTACTTGTTTTTAAGAAGTGTTAATATGGTTTAGAACAATAGAGAGGAGGGGTGAATTAGTTGTTCTTAGGTCCTGATGTATAAAACAATCTTAAAAACTTATCCTTAATCAAATCCAAAACCAAAACAAACTCGGTCATCACTTATTCAATAATAAAAACATCTAACAATGCAATCCACTACCCAGCTGTAACTTAACTTGCAAAACATAGTAATGTTCAAACCAAAACATTCACACAAGTATTAACACCAGGATTTATAGTGGAAACCCAATTTGGGAAAAACCACTTTGTAACATGCTACTATTATTTTCACTCTTTTGAAGTGAGCTCGGTAAAAAGCCAACCCTGTCAAAGGTTACAATACACACTATCAAGTATGACCTGGTTAAAGGATTTCAATCACCCTATTAAAAGTGAGCCTAGTCATAGGACTTACATACACTCCGTTAGAATGCAACCTTGTTCAAAGGATTTAACATATGACTGTTAGGTCAACCTCTGTTAAAAGGATTTTGACTATTACAATGATTAGAAAGTAGTAGCACTATTATCTGAAAAATATACAACTCACTTTGCAAATATCAGATCCGATTCTGTACACTAATGTTGGTTTACTGACTTTGAAACTTTTCCATTTCCATCTCTAATCTACTCATAACTTTTCTTCAAGCAATCACCACAATTCTCCTTCAACCTTTTTTGCTTATTCAGTCAATAAAACTTTCTTCTTTTAGCATTCTCTGTTCTCCATGTGCATACATATCAAAATGCTCAGGTTCCCTTATACTTTCCTCAATTAGGTTAACTCATCTTTTGTCACTCAATCTCATTTGTAGATCTTAGGGTTAGGTCAAATTCATTGAATCTACCCACTTCATGTTCTTTGGCTCCTTTTCTAGAATCATCTCAAATCTCTTAAAGATTTACAATAAAACATTTTACAATGCATTTAATACTTCCAAACAATCAATAAATAAAGTCAACACATTTTACATAATCCAAGAATTCAACAATGTCGGCTCCAAAATTAAATTCTCTTCAAATATAAAATTGCTAATGCTCGGTCAATACTATGATTGTTCACTCGTTCTTCATGTAGAAAGCTCGGTCATTACTAAAACTATTTCCTTGGCTTACACTATCTTCCTCGACAATTTACTGATGCTTGGTTGACACTATAATTTTTCTTGGCATATACTAACTCGGTCAACACTAACATCACTCGGCTTAAACATGATTTTTCCATTCTTTGCTCGATTAAGCCTACCAGTTTAGTCTTTAGTCTTACTAAGATAAACAATACATTATCTCATCATAGTGCAACATAGTCAAGTACACTTTGTAGTATCAAGATAACTCAACCTTTCCCTAGGTGCTATTGTTACCAACCTTGCTTAGTCCTTTAGCAACACTCAAATAGATATAGTACTTTTCTAAGTAGCAATGGTCTTACCAGTTAAGGTTTGACATCAATGACAATATAACAATTGTTACAATTGTAGTTTCCAAAAATCTCCCTCTTTGGCATTGATGGCAACACCATATGATATCACTTGAATAACACATGGATTACCAACCAATCCAAAAACTTATCTGTCCATCAAAAAATTATTTATAATATCCTTTGCTTCATTCTAATTCAGAATCCTATAAGCCTCACTTTTGTGACCGTCAGAAGTATTCAGATCTCCCTCTATCCTGATTCTTCATTTTAGTTCATCAGCCTTATCTTTAGTTCCATCAGTTCATCTCCCTCATACTTTTCAGTATCATGTGTTATCATATCTCATGTGTTATCATATCAGTTCATCTCCCTCTTTGACAAAAATGCCAAAGTAGCAACTAAAACATACATCCATCAGATGTAGATAATATCTGTGTAGCTCAATGTTTCTCCCTCTGTCATCTTGCTTATGACTGATTCCTTGTCTTTTCTTCTCTTCACAACTCTAGGCCAGCCCTAAAGTGTGACAATCTTCTACATCAATTTGTCAAATATTCTATTGTAGCACATTTGATGTAGTGCTCCTAGCTTGTCTAGGCAACCTCAGTTAGGGAAAAAACCCCTAATAGACTTCTCAAATACTCATGAGCTTCTCTGGGTAAAGCTTTAGTGAATATGTCTACAAATTGTTCTTTTGTATTCACATATTCCATTCGGACTTCTTTATCTTGTACTAATTCTCTCAAGTAGTGATACTTGATTGCAATGTGCTTGGTCTTAGTGTGCATCACTAGATTCTTAGAAATATTGATAGCACTTGTGTTGTCACAAAAAATAACAATAGGTTCAGTGATTTCTTCTTTCATGCCTATCAACAATTGTTTTATCCATACCAAGTTTGAACAGTTTACTGTAGCAACAACATACTCGACCTCGGCAGTAGATTGGGAAATGCAATTTTGTTTCTTACTTGTCCAGGAGACTAATCTTTTTCTAAGAAAGAAAGCTCCACCACTACTACTCTTTTTGTCATCTACATTTCCTGCCCAATCAACATCTGTATAAACTCAGAGTTCAAATTTGTCATCCTTCTTATAATATAGACCATAGTCAGCAATTCCTTTCAAGTATCTCATAATTATTTTCACGGCCATCATCTGTGTTTCCTTAGGATTGGCAGAGAATCTTGCCACAATCCCAATAGCTAATGCAATATCTAGTCTACTATGTATAGCATACTGTAATTTTCCAATCATGGATCTGTACAGAGTCTAATTTACTTATGCAACATCATCATTCTTAGATAACTTTTGTCCAGTAACCATGGGAGTTCCCACTAGTTTAGCATCTTCCATCCTAAAAGTTTTCAGTATTTCATTAACATAATTAGATTGTGTAATGAAAATTCCATTCTTCCTCTGATATACTTGTAAACCAACAAAGAATTTGATCTCACCAAACATACTCATTTCAAATTCAGTTTGCATTTCATTTGACAAACTTTTACATAATGTATCTTGTCCACCAAAAATAATGTCATCCACAAAAAATTTTTGCCAACAGGATACCTTTACCTTCTTCATCCTTCATGTACAAATTTCTTGTGTCATTTGTTATTGAAAATCCAATCTGTATCAAGTAGTTTTGCAACCTCTCATACCATGCTCTCAGAGCTTTCTTTAATCCATATAATGCTTTGTTCAGTTTGCACCACATGTGTCTTCTGTTTGGATCAATAAAACCTTTTGGTTGTTCTATGTAAACTTCTTCTTCTAGTATACCATTCAAAAATGTAGACTTGACATCCATTTGATATACCTTGAAATCTTTATAAGTACCATATGCAAGCAGAGTTCTTACTCCTTCCAATCTAGCTACAGGGGCAAATATCTCCCCATAATCTATTCCTTCTTCTTGTGCGTAGCCTTTGCATACCAGCCTAGCTTTGTTCCTAGTGATTTCACTATTTTCATTCATCTTATTCTGAAACACCCACTTTGTTCCTATAACATTTTTATTTTCAAGTCTCGGCACCAGAGTCCAAGTATCATTCTTCTCAATCTGGTCAATTTCTTCATTCATTGCTTGTATCCAGTCTTCATTCTCCAATGCTTCTCTAGTTGTCTTCAGTTCAAATTCACATAGTAGACATGTTAGATCCTTAGTCTTACTTCTGGTCTAGATTCCAATATCTTTGTCTCCAATTATCTATTCAGGCTTATGATGTCTTCTTACATATTTTGCCAAAATAGGTTCAGTTGTTCTCTCCTCTATTTCATCATGTTCCTTAGTAAGATTTTCAGATTCAACTTCAGAATGCTCGGCAACCTCTTCCTGATACTCAATGGCATTTTCTTGTAGCTTGGCATGTTCTTGTTCTCTCTCGGCACTATTTTCCTGACGCTCGGTAGCTTCCGTCTATCGCTCGGCATTTCTTACCCGAGACTCGGCATCAGGTGTAAGTTTGTTACTTGCCTCTTCTTCTTCTTCAATGTACACAAAAGATCTATAATCTTCTGGTTCTCTTTTGCTGTCAGCTTCATTTCTTTATGCATACTCATCAATTTTGACATTCACACTTTCCACAATTTTGTTAGTGTTAGAGTTCAAACACTTATAAGCTTTACTTTTTGTAGAGTACCCTAGGAATATGCCTTCATCACTCTTATCATCAAAATTTCCATTCCTAGTGTCTTTTAATATATAGCACTTACTTCCAAAGATTCTAAAGTATTTAACACTCGGTGCATGCCCATGCCATAGTTCATAGGGTGTTAGATTTGTACCTTTCTTGATCTGTACCTGGTTAAGAGTGTAGACAGCAGTGCTTATAGCTTCTTTCCAATATTTTTGTGCCACATTCTTTTCAATCATCAATGTCCTTGCACAATCCAAGATAGATTTATTTCTCCTTTTTGCTATACCATTCTGTGGAGGTGTTCTAGGTGTAGACATTTGTCTTTTAATTCCTCTATCATTGTAAAATAGATTAAATTCATTTGATGTAAATTCTCCACCTCGGTCAGATCTAAGATATTTTAGGTTCCTACCTGTCTCCTTTTCAACCTTAGCCAAATACCACTTAAATAATTGAAAAGCTTCAGATTTTTCTTTTAGAAACATCACATGCATCATCCTAGTATGATCATCAACAAATAAGATAAAGTATCTAGCACCATAGTAACTTTGTACACCCATAGGTCCACAAAGGTCAGTATGAACCAAATCTAAAATGTTTTCAGAAGTAAAGGATTTGCTCTTGAAACTTGACTTTGTCATTTTTCCTAACTGGCATTCCTTGCACATCACATTCTCAGGTTTCTTCAATCTAGGTAGACCTCTTACCTTTTTCTTCTTACTTATCTCTACTAGATTGTCAAAGTTAACATGATAGAGCCTTTTATGCCATAACCAAATATCATCAAGTTGTGCAATTAAACATGTTTCTTTAGATAGGTCAAGATAGAACAAATTACCTCTAGTCTGATCACCACTTCCAATCAGTTATCCAGTAGCATTAAATATTTTAGCTTGCTTGTGATGAAATTCCACTCGGTAACCAGTTTTGTTAAGCTGAGCAACACTTAACAGATTGTAATTAAGACCTTCAACCCAATATGCATTTTCACAAGATATCTTATCAGTCAATTTAATCAAACCTTTTCCTCTAACAAGACATGGTGCATCATTACCAAATTTTACTCTTTTACCTCTGTAATGATGTAAGGTCTCAAACTTATTTTTTTCACCAGTCATGTGATGTGAACAGCCACTATTAATAATCCATTTATCATTCTTGTTCACATAGGATATCAATGCAGTTTTCTCATCCTCATCAAATTTATCTTTTATTGCAACATAAACTACCTCAATTTCAAAATCATCACTATCAGTGTCAATCTCTTTTTTAGCAATGTAACAAGATTTCTTACCTTTTCCCTTGTAGTCTCTATTCCATTGGTAGCTTCTGTCATATTTTATGTCTTTGTGTTTCCTTTTCCTTTCTTCATCTTTATCCTTCCTGTCAGGACATCTAGCAGCGATATGACCAACTTTATTACATGCAAAACATATAATAGGGAGTTTACCTTTATACTTTCCTTTTCCCCTTCTCAGTCTTCTAGCCATAAGAGCTTCTAGATCTTCTAGGTCTTCATCAGAAATGTCACTGTCACTTTCACTATCACTTTCACTGATGCATCTTTCTTTTTCTTTCTTTGGTTTATTAAGAACTAGCTATGACTTAAAAGTAGATTCAACATTTCCAATGCTTCCAACAGTGAAATTATCATAGTTAGAGAGTTCAAAAGTAGTTAGCTTACCAACCAAACTTTCCAAAGTAAGCGCATTAGTAGAGTTACATCTAGATTCCTGAATAGCTAAGATCATAATAGCATATATAGGATGCAAGGTTCTTAGTACTTTCCCAATTATAGTTTCATCATCAATAGCCCCATTTGCTCCTCTAATAGCATTCACAACTTCTTTTATTCTACCACAATATTGTGCAATGTTTTCACCTTCTTACATTCTCATTTCATCAAACTTACCTCTAAGACTCTCGGCCTTTACTTTCAGCACATTCAAGTCACCACCATAGATCCTTGCAAAAGTGTCCCACATATCGTTATCAGTTGTGTAGTCCTTAATGTCCTCAAATTCTGGATAGCTTAGGGCAGATGTAATTTCCAGCATTGTCTGATTATGTTCTTGCTTAGCTCTCATTTCTTTGATAGTCAAAGGTGCGATAGGTGAGACATAATTGTTCTCAATGTAGTACTTTGCAGAGTCACCAATACTGGCCAGATGCAGCTTCATCAAGCTTTGCCATGCGGAGAAGTTTTCCTTGTTCAGCTTTGGTCTCCTTCTTATACATCTTGATCATTTGCTTCAAGCCCCTTTAAACTTGATTTATGTCAACACTAATAATAAGCAACAAAGCTCTGATACCAATTATTAATATGATTTAGAACAACAAAGAGGGGGGTGAATTAGTTGTTCTCAGGTCCTGATGTATAAAACAATCTCAAAAACTTATCCTTTAATCAGATCCAAAACCAAAACAAACTCAGTCATCACCGATTCAATAATAGAAACATCTAACAATGCAGTCCACTACCCAGCTGTAACTTAACTTGCAAAACATAGTAATGTTCAAACCAAAACATTCACACAAGTATTAACACCAGGATTTATAGTGGAAACCCAATTTGGGAAAAACCACTTTGTAACATGCTACTATTATTTTCACTCTTCTGAAGTGAGCTTGGTAAAAAGCCAACCCTGTCAAAGGTTACAATACACACTATCGGGTGTGACCCAGTTAAAGGATTTCAATCACCCTGTTAAAAGTGAGCCTAGTCATAGGACTTACATACACTCCATTAGAATGCAACCTTGTTCAAAGGATTTAACATATGATTGTTAGGTCAACCTCTGTTAAAAGGATTTTGACTGTTACAATGGTTAAAAAGTAGCAGCAATATTATTTGAAAAATATACAACTCACTTTGCAAATATCAGATCCGATTCCATACACTAATGTTGGTTTACTGACTTTGAAACTTTGCCATTTCCATCTCTAATCTACTTGGAACTTTTCTTCAAGCAATCACCATAATTCTCCTTCAGCCTTTTCTACTTATTCAGTCAATAAAACTTTCTTCTTTTAGCATTCTCTGTTCTCCATGTGCATAAATATCAAAATGCTCAGGTTCCCTTATACTTTCCTCAATTAGGTTAACTCATCTTTTGTCACTCAATCTCATTCATAGATCTTAGGGTTAAGTTAGATTCATTGAATCTATCTACTTCATGTTCTTCGGCTCCTTTTCTAGAATCATCTCAAATCTCTTAAAGATTTACAATAAAATATTTTACAATGCATTTAATACTTCCAAACAATCAATAAATAAAGTCAACACATTTTACATAATCCAAGAATTCAACAATGTCGGCTCCAAAATTAAATTCTCTTCAAATATAAAATTGTTGATGCTCGGTCAATACTATGATTGTTCACTTGGTCTTCATGTACAAAGCTCAGTCATTACTAAAACTGTTTCCTCGGCTTACACTATCTTCCTCGGCAATTTATTGATGCTCGTTTGACACTATAATTTTTCTTAGCATATACTAACTCGGTCGACACTAACATCACTCGACTTAAACATGATTTTTCCATTCTTTTCTCGATTAAGCCTACCAATTTAGTCTTCAATCTTACTAAGATAAACAATACATTATCTCATCATAGTGCAACATAGTCAAGTACACTTTGTAGTATCAAGATAACTCAACCTTTCCCTAGGTGCTATTATTACCAACCTTGTTTAGCCCCTTAGCAACACTCAAATAGATATAGTACTTTCCTAAGTAGCAATAGTCTTACTAGTTAAGGTTTGACATCAATGACAATACAACAATTGTTACAATTGAAGTTTCCAACAAGAATAATTTGTTGGAGATTGAAGGAAGCATTCCCAAAGACCTATACAATAAACTAGAAATTAGGAAACAGTTAGCACATTCAGAGGATGAGAACATAAGGAACAAGACAATTGAAGATATGCTACTGGTTGTATCTATACAAGAAAGAGAGAGAATCGTAAATGCACTAAAACCCCTACTGAGAACAAAGGCCAGACTAGTCAAAATTATGGTTAGAAAATATGATGAGGTGATTGAGGACACCCAAAAGGCATTAGACCAAGTTCTAATGTATGATATTTCAAAAAAGGCCTCACCACCCAAGGCTTCTAAGCCTATATCGTTTGGTTTAGGAGAAAGTTCCAAGGCAGTGGATAAGAGTGTTCAAGATAGCATGCAACCAGATTTCTTTGTCACTGGTGTGCCTGTGACCCTTGAAACTTCGCAGGCTATTAATGATCCATTTTTGGATAATGTGGATAGTGCAATAGAGGTTGGAGATCAAGAGAAGATAGAGGAAGATAAATGAGAAGAGAAACAAGAAGAAAAAGTACAGGAGAAAGAAATTCAGCTAGAGGAGAAGAAGGTAGAACAGGTCAAAATAGAAAATGTTGTCGAAGTCAATCTGGACACCTCCTTATTATTGGGGAAAGTATAGCAAAACTAGTAAGTTCTGATGTGGACAACATGGATGAGTATGAGCTGATGAGGCTATCATTTATGGATTTTTCTAAAGCTAAGGAAAGATCAATTCAGAAAGGTGACAAAAGAGCTAAGGTAATGGTCAGGGCTTTAGATATAGTGAACAAGCTACTCCCCTCACCGGTTATCTTCAAAGAAAAGGATGAAGCTAAGAACCTTGGTACAATGTTGGATAGCTTTGATAATCATTTTGATTCATTGCTAAAAATTGCAAAGGAAAAGGTTGAGAAGCACTTTTTGGAAAAGAAGCTGAGAGAAGTATGTAAGTCTATTTCATGGGACTTAAACATACTCAAGGCTACTACTCTTAAAGCCAAGAGTTTTGTAGCACAAGGCAGGAAAATATACAGCTACTGCATAAATCCTTACAGGAACATGAAGGACATTGAGGAGATCATAGCCAAGGATAGGGCTACCCTTGACAATCTTATGGATAGTTGTGAATCATCTTCAAAAACTATGGGAGAAATGAACAAAGAGACATCTAGGCTATTGGATAAAATAGGGGTACTAGAAACGGAGAAAGGGAGAGTTATAGATAGATTTGGCTTATTGAGAAGCCTAAAGACCCCTAAGCTCACAATGCTTGAGTCACATCTGTTGGAGATGAAAAAGGTTGAAGGCTTAATGACTATGTCTACACTAACAAAGCTTAAGGTAGTAGAGACAACATCATATGCATTGAATGGATTAATCCATGTCAGTGAGCTTCTAATAAATTCATGGGCTGAGGAAGTAAAGATCTTGGAAAACTCTTTCCAAGATTTCTTAAATCTGGTGAGTAAGCGCTAAATCTTTTGTGCTTAAGTTTTACAATTTTGAGTGTACCTTTTCCATTGATGTCAAAGGGAGAGGAAGAGAAAGGAAAAATTAGGAAGAGAAAGAAATATGAGAGAGTAATATGTAGAGAAGAAAATAGTAAAGAAAAGAAAAGATGAGTAAAACAAAAAAGTAGAAAAGAGAAAAAGAAAAGAAGAGAGTTGCATTGTGACACTTAGTCATTTTTCTAAGTGTTACCATCAATGCCAAAGGGAGAGATTATTGGAAAGTGATGTTTTGGAGCACTAGGGATCACTTAAGGGTTGTCATCTAGAGTCACAGTCATGAAAATGACTAAGCCCAAAATTAGGATAACAGGGTACAGTGCTACAGTTCTAGTCAGCGGTGAAGATATATGAGGTATTAAGGCTTGTGAAGTTAACGAAAGTTATTTTGGGATGTATACATGCTTCAGTTAAGAGTGCATGAGTTTTGGCTACTAGATCTGTGAGATACAGTGTTCGGAAGGTATGATAAGATAGTAAAACAATATAATAGGGTATACGAACAGTTGTGAAGATCAAGGAGAGTATAGTGGATATGGTAACATGCTAAGATAGGTGAATAGAGTATATTTCCAACTCTTTGGTAATATAAGATCGTCGACTCCATAATTATCATTTGCATAAGTTATTATTATGTTTTGTATGGTATTTGTGAAGCTGACTTGAAGGCTGATTTTGTATAAGTATAGAGTGCTTTTTTGAAAGTGAAGTATGGTTATGTTTATGATGATGAAGAAAAATTGTGAATCTAAGAGTAGAGATCAAATACAAGATCAGTAAGAGGCTGATCAACTATAAACTGGAACTATCTAAGCAAGATAAGTGCTTGTATTATTCACTTTTGGAGAATTCTTTTGAGACAATTTTTTATTGTAAGAGCAGTGTGCTCACCACCTTTAACCAAGTGTTTTCTTTACCCCTAATAGGGTTTTGTATTCCTCTAACAAGGAAATATACTATGTAACAATCAGCTCCTAACAGGGCTAGATCTCCTAACAGAGATATTATATTTTAGTGCATATTTGTGGGTACCATCCCCACCAAGGTTTTCCCTTGGCCAGGGTTTCCTCGAGAATAAATCATGGTGTCATGAGTAATGTGTTATGCTTATATATTATTTTCATTTCTACATTACTTTGGATTGTTTATAATTGTTTAAAGTAGAAATCAAAGTTCTATAATACTGATTCACCCCCCATCTCAGTATTACATAATCCTAACAAAAATAACTGAGACTACAAAGGCAAAGGAAAAAAGGCATGTTACCTTGTTGGAGATGATGATGACACTGACACTGAAACTGATGAAGACATTAAGGTGGTATTCATAGCTTTGAAATAAGAAGAAGAAGAAGAAGAAGAAAGGTATGTAGAAACATCACTTATTTCTAAAGTTAGCAAAAATGATACATGGATTATTGATAGTGGCTATACACATCATATGACTAGTGATGAGGATAAATTTGAATACCTTGAACACTATAATGGAGGATCTATTAAAATGGGTAATGATACACATTGTCAAGTAAAAGGAAAAGGATCTATCATGTTGAACAATAAGATCAAATGTGAAAATGCATATTGGGTGAAGGGACTTAACTATAACTTGTTAAGTGTAGCATAGTTGAATAACTCAGGTCACCAAGTTGCATTTGAAAGTAGAAAGGTGAAGATCTATGATGAAATAGGAAAGTTGGTTGAAACTGGTGAATAATCTAAAGGTAATCTATTTTATCTTGACAATGCTGAAACTTCTTGTTTAATGGCTAGAACTGAAGACGTGTGGTTGTGGCATAAAAGGTTATGCCATGTGAATTTTGACAACATGGTTAAGATTAGTAAGAAAAGAAAAGTTAGAGATTTACCGAGCTTATCTAAACCTGACCATGTCATGTGTAAACAATGTCAAATGGGCAAAATGTCAAAATCTAGTTTCAAGAGCAAGATCTATTCATCTAAAGCTATTTTGATGTTGGTTCATACCGAATTATGTGGTCCTATGAGAACTTAGAGTTATTATGGTGACAAATAGTTTATTCTATTTGTTGATGACTATTCTAGGATGATGACGATTATGTTTTTGAAAGAGAAATATGAAGCTTTCAAAATGTTTAAATGGTATAAAGCTAAAGTGGAAAAGGAAAGTGGGAAAGAGTTAAAATGCTTAATATCTGATAAAGGAGGTGAGTTTATTTCTGATTAATTCACTAGCTTTTGTAATGAGCATGGAATTAAAAGATAGGTTTTTGCACCAAGCATACCATAATAGAATGGAATTGCTGAAAGGAGGAATAGATCCATCGTTGATTGTGAGAGAACACTAATGATTGAGAAAGATGTTGCACAAATTTATTGGATAGAATTTTTTAGCACTTTCGTATACACATTGAACCGAGTACAACTAAAGAAAGATTCAAATAAGACATCTTATGAGTTATGGTATGGGTACACACCTAATGTAAATTATTTCAAAAAATTTGGAAGTAGATGTTACATTCTGAAAGATGATAAAAATGGGAAATTTGATTCTAATGGTGATGAAGGAAAATTTTTGGAATATTCTACTAAGAGAAAAGCTTACAAATGTTTGAATAAGGTTTCTAACAAAATGATTGAAAGTGCTAATGTGAAAGTTGATGGGTTTGCTAAGAAAAATGATGAAGAAAGTAGGAAAGAACCAGAAGACTATGGTAGGTATACATTCATTGAGACCCTCTACCCAAGCAATAGGTAGAAGCTACCGAGAACCAGGATAAAGACACTGAGCATCAGCCTATAGACACTGAGAATCAAGAAATTTCTATCGAGGAAGAAATTGATCCTACACCGACTAATGAACAAAGAAGAGAACAAGTGTTAGCAAAATTTGTAAGAAGACACCATCCACAGAACCAAATTATTGGAAACAAGTAAGCTGACATGATGACACAAAGTAAGTTGAGATAGATCACATGTTTAGTTTGTGAATTTGAACCTAAAAATGTTAGAGATGCACTTGAGAATGAGGAGTGGATTAAAGCCATGAATGAAGAAATTGAGTAGATATAGAAAAATAAAACATGGACATTGGTACCGAGACTGAGTGATAAAAATGTTATTGGAACCAAATGGATATTCATAAACAAGTTGAATGAGAATGGTGAAGTCACTAGGAACAAAGAAAGACTTGTTTGTAAAGGGTATACACAAGAAGAAGGAATTGATTATGGTGAAACTTTTGCACTAGTTGATAGACTTGAAGGAGTTAGAATACTACTTGCATATATTGCACACAAAGGATTTAAAGTATATCAGGTGGATGTTAAATCTTCATTTTCGAATGGAATACTTGAGGAAGAGGTCTATATTGAACAACCTGAAGGTTTTGTTGATCCAAATAAGCAGAACATGGTATGTAAATTGCATAAAGCACTGTATGGACTAAAGCAAGCACCAAGAGGATGGTATGAAAGACTGCATGCATATCTTATTAGTATTGGATTTGTGAGGACAAGTGATAATAGAAATTTGTATTTGAAAGGAGAAACTGATGACAAGATTCTTGTTGCTAAAATATTTGTTGATGATATTATATTTGGACATGATAATCTTTACAAATCATTTGTTGTTGAAATGAGAAAGGAATTTAAAATGTCAATGTTTGGAGAGATTAAATTATTTATAGGTTTACAAATTCTATATCAAAATGAAAGGATATTCATAACACAATCAAAATATATCAAAGAAGTGTTGAAGACTTTTGGAATGGAAGATTCAAAATCGGTAGGTACATCGATGGTCACAGGATGCAAATTAACAAAGGATGATCAATCAATTGAGGTAAATTAGACATTATATAGATCAATGATTGGTAAACTGATGTATGTTGTGCATAGTAGACTGGATATTGCACATGTTCTTGGGATTGAAGCAAGATTTTATGCTAATCCTAAGGAATAACATATGACTATTGTTAAGAGGATTTTGAGATACTTGAAGAACATAGAGAATTAGGGTTTATGGTATAAGAAACAAGGCAATTTTGAACTATAAGTTTACACTGACGCATATTGGGCTAGAAATATTGATGACCGAAAGAGTACAATCGATGGAGCATTCTTTTTGGGAGAAAGGTTAGTTACGTGTATAAGTAAGAAATAGACATGTATTTATCAGTCTACTATTGAAGTAGAATATATTGTTGCTACTACTTGTATGCACCCAAAAATGGTCGCCTAGACTTTGGGCCCCATTTATTCAATTTATAAACCCTGAATCAATTTTATCAATAATCAATATTTTCAACATTATTAATTTCTTGATCAAATCTTAATTTCGATCATATATTGGATTTTTATCCTTGGGCTAACCATTTATCCTAAGTCTTTATTTGATTAAAAGGAATATTTCCTCCCCTTTCAATTAAATAAAAAGCCCACCTTTCCTCTTATCCTAAGTTGCACAAATAAAACATTATTCCTATTTTATAAAAAGGGAAAAAGCACTTTTTGTCTCACATGAGGCTCAAAAGTCAACACTTCACTCTCATTGGAGGATGTTTGTGCACATGGATTGCTCCTCTTTCAACCTCCACCGCTGATTAAGACTTTTTGCCTCTTAATCTCCATGGTCCATTCCTTTGCATTTCTTATAAAAGGATAGCTCTCTCCTTCATTTGCATATCCATTTTTTATGCTATTGTTATGCTACAGGTTTTTTAGGTCATCTTGGAGCTTTTGGAGATATTCTTGCATCTAGGGTTTGAAGATTTGGAGCATTGTTGGCATTCATCTTAGATCTTCATCAACACTCTATCTTCTTGTCTTCATTCTTGCATCATCATGGCTTTCTTGCTTCATAGTTAGATTTCATTTCTTGCATAGTAGCTTCATTTTCATGGCATTCTTAGTTTAGATTTCCTTTATGCTTTAGATTAATTCATCTAGTTTAAATAGGAGGCATTGTAATCCATTGCTATTTCCTTTTATAGCTTAGTTTGTACTTCCATTTTCATAGCATAGCTTGCACATTTGCATCTTCATCTTAGTTGCATTGCATTGCATTACATATTGGATTCTTGGAGATATTGGCATTGTTGCCCTTGTCTTCACTTGAATCTCTCATTGTATGGTTGACTAGCAAGGTCACCTTCTTGTAGCTCTAGCTGAGAGCAAAACTCATAGTCCCTTGCAACTCCATGCATAGAGAGCTATGAGCCGCTTTGTGAGGCCTCATCCTTGAGCAACCTTGCAAGTAATGGTTCATAGAAGTGCATATTTTAGTGTGTACATTTCTGGCACCCATCGTGGGGCAGAGTAGATAGCTTTGTCTTTTTATTTGATGCATTTTTGGTCATTTTCGGATTAATTTTTAGAAAAATCTGCGTCTCTGGTTTTCTGTCTCAGATTATCGCGCGACACTTCTCAGAAATATCGCGCGATATACTTCCTGTCTTGGCGCGATACTTTGCTCGAAAAAAGTATCGCACGCATATATTGAAGTCTATCACCTAGCATCGGGCGAAGTATCGCCTGGCATCGTGCGAAGTATCGCTCGACTGGGGAAGTATCGCCCGACTATAGGAAACTGTATCGCGCGATACTGTTGGAGACTGAGAAACATCGCCTGGTCTGGCAGAGACTTGCGCTTTCAGTTTTTTTTGTCCGAATTCGACTATTTTAGCTTGCTGTTTTGTTTTACTTTGTTTAAATAGGTCTAACCTGCATTTTTTTTAGCTTGAATCCATTAGATTATTGCACATTTACATTTGGATTTTGATTTTGCTAACATTGTGGGCCTAACAAGTTGTGTTTGTAGGTGCTCTCCTTTGCTTAAAAATTGCTAAAAACGCATGTCAAAGAGGGCTACTAACAGTTTTTGCAGGGCTGCCCAAGCATAAAAACAAAAAAATTCTTGCTTGTTTATTTGCTTTCCTTTCAAGTGTGGCATTCACTAATTGTATTAAGAATCTTAATACCTTGTGAAAGGGATTTTGAGGTGGTAGGAGAAGTATGCTCTTCACCTTTAGGTGAATCAGAAAATCTTGACCCATCTTAAGGTTTTGGAAGCAAGGGGGTAATTGATCTCTTTGCTTGGTGTGTTTGGGAAAGATTCTTGAGATAGGGGAGTATGCTCTTCACCCTTGTGGTGAATCAAAAACCTTGAACCTCAAGATTTGATCCATTTTTATTTAGTTTAGGAATCCTTTAGTGGGCCTGCTCTTGAGCAATCAAGAGGAACGACTCAAGTGGGGACAACCTTGTCATCATTTTCCTTGGTGGCAAGTGATTCCAACTCACTATAATCTCAAGGCTATCAAGGACACCAAAAACCTTGATAGACATAACACTTGTCTTCATTTAATGTAAGTAGCTCATGGGATTGCGACCATGAGGAAAACATTGAACAAGAATGCTTAAGGTATTCTTGAGGCCGCGAGGTCCTAGTCTTTTATGAGGAGCAAGAGGGGTGTTGTGAACGGAAATCCTTATTAAGAACCATTAGATAGGAGCCACCCTCTTTTAGCCACTTATCTTCTTAGTGCAAGGATTGATCCAAGTGGTTTACCCGGATCACCTTAAGATACTCACCATATGTGTCCCTTTGGTTGTGTCATTTTGACATTTCCATGACAAAGCCAATATCTCTTGTGGGTAACCACTTGGTGTGAGGCAAGGGGCATCAAGTTGTGGGCTAAGTTGGTAAGTATTGAGCCTTGTCTTGTAGGTAGTAATTGCTTGAATTGTCTTCGATTGTGTGATACCAGTGTAAATGTTCTCAACATACAAACAATCGGTAGCATTCATAGGGTGCTTTTTCAATTTTGATATCACAAGTGTTTGCCTTGGCAAGGTTGCTTTTGCCCTTGTTTCAAGTGTTTGAAGACATGTTTGATCCTTTGCTGTTTGCAAACCTATCCAAATGCTGTTGAATTTGTGACTGAAACTAAAAACATCAACCCTCAGACTGAAAATTTTGACCAAACAGACCCAAAAACGCAAATTTCACACAATTCTGGTCAAGAGTTGAATAATTCTGCAACAGTATCGCGCCCTGTAAGGCGAAGTATCGTGCGATACTTCGCACATGCTATAAATATCACCCCCTTTGAAGAGAAATATCGCGCGATAGTTCGCCCCTGACGGACTATCGCCCTGCCTGCCTGGAGTATATCGCCCGCTAGTGTTAAGAAGTATCGCCTGTCTTAGGGCGAAGTATCGCATGGGTATAGGTTTATCGCCCTGCCTGCCTGGAGTATATCGCCTGGTTCATTTTTGTCGTGCTTAAATTTTGGTCAGTTTCAGTTGCTGTCAATTAGGCCAGGTCTTAGAACAGGCTTCTCACCCTGACGTTTGAGATCTGTCTTGACTCCAAATCTCTGGTTCTTAGTTCTCCGGGATAGCATCATTTGATTTACAAAGTCACTTTGGAATAATTGTCAAGTTAGAAAGCCATTCTTGGTGCCAAGGTTCATCTTTAAAATTGTTAGCTATATTCTGGGAAAATTTTAGTTCTCTTATTGTCCAAATCGCTTTCATTTTCAATTATCTTTTGGCCTAGTCCAACCTCCTGATTCAAAAGTGCAAGGGTAGTCACCCTTTGATTTGAAGCACCTCTTTGACACTGTTGGTAAAGCCCCCTTTCTTTTCTTTTTTTATTTCTCTTTGGACAATAGAGGATTTCGATTATCCTAGTTTGGTGTTGACACTTTGAAAGGTCACCTTATCATTGAGAATATCTCTCTTTCATGTCAGTTACGACAAGGTACCAAGTTAATCAAGGGAAGCGACCCCCTGTTGCCTTTAGCCAGTTACCACCTATCAAGACCCGTCGACAACCTAAGGGAAAAGGACCCCTTTTTGACCAATCTCCTAAGAGTGAATCCGAGGTTTGTTTCAATCCGGGAGCTAACCCTAGTGAAGTGAGCACCTCTTTCATACCACTTTCATCAAGTATGGACATGAGTTACACTTTCACCCGACAACAAAGAGAAGCCATGAATCAAACTCTCGAGGATATCTTTCAACGACACAGAAGAGAGTACGGTGGTTCTTCTCATGCCAGTCCACCCGGGTCACCTCCTAACAACGCGAGGTATTTTGATGCTCATCAACGAGCTGAAAGATAGCATAAGTCAGCCCACTCAGATTCAGGGTCACAACATGAAGACCAGAACAACGAATCTAGTGATCACCATATCAACGCAGCTAATGCAATAAGGCATTCAAGACAAACCTCCCCACTTAAGGACACTTCTCGATATGCAAATACAAGATTAAGAAGCATTGAGAGAGAGAAGCAAGCCTACTTAGATGAACAGGCTGCAAAAAAGGAAAAATTCCGACAACTAGAGGAAGAGGAACGTGCATTGTTGGATATACAGAAAAGAGTCGCCCAAGAAGAAGAAGATAGACTCTATGCACAACAACTCCAAAGTTGATTTAACGGGAGGGGAGCCAATAGTGGGATCAACTCGCCCCCATCTACCCCTTCCCCTAGCCCTCGAAGAAGATCAAAGACACCCTCACGATCCCCAAGTCCTAGAGGAAGAAAGACTTCAAGATATGACCATCATAGGAGACAATCGTCTCATAGACATTCAAAGAAACCCTCCCAACGAGCACATCATGGCTCACAACATGGAGGCAGTTATGCTAAATCTGATCATATGGACTTCATGACTATGCAACAAGAACCATCCTTTCAAGCCTATGTGGAGCAATACGTGGAACAAAACAAAGACCAATTTTTGGAAAGTCTTATCAACAAAGGCGCTAAAGTTCCATATAACTTTGATGTTCACCAAAAAATCAAGAAACAGAATCCTTCAACTGATGAGTTAATCTTACAAATGCAAAAGGATATAGACAGAATGAAGGCTCCCAAGAGTACATTTCATTTGGACTCCATATGTCCTAATCCCATTGACAAAAGTGTGGTGATGGTAGAATTTCCTAAGAAAGTTGAATTCCCAACATACGACAAATATGATGGCACGGGTGACCCTCATGACCATGTTCGACAATTCTACATAATGAGCTTTTCCTTTCACCACGAAGACTCCTACTTGCTGAGATTATTCCCAAGGAGTTTAAAAGGTCAAGCCATGGAGTGGTTCACCAACCTTTCCCCTCCAGTAAGGACATTTAGAGAACTTGTCCAAAGATTTGTGCAACATTTTGCTTACAATTTATCTACGTCGGTCACCATGCTTGATTTGTGTAAACTTAAGCAAAATCAAGGGGAATCTTTTGTCACCTTTTTGCAACGATGGAGGCGATTGTGTTCGAAATACCCAAGGACAATCCCTGAAGAAGAGAGAATTGATATCATTGTGAACAATCTAATACCAGAACTCAAATATGAAGTCAAGAAAATTTCATTTAATTCATTTGATACTATGATAGAGGTGGCATGTCGCATTGAGGATGTCCTAAAAGAACAAGGAATTTTGGCTAAACCAACAAATAACAACAATAGCCAAAATAACAATACTAACGGTAACAAGGACAAAAAGAACTCTTATTGGAACAAAAATAAGCAAGTCGTCAACGACGGAGTTGTTGATTCATCTCAGGTCAAAAATGAAGGAGTTCTTAATCTCTCTCATGCAGTTCAAGCTATGAAGTTGCAAACATCGTCAACGCAACAAGACAAACCTCAGTATCAAAAGAGATCTAAAACGAAGAAAAGACAATTCACTAAATTGGGAGAATCCTATGCAGATGTTTTTAAGACACTAGTCACTCATAATCTGGCGCACCCACAGGATCCTACAAAACATCGAATACCAGATCCTTTACCTCATTGGTGGGATGCTAAGGCTTTTTGCGTTTTCCATAATGGGATTGGACATGACATAGAAAATTGTTTTAAACTCAAGCATCTTGTCCAAGACCTTATTGAGAAAGGACAATTACAAGTGGATGGGTTAACTACTAATGCAGACCATAAAGCCTTTAAAGAGCCCTTGCCTAAATATGAAAAAGGAGAGAATTCTAGCAGTAAGAATGGCAAGGCGGCTATTAACTATACATACACACATGCTGATAATGTGATTAACATGCTTGAAGTGGCTGACGATAATATCAACATGGTAAGAAAGAAAGATCCTCATGGACATAATGTGGACTCAGTTCCTATGACTAATGAAAGACCCGCTGTGGTGATAAGAGGTCCTCACTCACAAGGAATGCCCCAGTCCCTCAATGCGGTCACTAGGGGTCAGGCCCAAACACCAATTATCATCAAAGGTCCTAGCACTAGCAAGTCTAAACAACCCGTGTCCAAAGGTGCTCCTCCAAAATCTGTCGTTGGTCCTGATTCCAATTATAACCTTATTGACCAACTACAACGTACACCCGCTCAGATATCCATTTTTGAGCTTTTAGAATTATCTCCTAAGCACAAGCGCGTCCTCGAGGATGCTTTGCGAGCAGCCAATGTCCCTAATAACTTAGATATCGACCAATTCCAAAACATGGTCAACCATTTGGCTAGCCCTCATTTCCTCACCTTCTCAGAAGAAGATGACAAATCCATTAGTCACCCACATAATTTGGCCTTACACATCGAGGTCATGATTCATAAAACCCGTGTTAGGCGTGTACTGATAGATGGGGGTGCGGGGCTCAATATTTGTACTCTGAGTTTGCTGCTAGCTCTAGGGTATTCCGAGAACGTCATTGACACAAAGAAAAGAATCACAATCAAAGCATATGACGAAGCAGAAAGAAGTTCTAAGGGATTGGCTGTTTTGCCTATTCGTATTGGTCCTGTAGAAAGAGACATATTATTCCAAATTGTTGATGTTGGACCTCTCGCCTACAACATTTTGCTAGGTAGGCCATGGATTCATGAAATGCAGGCAGTCCCATCGACATATCACCAGTGTGTTAAGTTCCCCCATAATGGTGTAGAAATTTTTATCCTGAGAGACAGTGCTCTATTAGTTAATAACATTTCCGCGGGATCACATGTACCTTTGAATAGAGAAGCTGACAGTCCTAGTACTTCACTTGAACAATGCAAGCAGAAATTCAAGACCATGGACCTTGGGATGGGAGATTATAAGATTGATTCTTTTACAAAAATGCCAATCTCTCCTAGGTCTTATGGGAGACCCTCCCCAAATGTGAAGCCTTCATCATCAGCAATGACGTTATTTGGGAAATTTGTTGAGTCTTCGGTCCCCATTCAAGAAGAGAAAGAGGAAGTTTCTGTAAGGAACTGGATATATCACGAAGAGAAATACAAACATAATGAGAATTTTGCTCCTTCACCTGAAACTTATGGGAAAGGATATACACTGGTTAAAAATATGGGATATCCGGGATTTGGTCCCCTTAGTCATAGGCTGGACGCTAAAGCTAAGCCTCTTGATCATGCTCTTTTTGGACGCAAAAATAAGTCCACGATCGGCTTAGGTTTTGACAATAAGAAGCAGAAAGGTATCCCTGTCCCAGCTGCAACGGACAGTGACAGTGATGCAGATTATACGCCCGATCTCTCCAACCAACAAGATGTGTCTGGTGATTGGATGCCCTCAACAAATCTCCTTTGGGGAGATTCCACAGATTTAATGCTTAATAGTCCTACTATCCCAGCTGCGACGGATAGTGATTTTGTGACTTCTAGATCGACAAAGGAAAGTGTTACTATCCTAGCTGCGACGGATAGTACCAATACTAGCACTAGAGAGGGGGAAAACCTTCCTAACCTTGAGGCTTCTACATCACGAGGCCTAAATGATGACTCAGAGATAGACTCCCATGAATACGAATGGGATTCGCTTTCAGACGCAACAATTGATCTAGATGTGGATATTATCCATACCTATAGTACCCAACCCGATGCAACTAACGATCCTAGTGTCAGACTAGAGGATTGCCCTCCTCACATCGCCTTAGTAGACGATGCTTCGTTTGATAGGATGAGCCCCAATTCAGGTATTTCAGGAGAAGACTTGATGAGCTCCGATTATATGGTCACCAGAGATGACACCTTTCGCATTAACAACATCGAACCTACCATTGACTTGCCCCTTGTTCACTTTGACCTGATTGACTGGCCCCAGCGCCACCACGAGCCCACATTCCTCACATTTCGCAATGATTACGAAATTGCTTGTTATCTGAATGCTCTCGAACCCGTGGCTTCTTCCACCAGTGAACCAACAACTAGCATGACGGAGCCTGATATTAAGTACCTCAGTCTCAAAACAAAAGAGAAAAAGAAAAATAGGTCTGATGGCGAAAACCACTTTGTGGCGGTGTCAGAACCAAAAATAGTAAAAAAAAATGATGCATCCAAAGGTGAAAACCTCTTTGAGGCACCTAAGGATGGGGTACTTAATAACTTGCCGAGTTATTTCCAGGATAGATCATCAATATTGATTGAACCAACAAAGCCGGTCAATCTAAACACAGAAGAAAATCCTCAGATAGTCCATCTTGCTCAGTCTTTATCAGAGGAAGAGACCAAGGAATATGTACAGTTTTTACAGAAAAAGAAAATTAATTTTGCATGGACCTACTCAGACATGCCAGGGCTTGACACAAATCTCATAATGCATCACTTATCTATAGCTCCAGGAGTCAAGCCAGTCAAACAGAGACTAAGAAAAATGCATCCACATATAGCTCTACTTGTTAAAGGAGAATTAGAAAAGCTTTTGAAAGCTGGATTTATTAGAGCCGTCGATTATGCAGAATGGATCTCAAACATAGTACCGGTCTCCAAACATGATGGGTCCATTCGTGTCTGCACAGATTTTAGAGATCTAAACAAAGCCTGCCCAAAGGATGACTTTCCACTTCCAAACATTGACATGATAGTGGACATGACGGCGGGCTATGACATATATTCCCTAATGGATGGTTTCTCAGGGTATAATCAAATCAAAATAGCTCCTGAAGACCAAGAGAAAACAGCATTCACATGCGCATGGGGAACCTATTGTTGGAACGTCATGCCATTTGGGTTAAAGAATGCAGGAGCAACCTACCAAAGAGCTATGACAACTATCTTTTATGATATGATGCACAAAAATATGGAAGATTATGTGGATGATACCCTGGCAAAATCAAGAAAAAGGGACACACACCTCAATGATCTGGAAGTAATTCTAGATCGTATGGAACAATTTCAACTCAGATTGAATCCAAAGAAGTGCGCATTTGGCGTCACCTCAGGCAAACTTTTAGGATTCATAATATCAGCAAAAGGTATCGAGGTTGATCCCGAAAAAGTCCAAGCAATCCTAGATATGCCACCTCCTCGAAATATCAGCCAAATGAGAAGTCTTCAAGGACGTCTTCAATCAATTAGGAGGTTTATTTCTCAGCTTGCAGATAGAGCGCAACCCTTCAACAAGACATTGCATAAGGGTGCTTCTTGTGTTTGGAACGAAGATTGTCAAAAGAGCCTAGATCAGATCAAACAATACTTGGCTAATCCTCCGATCTTAATGCCTCCTATTCCAGGGAAACCATTACTTCTATATATCTCAGCTACAGACACTTCCTTGGGGGCATTATTGGCTCAAACAGATGATACTGGGAAAGAACGGGCCATCTACTATATCAGCCGCACTCTAGTCTCTTATGAGATCAATTACAATAATATTGAGAAGTCTTGTCTCACGGTGGTGTTTGCTTCTCAAAAGTTGCGCCACTACATGCTTGTTCATACCATACACTTGATTGCCAAAATTGATCCCCTTAAATACTTGCTTGGTAAGGCTTCCCTGACAGGTAGACTTGCTAAATGGATGATGGTCCTCACTGAATTTGACATAGAATATGTTGAAAGAAAGGCAATCAAAGGACAAGCTATTGCTGACCAATTAGCTGATTTTCCAATCCAGGATAATATACCAGTCCAAGTGGAATTCCCAGACGAACACATCTTATATACCACTACTCGCACTTGGACAATGTTCTTTGATGGCTCCCGCATGCAAAATGGATCAGGTGCTGGAGTGTTATTTGTTTCTCCACATGGGTACAACATTCCAAAGTCTTATAAACTATTATTCCCATGTACCAATAATATTGCAGAATATGAAGCTTTAACTAATGGCTTGAAAATGGCTATAGAATGGAATATCACAGAATTACATGTCTTTGGGGATTCTTAGCTAATCATCAACCAAGTCAATGAAGAGTATCAAACCAAGGATGACAAATTGATACCCTATAAAAAGATGGTTGATTCTTTGAAACGCTATTTCACCTTTGTGACGTTTCAACAAATCCCTAGGATAGAGAACAAAGCTGCAGACGCCATGGCCACATTAGCTTCACTTCTTCAGTTGGAGACACATGAATCCAGATTTGAATTCCTGGTGGAAGAGCTACACCATCCCATCTTTGACTCATCTGAAAGCCGGGTCATTTGTGCCATTACCACACACGAGTCTTCCCGATATGGTGCTATCTATTCATATCTTCGTGATGGCATCATCCCTGACACGTTCACCCACTCCGAACATCGAAACCTCATCCGTAACGCCTCTCGCCACACCCTCATCTCTGGTGACTTATATAGAAGGGGTTTAGATGGGACACTCCTTAGGTGCTTGGAAAAGGAGGAATCCAACCAAGCGTTAGCTGACATCCACGAGGGCATTTGTGGTGGGCATTCTAATGGTCTGGCCATGGCCCGAAGGTTGCTTAGGGCGGGATATTATTGGCCCACAATGCAGATGGACGCAGTCACCTTTGCTAAGTCATGTGAAAAATGTCAGAAACACGGCAACCTGATTCATGCTCCGGGTAGGGAGCTGATTCCTTCTATTTCTCATTGGCCATTTCAGCGCTGGGCCTTTGATCTGGTTGGGCAAATTCACCCCAACTCATCAGGTGGACACAAGTTCATTATTACTGCCACTGACTACTTCACAAAATGGGTGGAGGCCGTACCACTTTCTGTTGCTTCAGGAAGGACCATTTCTTTGTTCATCTTGAACCATATCATTTGCCGATTTGGAGTGCCTTCTGAGATCATTACTGACAATGGAGGTCAATTTAAGAATAAAGACCTAAAGCACCTATGCAAAAAGTTTAAAATCAAGCAACATTGGTCCTCCATATATTTCCCACAAGGAAACGGACAGGCAGAAGCTTCTAACAAAACCATTCTTAAGATTCTTCATAGAACAGTACACAAGAATGGTAGGGATTGGCACTTACAAATCAATCCAGCACTATGGGCTTACCGAACAAGTATTCGCACACCTACAGGAGCCACTCCTTTCTCTCTCACCTATGGCGCTGAAGCAATATTACCTTTAGAAGTCGAGATACCATCCCTCAAAGTCTCACTCAAAGGTTTGATTACAGATGAGGATTACCGCGCCATGAGGTTGCAGGAACTAGAACTTCTAGATGAGAAGCGTAAGGCTTCCTTTGATCATATGAGAGCGTATCAGAAGCGTATGTCCAAGGCATTCAACAAGAAGGTTCACCCTAGAGAATTTCAAATAGGTGATCTTGTTTTACGAGAAAACCCTAAAAACCAACAAAATAGAGAGCAAAAGGGCAAGTTTGAACCTAACTGGCTTGGACCATATGTCATCACAGCTGCTTTTGGTACTGGTGCGTATTTACTGTCAGATCCTGATGGAGAACAGCTCCCTGATCCCATCAACATTGTGCACCTTAAGAAGTTCTATCCTTGATGCCCGTTCTGTCTGGGGGCATCTTTTGTATATATCTTATTGGTCCTGAAAAAATACCAAAAAAAAATTTGATATATGATGCTGAAAAAATCCTAAAAAGCATAAAATGTCCTGAAAAAAATACAAAAAAATTCAAAAATTCAAAAATTCAAAAAAAAAAAAAAAAGAAGAAAAAAGTGCCTTGGTGAAAACCTAGCAATAGGCGCCTTGGTAGCAAAAATCTAAAAAAATGAAAAAATGAAAAAAGAATCCAAGTGGTGAAAACCTGGAAATAGGCGCTACTTGAGGCCTTTGTACCCCTATTTGTTAGCATGCATCCTCGACACTTAACCACTTTCCATTATGCCTTGACCTTATTTGGCCTAGTCTGGAATTGGTCTTTATCTTTGTCTAGGGGGCATAACTGTTCGCATAGGTCCTTTTGGTGCGTTTGTCTCTTGGGGCATTTCACAACAGGTGTTTTTCAACACCACCCCAAACAGTGTTTTTCAACACTACCCTTGAGTCGAGTGTTTCTTAACACTTATCAGATGTCTTACCCAACAGTCTCGCATGATGCGATATTTCCCATTTGCAGATAAGATACTCAGAATTTGACTCTATGACCAACACACACGCACTTAAACAATCAACTCGCTGATGATATGATGACTTTATTTTTCTTTGTGTGCTGTCTATGAGGATTTCTTTGATGAGTGATCTCTCCCTGAGAAGTTTTTGATGATGCATAGCTAGAAGACTGAGGGAATGAGAACATGTTTTCTTTCTTTATCTTCTTGCGGGTATATTTTGTTGATCCTAACTGTCATGAGCATTTATGCTGGTCCTACTTGACACTATGGATTGACAAGGTATTATCCTTGACTGTTTTGCGAGTGCATGCTTTTAGCTATCCTGACTTTCATGTGTCTTGATACAAGCATAATCTCGCCATATCAAACTTACGTAGTCTTACTGCATTAGTCATCTTGACCTATATGTCTTTGATGCCTAGGTAAGATTTCCACATTTCTATCTGATAAAGATCATATTCATATCCACATAGTAATGCTAGTGTGCATTGTATGATCTTACGACGCTACCAATAACGCTCGATGATGATAATTAGATGTCTATAAGCGTTGTGACCTTGCAAGTCAACCACTTTCATAGTAGCTTGCATTTTTAGGGTCATGTTAGTCTAGTCTTTCATTTTGCACATGGAGAGAGCTCTCCTTTTCATCCTACATGGACCTGTTAGTCAACTGCGCTCACTTTCTCTCCTTCTTGATCATGTCTTTCGCTCCTTGTCTTTTTCTCGAACCTGTTCCTGTTCATCACAAGGGGTTAATCACATCATCATATCTATATTACAAACCGTCATTTTCAAAAAAAAACATAAGTCCACATCATACATATGAGAATTAAACATACAACTATGAGAGAGAACATACATAAGCACATACATAAGCATTTTGAGCAAAATGACAAGACAATATACATAAACTGATACATCCATCACAAGTGAGACAAATACACATGATACATCGAACATCCAGTAATCTCATAAATCAATAAATGTCATGATATACAATATGAGATCCCAAAATCTGGATCAAAAGTCTCAAAATATGTCCAAACATCTAAAACCTAACCCTAAGACTCGCTACCACCCTCATGAGGAACTCATGGTGGTGGAGGAGGCATGGCTCTCCTATCGAGTACCACGTCTGATACCCCTGCCCACTGAGAGTATGATGGTGCTCTCTCACCCTCTGGGACGGCCTGCAGATATAACCCATGATAGTAAGCAGCTCTCGCTGACTCCCGTCGGAGCTCCAATGCCTCGGCCTGTGCCATCGCCTCACGGCGTGCTATCTCTGCTTTGAGATCAGCTATCTGCTGATCTCGCTCTGCCCTCAGATCTAGGAGCTACTGATCTCTCACAGCTATAGTGGTCCGCAGCTACTGTATCTCTGTCTCCTGAGCTTGTATCTGGGCTCTCAGGTCCTCTCCCCCCGCAGGCTGCTCCTGTTGTACCTCTGCCTGCCGGCGAGCTGGTCTCGCCTCCTCCTCAGGAGTGGCTGATCTCTGTCCCCGTGGTCGTTTCCGGCCACCTGATCCCGACCCCTCTCCTCTCTCCATCCTCCTCCCTCTCCCCCTCCCGCCATCTCCTCCATCTCCTCCCTCCTCTCCTTCGTCCCCTCCGTCCCCTCCGTCTCCTCCCTCTCCTCCCGGCGCTGGCACCTGAGCATCTGGTACTGTAAATCAAGGGAATGGTACCCTCCGCCGCTCTGCTCTGTAGGATCCATCAGCCCCTGCGTCTGCCACATCGGGGAAATAATCCCAAGGCTCGCTCTTAATAGCTGTTGTCTCTGCGACAGCCTGCTGATAATCCAGCATGGGTAGCCACCCATGCCCCTCCTCGTCTCTGGCCCTGGCATATGTGGTAGTCTCTATCGAGACTCACTGCTGCCTCCCGAACTGCCGCCACACCCGACTGATGCAAAACCTCTCTATGATATCCGCATATCGACCTACCAGTGGCCGACTGCACAGCATATAACTCAGCTCCTCTGCGGCATCCCCCCAAACCTCAACCTCCCTGTATGGCCTCCATGTGAATGAGGCTATCTCATCCAGAATCCGTCTATAATAGGTCACATCCCTTGAATGGGCATGTGATATAAACCCGATGTACCTGTAAATGAAGGGGTACCTCCTCTCCCTCGGCTGAACCCTGGGGCGCACCACAGCAATGTGCTCCCATGCTCATACCTGTGCCAGGATGGCACCACATGCCCATGTCCGACCGTCCCTATAGACGATCTCATGCAGCTCATGATACATCTCTGCTAGGATCGCAGGCCCCCATGCCATCCGTCGGGGCCTGCCTACCAAGTCCACCAGTAGCCTGCCCCATCCGAGCGGGAATCCCTTCTGACTGCGATCAGTCATCAGGATCTGTGAAATGATCGATGCCACAATACATGGCACCGGATAATCTCGGCCGAAGTCATCAAGCAGTCGCTCCCAGCTGACATGCCTGTCTAGGATGGTCACATCCTGAAACATCTCCTGAATCAACCGGCGTCCCTCAGTGACGTCCTGATCATAGTATACCTGTGACAACACATAAATCATGTTAGTTTTCATCTTTTGGAAACATTACATTTTACATGACTATCTTAAAAACATGATTATACTTACAGGCTCTCCGTGGCATGAAACTCGAAGGATCCTATAGACATCCTCCAGTGTGATGGATGCCTCGCCTGTAGGAAGGTGGAAGGTGTTGTGCTCGCTGTGCCATCTCTCGGCCAGCGCAGTCAACAACCCATGGTCTGCTCGGATATATGGATACCGCAACAGATACCGGAATCCCATAGCCCTGATATCGGCATTGCCCGGATCATCCAGATCTCGGACACACCGCAACCCAGTCACCTTCGGCGCTCTGATGATGAGCGCCGGAAAAACCTCCTGCAAGCCAAAAACCAAACCCGTTGTTAGTACATATCATGATGGATGTCCAAAAAACTCAGTATAAAACATCTTAAAAATATAACATTGTCTAGACCCATGTCATTTTTGCTCAAAAATACATTAAATATCAAATTTTTCAACTGGGCGATATTCTTTTTTAGAGAAGTATCGTGCGATACTTCTCCTTATAGTGGGGCGATAAACCTTATGTCGAGCGATACTTCACCCAGTATCGCGCGATCTTTCGCCCGGTATCGTGCGATACTGGTGTCTAAAGCGTGCGATACTTTTGGGGCACGCGAAGTATCGCGCGATACTTCTCCCCAAAGCGCGCGATACTTCTAAAGTATCGCGCGATATTTCGCACAACAGAAAATTTTGAAATTTAAAATTTGAAAAAAAGGTGCTAAAAAAGCTATTAAATGCTAAAAATGACCAAAAAGCTCAAGTTTTTCGAAAACATACCGGGGCAGGATAGTGTGGTGGCCGGTTGTGCAACCGGGCGCGCTCGAATCGATGCTTGTGGATGGGAACTCTTGCTTGCTGAGCCATTTTCTCTCTCTAAAGCTCTGAAATTCTCAAATCACTAAAAGACAAATGATTTTTGAAAATGACATTTTGACCCCTTTTATAGCATTTTGACTTTTTGACCTAATTTTCAAAACACCTCGAAATTGCGCAAAAATTGTACCCCTAGCTAATTTCGACGTCTTGGATCCATTTTCGGACTCGAAATCGAAATCTGAGATCATCTTCATAGTCAAAATCACGTTTCAAATTCTTTCCCCCCTTCTGCGCAGTTGGCTGATCTTTTGAGGCCTAATCTTTTAATCTCTGCTGGGGCATCTTCATTCCTTCCTTTTCATGTCTTCCAAACTTCTAGTCTTTCATTCATATTCATTCCATTCCCTCATTTCTCATGTTTGACTGCATCTCTTTTTAGTCAGGCTGGGGCATGTTTTCATTGCCTAATGGTTAACCTATTTGACCCTTACATTCGATTATGATTTGATTAACTTTATCAATTTTCTGTCTCTCCTCTACCTGATTTTGATTTCGATTCCAAGGGGGCAGTACCTATGGGATTCTCATCCCCAATCGCTTGATTCTCTTGATTCAGACATCTTTTGTGAGCTTTTGCTCAAAATTTGAGATTCTTATCTCTTATTTTGAATGTGATCCCGAATCGACCTCATGTTCAAAGGTCTTTTGTTTATGCTTTGTCCGGATATGATCCCGAATCGACCTCATATCTGAGTTGTTTTGTGATCCCAGATCGATCTCACATTTCAACTTCATTCTTTGACTACATGTGTTCCCAAATCGATCACACATTAGTCAAAGAGGGGCAAATGTATGCACCCAAAAATGGTCGCCTAGACTTTGGGCCCCATTTATTCAATTTATAAACCCTGAATCAATTTTATCAATAATCAATATTTTCAACATTATTAATTTCTTGATCAAATCTTAATTTCGATCATATATTGGATTTTTATCCTTGGGCTAACCATTTATCCTAAGTCTTTATTTGATTAAAAGGAATATTTCCTCCCCTTTCAATTAAATAAAAAGCCCACCTTTCCTCTTATCCTAAGTTGCACAAATAAAATATTATTCCTAATTTATAAAAAGGGAAAAAGCACTTTTTGTCTCACATGAGGCTCAAAAGTCAACACTTCACTCTCATTGGAGGATGTTTGTGCACATGGATTGCTCCTCTTTCAACCTCCACCGCTGATTAAGACTTTTTGCCTCTTAATCTCCATGGTCCATTCCTTTGCATTTTTTATAAAAGGATAGCTCTCTCCTTCATTTGCATATCTATTTTTTATGCTATTGTTATGCTACAGGTTTTTTAGGTCATCTTGGAGCTTTTGGAGACATTCTTGCATCTAGGGTTTGAAGATTTGGAGCATTGTTGGCATTCATCTTAGATCTTCATCAACACTCTATCTTCTTGTCTTCATTCTTGCATCATCATGGCTTTCTTGCTTCATAGTTAGATTTCATTTCTTTCATAGTAGCTTCATTTTCATGGCATTCTTAGTTTAGATTTCCTTTATGCTTTAGATTAATTCATCTAGTTTAAATAGGAGACATTGTAATCCATTGCTATTTCTTTTTATAGCTTAGTTTGTTCTTCCATTTTCATAGCATAGCTTGCACATTTGCATCTTCATCTTAGTTGCATTGCATTGCATTACATATTGGATTCTTGGAGAAATTGGCATTGTTGCCCTTGTCTTCACTTGAATCTCTCATTGTATGGTTGACTAGCAAGGTCACCTTCTTGTAGCTCTAGCTGAGAGCAAAACTCATAGTCCCTTGCAACTCTATGCATAGAGAGCTATGAGCCGCTTTGTGAGGCCTCATCCTTGAGCAACCTTGCAAGTAATGGTTCATAGAAGTGCATATTTTAGTATGTACACTACTAATTGTTCAAATATTACATGGATAAAATAACTGTTGAAAGACATGAATGAAGAGATCACTGATCCAGTGATTATATATTGTGACAACACAAGTGCTATAAACATTTCCAAGAATTTGGTGACGCATGATAAGACAAAGCACATATCTATTAAGTATCACTATTTGAGGGAGCAAGTACAAGAAAAGAAAGTGAAATTTGAGTTTTTGAAATCTAAAGAATAACTTGCAGACATATTTACTAAACCCTTACCGAAGGATACATTTGAGTACTTGAGGACTAGACTAGGGGTCCATCCCCTTTCTATCAGTCACTAAGGTGATTAGGAGGTTGCATCAACCTATACCTTATTAGAAAAGCAAATGATGTTGATGCATATTGTTCACACTTTAGGTCTCCCAAGGTTGTGAAAGATGGAACAAAAAAATTGTATATTTGTACATACATGTACATGATTTGAACTAGACAATAGATATAATTTTTTTGGCTATTGGAGAGCTATTTATTCTTTTTGGCATTGTTGTAAAAGGGAGAGAAATATTTCATATGAAATATCTATCCAGTGGAAGAGAGAATCAATGAAACATTTATCTACAAGGGAGAGAAAGAATGGGAGAGAGATCTGAAAGGAATAAGAAGATCAAATCTATAGGGAGAGTCTGCCTGAAATATTGAAATGCTATGTAGTGATTAAACATATTAAATGATCAAGCTAGGGAGAGCTTACCAAGCTACAAAATTTATTGATAGAGTTGTAGTATAGATGTTTGGTATTCTATGGCATATTTTATATTGTGTTGCCATCAATACCAAAGGGGGAGATTGATGATCTACAACTAATTGAATATCTTGATGAACTAAATGGACAAGTGAAAGACAATGAGTAGAGATCACTGAGCTACTAAAGTGATATGTAAGGAAATTAAATCAGTCAATATGTATTGTTGTTGATGTCAACTAGTTTTGACTATACTTATTGTGATGGTTACAAACATCTGAAGAAAGAAGAATGGTAAAGGAAAGAGATATCTACATGAAGATGAGATGGATATAGAGATATGACTAAGGTATACATTGGGTAACTTATTGATGAGTCTATGGCATCATTTTGTTGACTTGATTATATTACATGAATTTTTATGTATTGAAGATCAGAATTGAACAAGTTAATGTGGTCAGTAATTGAAGATTTTTGTATACACTGAGCTAGTGCAGTGTATACCAAGTACAGTAATCACTAAGATAGTATTCACCAACACATTCTGTATTGACACAGTAAGAGAAACAATTAAAGTTTATAACAGCCAACTGAATTGATGAGATGGCAAGTTTCTTATGAATCCAACGTAAAAGATAAAGTTTTTTATGAGGATCTAACGACTGACAGAATTTGAGATTGATCAAATGGAGAAGGATGAAACATTTTATTGACACATCTGTCGAGGAAGCTTGAAGTGGAAAAATGAATGATGGAGATTAAGAGGCAAAATATAATGGAAGAGAAGAAAATGGATTATGACGGCTATTTAAAGAGACATGAGACTCATTATTGAGTCTGGAACTTATTGAAGACTGCAAGAGAAATTGCATGGAAGGACTATTTTCATGCACTACTAATCAAACTGGTTACAAATAGAACTGAGAAGAACTATAGACATTACCGAGTGACAAGGTATTATTCACCGAGATGAATATATTGGAGAATATGAAGGATTGAAGTGATTATTGATCAAAGGAGGTATTTTGAGCTTAGCATTGATATGAAAATCTACAATTATTAGTTGTATTTGAATCAGATCACTATTGTATCAGTTTTATCATTGTTACAACTAAATCTCTTAACCGAGTGGACTTAACAGTCTTATTTGTATTTCAATATGACAACATTCCATGAATGTTGTTGGTTTTCTTGTTGACTCCATAGTGAATGTTGGTCAAGAGTTAACTATTAGTGATAAATCCTCTAACTAGGTCACACTTCACAATGGGCATTGTAACCATTAACATGGTTGGCTCCTAACCGAGCTCACTTCAGAAGAGTGAAATATTTTGGGTTACCAGTCCCAGGTGGTTTTTCCCTTAGCAGGGTTTCCACTTTAAAATCTATGTGTTATGTATATTTGATGTGATTGGATTGTTATTTACTTTACACATTTCATACTTGGATTAATCGGTAATCATAGTATTGAATTTACTAGTATTTGGTAAATGAACATAAAGTTATTATTAATAGCTTACCGAGTTGATTATTTGTTTGAAAAAGTTTGAATATATACATCTGGGAGTTTGGGACTGTAGGATAAATGGAACTAATTGATTCACGCGCCTGCTTAGTTATCTAACACCTTTTCCAAAAGTATATATATTAGTTATTGTAGGTACCAAGTCTCAAGGAGAAGATTTAGCCTCTACTAGATAGTTGCAAGATTGATTCAAAGAAGACTGGTTTGGTAGCAAGAAATTAGGAGATAGCTGGAGAGTTATCTGCCATGCAAGGGAGCATTCCAAGAATCTAGTAGAAAATGCCTTGATGACACAAAAATCTAGGATAGTGGTACCTTATTTCTTTCAAACTGATTTGACTCAGTTCTCTTTCTTGTATCCACTTCTTCAATGTAAAGGTCAATTTGTAATAAAGGTTTCCCATTTTTTGTGGGAAATGCTAGTTAGTTGTTAGGGTTTAGTTATGAATAAGTATATGTGTTCTCCTTCAGAGAGGAGTGAGAAGATCACTATTATATTAGCTTTAGTTGCAAATGATATAGTTGTAAGTTGTAAGTTGTGAGCAATGTACTTTTTATTTTTTATTGAATAAGAAGCATTTCATGGAGTTTTTAGTTTAATCTGTTGTATATTTCATACACTACCTAAGGGGGACCACTTAGGGAAGCTATCTATCCTTTCCATTTTTTCAATTAGAATAACTATACTTTGTTTTCCTAGAACCTCAGTGTGACTGTTCCTATAGCTAGAAGAATTATAGAGTTGTCGACTGTTCCTGCAACCACTAGGGACAGAGTAGTTTGTGTCTTCAAGACTGAGTTTAGTTATCATTTTAAGAAGTAGTTGTTAGATGAAGTTTATTTCTAGTATTTTCAATTCCATCATGGTATTTCTAATTAGGAACACATGTCTGAAATAGCTGGTTAGTGCATATACTTTGTAGACCCATTTCAAGTCTAACATCCCTGGGTTGACAATCAAATGATGTCCTTAAGTAGGTTATGAATGCCAGCTGTGATATCTGATCCTTGAGTAGAGGAATATATATGTCCCTAGTTATCAGCCTAATTAAGGACACTATAAATCTTATGAAGACTTGAAATTCATATTTTCAACCATACTGTATAGTTTACTCAATTGGTCATCATTCCAAGTGAGTGAATCTCAAAGTGATATTTCATTTCAATTACTATTACTCCATCAATAAATATATAGAGAGGGGGGATCTCAAAATGATCTCACATTTCAATAACATAAGCAAATATATCAATATTTCCATTCATAATATTACAATATCACAAAAGTCACTTTTTACAAGACAATGACAATCATGCATAAATAAGACTCAATTGGGCTTAAAGCCAAGAGCATGGATCCTAAGTGATCCAAAATTAAATCTCACAACAGAAAATAAATAATTCAACTCATATAAATACATAATCAAAATGATTTGATTACAAGATGACAAGTTTACAATGGTGCATATGACATATTCAATTGGCCTCTTTATCGAGAGTACAAATCCCAATGATCCTGTGATAAAATGTTCACATATAAAATAAATATTCCACATTTGAATGACATAACCAAGTTATCAAAATCTATTTTTCAACAAAAACCAAACTTGGCCAAACTAGTCATCGAGGCCATCACCATTGATGGACCTCCAAAAACAATAAAATATCAAACATAAAATATCACAATTTTGAGAAAACCCATTGGTCCCTATGTAAAAACAACTCATCCATACAATAAAATATATATTTCATCCACACACAAAGAAACATACATCATAAAAATAGATAAAAACCACATTTCAAATCCAAAAGTATGAATAAGCCCAAACAAACATCAAATTAAACCAAATAAGTGAGGAACATAACTATAATGACTCCATAGTTCATTTGTAGCCAATAAGAAACAATCTAATTGAAAAACAAGATAGGTATTGAGATTCTTACCTTGATTTTGAGAAAAACACTAAAAAAGAAAAGATTTGCACACATATTCAATGGATGCAAATGAGAATCCCAACAAGAAGTAGCAATCCAAGAACAAATCCAACAAGATAATATCCACAAACACCCAGGTCAAAAATCTCCTCATGCCAATAGAAATCAATTTTCTCCCAAAAAGGTTTTGGAGAGTGAATGGGAAATGAAAGTGCTTAACTATGGAGAAATGATCTCAAACTCACAACATAAAGCACTTATTTCAAAATCCAAAATGGCTAAAATAAAAACTACTTAAATCCACATAAATCAAATGTCAATTTAAACTTCCCAAAACCCCCCAACACAAAAATTATTTACTTCTAATTAAATTAAATACATATACGACATATTTGTCGATAAATAATTATACACACTCAAATGGTACACTTCTCTAAGTCTTCACTTCCAAGGGAATCCATTAATGAGAAACCTTGAAAAATGACCTAGAGCTCTCTAGGCATGGAGTGCAAGGATATTAAGAGTGCTCTCAGCTAGAGCTATTAAGCCTATGACCTTACTAGTAAACCATGCAATGGGAGATTCAACAGAGACAAGGGAAAGAATGCCAATATCTTCAAGAATCAAGATGAGAATGAAATGCAACTATGCTAGAAATGAGAATGCAAGCTAAGCTATGAAAAGAAAGATGCAAGTGTTACAATCCAAGCTAATTAATATATGTGAGCTAATCTAGAGCATAGAAATGAAGCTAATCTAGGAAAGCATAAATATGAAACTATGATGCAAGAAATGGAAGATGAATGCAAGAATGTCTTCAAAAAGCTCCAAAGTCTCCAAGCAATCCTACAGCATAAGGTTAGCATAAAAAGTTGGGGTTCTAGAATGAAGAAGAGAGCTCTCCTTTTATAAGAAATGAGAAGGAATGGACCATGGAGATTAAGAGGCAAAAGATTTAATCAATGGTGGAGCATCAAAGAGGAGAAATCCATGTGCACAAGTATCCTCCAATGAGAAAATAAGAGTTGACTTTTGTGTCCATATAAGACAAAAAGTGTTTTTCTTCTTTTTATAAAATAGGAATAATGCTTTATTTGTGCAACTTAGGATAAGAGGAAAAGTGGGGGGCTTTTTATTTAATAAAAGAGGAGACTCCTTTAATTAAATAAAGACTTAGGATAAGATGGTTAGCCCATAGAAAAATAATCAAATAAATTATGGAACTAGGATTTGATCAAGAATAAGCAATTGATAATTTTAGCAAATAATGCTAGCAAGGGGCTAATAGTCTAGGTGACCATTTTTAGGTGATTATATTTGCCCCTCTTTGACTAATGTGTGATCGATCTGGGAACACATTACGTCAAAGAATAGATTAGCCAAGAAGGCAGGATAGATAGAGATCTGACTCCAAAGAATGAAGTGCAGAGAGACAACAAATCCTGCATGGTCAACCTGGTAGTGACAGTACTAAACACTTTAGGAAAGAGATGGACAGTATTAGGACTTGCGATGAGAACTAACATGTCAAGCACAAAGATAGATCGATCAGAGCAAATGGAATGGTCAAGCATATGCTCTAGAGAATAGCCAATAGGATATGATGTGTCTGCCCCCTACGGATCGAAATCAAAATCAGGTAGAGGGAAGGCAAAAGCAAGAGCAATGTGATCAAATCACTAGAAATCATAATCAAAGATGAAAGATGATAGGATAACCATCAAGCAGTGAAGATATGCCCCAGTCAAGACCTTAGAGAGAGATGAATTAAATGAATGAAAGACTAGAAGGGTGAGAGAGATGAAGATGAAGAAATGAAGATGCCCCAGTGAAGATTGAAGGATCAGGCCTCAAATGGTCAGCCAACTACGCAGAAGAGGGTGAAATGCAATTTTGATGATCAAGGTGAACTCGGATTTCATTTTTGATCCCGAAATGAATAGAAAATGATGTGATATGAAAGATAAGAAGTGAAAGACATGATCGGGAAGAAGTGAAAGGTGAGTGCAGTTTGACTAATAAGTCCATGAAAGATGAAAGGAGAGCTCTCTCCATATGTAAGATGCAAAACTAACTATCATGAACCTAAAAATGCAAGCTACTATGAAAAAGTGGTTTACTTGCAAGGTCACAAAGCTATTAGACTCTAATATTCATCATCGAGTGTTATTGGTAGTGTCGCAAGATCATACAATACACACTAGTATAACTATGGGTATATGAATATGATCTATATCAGATGAAATGTGGGAATCCCACCTAGGCACCAAAGACATGTAGGTCAAGATGACCAGTGCAATGAGATTCCCTAAGTTTAATATAGCAAGATTATGCTCGCACCAAGACATAAGAAAGTCAAGATGTCTATAAGCACGCACTCATGAAAAAATAGTCAAGGATAATACATTGTAGGTCCTCAGTGTCAAGTGGAACAAGCACGAATGCTCATGACAGGTAGGATCAACAAAATATACCCACAAGCAGAAAAAGAAATAAAACATGTCCTTGTGCCCCCGGTCTTCTAGCTTGGCATCATCGAAAACTATTTAGGGGAAGAACACTTAGCAAAGAAATCATCAGAGATAGCACACAAAGAAAATAAGTGAAGTAAATCTCAGCAAGTCAAGTGTTTAAGTGCGTGTGTGTTGGTCATAGAGTCAAACTTCAAGTATCACATCTACCAGTGAGAAATATTGCATCATTTGAGATTATGCGTAGGATATCTGATAAGTGCTGAGAAACATTAGACACTAGGGGAGTGTTGAAAAACACAATTGGGTCATGTTAAGAAACATTGTTTGAACCAAGTTGCCAAAGAAACCATGATGCACAAAGAGACCCAAGATAAGCTAGAACAATGTATGCCCCCTAGACTAAGACAAGAGTCAATTCTAGGCTAGGAGAGGCAAAGTGAGAAGTGGAGCGAAAGAGCGCCACGCAAGACTGATAGACATAGGTGCAAGGGTCTCAAGCAGCGATTGTTTCCAGGTTTTCACCACTTGATATATTTTTTTTAAGGACTTTTTTCAATTTTTTTGTATTTTGCTACCAAGGTGCCTATTTCCAGGTTTTCACCAAGGTACTTTTTCTATTTTTTTGCATTTTTTTTATTTTTTTGGTGAGACATCAAAGTGCCTATTGCTAGGTTTTCACTAGGATGCTCATTTTTTCAGTACTTTTTATGCTTTTTAGGATTTTTTTAGCATCATATATATAATTTATTTTTTTTGAGATTTTTTCAAGATCAATAAAATATATACAAAGAGCTCAAGAACCTTAGGCATAGAACTTCTACAATTGTAGAACATTGATAGGCTCAGTAAGCTCTGCTTCCTCTGATGTAGATAACTGATAGGCCCCAGACCTAAATGCTATTTCTATGATGATAGAAGGCCCCAACTAGTTCAGCCAATAGTAACCAACCCTAAGCAATTTTTGAGCTAACGTAAGACCGGTAGAATGTGATCCACATATGCCATCGTGGATTTCAGCTAGCACCTTTTCTGACTCCTCTATTTATAGATACTTAAGGAGAGTTCCATCTAGACCCTTCCTATACAAGTCACCAGAGATGAGGACAAAGTGTGAGGTATGGTGGAGGAGTTGGTGATCCTCAGTGCGTGGTAGATATTCAGGAATAATTTGATCTGGTAGATATGAAAAGATAGTGGCATAGGGGGATGAATCCGTAGGGGAAGTGTAGGCAAGATAAGGCAACTCTTCCACCAAGAATGCAAAGTATGATTCTTGTTCTTCCATTTGTAGAATGGATGCCAAAGTAGTCATGACATCAGCTGCCTTGTTCTCAGATTTGTGCTTCTCAATATCAACCTTAACCAAAAATGCCATATGGGGAGGCATCTTTATGAGCTTTTCCTTGACAAGTTTTACCATTGGAATCATTTTCTCTAGAAAGAATGTGGTAAATTGTTCTTGATTTTTAATCTTTTTAGGTTCGGATACCACCACAATGTGGTTTTTGCCATCCGACCATTGTTTTTTTCTCTTGATTGTATGACAGAGATACTTGATATCTGATTCCAACATGTTTGTTGCAAGTTCGTTGGTGGAAGAGATAGTAGGTTCAATGGCTATGAAATCTAAATGTATGAAGGAGAGCGGAGTGACAAGTGCAAGAGCATTTATGTGAGGGATGTCATCTCTAGTGAAAAGAGAGGTTGAGCCTATAAGGTCAGCTCCCAAAGTGTCAAGATCTAGATTTTTCATAAGACTAGCATGGTCCACTAAAGTGACACGTGGAACAAACTCATCAGACCCTACGTGAGACTCATCAACTACGTCGGGTTGGGCACTATAGGTATGAATTGCATCAACATCCATATCTATTGTGGAAGATCCATCTAAGAGGGTATCCCATTCATATTCATTGGAATCTGTTGTTGAACTTCTGTTGGGATGTTTGCACCAAGAAGGTTTAGGACATCTAGAAGTAGAGGCACTTGTGTCATTGTTTGTGAGATCTTCTCTTTCTAGTAACTGCTCAATATTTCTACGTTGTCTAGCTCTAGGATCAAATTCATTATCTTTAGACATAGAAGCTTCAGTTGAATCATTGTTAGGCATACATTATCCTTCCCAAAGGAGTGAAGTAGAAGGAAGATCATCTCCCCTTTGAGCCATAGTGTGCAGTGATGACTCATCTTTATCTATGTCTGAATCACTGATCATGGGAGCATTTGTAGAATAGTCAGGTAGGTCATCCTCGGCACCATATCCGAGACCTATTGTATCCTTAGAGGGTCTGCCATTGGTATAACTTAAAGGCTCAACTAGGGCATGCCCATTATCATTTATAGGTCCTTGACCTTGATAGCCCATTTGTTGCAAAAATTTATAGCCTTTACCATAGCGCTTAGGGGAAATAGGAGTAGCGATTATCGTACTATCCTCTTCTTCTCTATAGATCCACTCTCGAATAGCTTGTTCTTCTCTTTCTGCTTCTAGAGGAATGGATGAAGGAACAAAGGTATCAAACATTGTCATAGCAGAAGTGGAAGGCTTCATCTTGTCAGAAGGTCTACCATATGATCTAGGAGAAGTAGGCATAGTAGCAAGAGAGTCTAGTGTGTATTCACCCATACCAATACTCATCATCTTTAATGTTTGTTTAGCCTTAATCAAGGATGCACTAGGATCATCAAAAGGTTTATTGTGAGGAACAAACATCTCAGTAGTAGCAAGAGTATTGATAGCAATTGTATGGTCTCTAGGAATCACAACTTCAGTTCCATTGTATGGAAATTTGATGCACTAATGATAAGTGGAAGGGACAGCTTGCATGTCATGGATCCAAGGATGACCTAGAAGAATGTTATATGCAAGTGGGATGTCCAATACTTGGAACCAAATATCTTTCATGATAGGGCCCACTCGGACAAGCATCGTGACAAGACCTTTGGAAGATCTTTCCACTTCATCGTAAGCTTTTATAGTAATCTTCTTCTTAGGATCTACAACAAATTCTGACAATCCCAACTGTTGCACCACATGAAAAGAAATAATATTTAACCCTGCACCATTGTCTATCAGGACTCAGTGGACTCGGGTGTGGTAGACTTGAACTTCGATGTGTAGAGAAATATTATGGGGGTGACTAAGAGATAGATCATCTTCTTCAGAGAAGGAGAGATAGCGGGGAGATGAGATATGGTTGACCATAGCCTGGAACCAATCTAGATCAATGTCATTAGGGACACGTGTTGTATGTAGAGCTTCTTCAAGGATTTCTCTATGCGAAGGGGATAACTGAAGCAACTCAAAAATGGATATATGGGCTGGTGTCCATTGCAAGTGGTGGACAAGATCATAGCTAGAGGTGGCTGAAGGAGCCGCTTGTTTGGAAGACAAGGTTTTCTTGGGATCAGGTGCAGTTTTAAGGATAATTTTGGCTTGCCCCCTAGTCATAGCATTCATTGTCTCACTTTGAGAGGATGAACCATCCAATGTTTGCAAGACCAACTTTGGCTTACCATGATTGTCATTATCATCTTGAGATCTCATCATAAGAACACTCTTGATGGGCTCTACCATGTTGATCACAGGTGCATCACTAGCATATGTATAGTTGATCTTTGCATCATGATTCTTCTTATTTGTTTGAGAAGATTCCCCCTTGTCATGCTTAGGTAGAGGATCTTTGAAAGCTCTGTGATTAGAATTTTTAACTAAGCCATCTATGAGAATTGTGTCATCATTAATGAGATCTTGAATATCATCTTTAAGCTTGAAATAATTGTTCATCTTGTGTCCCTTACTTGTGTGATAGTGGCAGTAATGATCTTCTCTCCACCAATCAGGCTTAACTGGTGGAGCATAGGGACGATCAAATTCAGGAAGCGAAAGATGTTTGTTGGCAACCAAAGTCTTAAGAATCACATCGTATGGTTCAGCCAACTTGGTGTAGACTCATCATTGGTACTGCTTCTTAGGTTTGTCTGCATTCTAAGGCTTAGGAGCACTATGAGTGTTGGCAGCCTCTTGTTGTTTTGCTGCATAGATAGCATTAGAGAGATTGAAAGCAGACTCTTTATCTTTTGGGACATCTACAACCCCATCAATGACAATGTACTTGTTTCTATTCCAAGGTTTGTTCTTGTCCTTACCATTGCCTCTGGTATCTTTATTAATAACAATATCCCCCTTTCTTATGGCCACATCCTTGATCTGATATGCACTTTCAACCATGTCATTGAAAGAGGAGAACAGTTGTTTCCTTAGATCATAATACAACTTAGGCACAAGAGTGTTGACGAAAATGTCAATCTTTTCCCTCTCAGGTAGCGAGCAGGGATATCGAGAATAGAATGACCTCCAACATTGCAAGTAAGTGGCAAATGGCTCACCTTGATTTTTTCTTAGAGCACTTAGATCTATCATGGTGATAGGATATTGGATGTTGTATGAATAATGCTGGGTGAAGCGCATAGCCAACTCATCAAAGGTCCTAAGAGGTGGTGACAGCTTGGAAAACCATTCCAAAGCTTGTCCTCTTAGACTTCTAGGGAACAGTCATAGTAGAAATGTGTCTTCGTGAAGGAAGTCCATGCTAAGATTGTAAAACTGATGCACATGGTCATGGGGGTCACCGCTTCCATCATACTTGTCATATTTGGGAACCTCAATATCCCTAGGAAATGGGACCATGTATAGACTCCTATCAAAGGGAAGAGCACAAATAGATTCTACAAAAGATACCTTTGGGGGCTCTCTTTCTATTGCCATCTGGGCAAGACATTGATTTGTCTAGTGTAATTCATCTCTAAGGATTTCCAATTCTATTGGTACTCTTTCTTGGACAATTTGTTAGACATCATAGTTGGGAGGAAGCTTGTATCTTCTAGAAGTAATGTATTGAAAATATTGATCTCCATTTCGCTCTAAAATTTTAAGCATCATACATTGGGAGCCTTCATCTTGTTCAAATCTCATAAGCTCTTCACTAGAAACCTCATCAATAGCTTCTTCCTCATGGTGAGAGGGAGGAGGTCTAGGAGGTGAAGAAGGAGTAGAAAAAGTCCATCTTGGAGGAGATCTTGGTGGCGTGTTGTTGCCATAGTTTCCATTAGTACCAAAAAGTGGTCTATGCTCATAACCACTAATCTCAAGTTGCTCATGAGATACTCCTCTCATAGCCATGCATCTGGCAGCATCCATTTTGTCTAAACAAGCTTGGTTGTCCTTATGCTCAAAGTGTTCTTGCAAATGATAGAACTTTTCTTGTTCAGTGAGAGTGAGTGAGACACTGTTTGTGTTTTTGGAGGTCTTGAATGCAGAAAAGAGGAAGCCTCCTTTGTACCATGGGGTGACCTTAGAATCCTCAGATTGGTTAGGACTAGAACTGTCAGTGCTAATTGGTGCTTGTGAGCATCTGGTTGGAGAAGGTAACTGTGTATAATTGAATGGAGGGTGACTCTCCTGCTCAAATTGAGACCGAGTTGTAACCAGCATGAAAAGAATTGTTGGTTGACTAATAGAATAATATATGAAAGTCACAAGATAGTATGAATATAGTTTATCTCAGACCAAAATAAAGTAATGATAGAATGCAACCATGAGAAGCAAAACATCCTCCTCTCTAGGCCTAGACATACACTTAGAAGTTGGCAAAAAGATAGGGGTATAAATATCTCAATCGTGAAGCATTCTCCCAAGTAGCCAAAGTCTCATCACTCAAACCCCATTGAAACCTTACCTCCTAAATGTATTGGCCCTAGGCATTAGCCTTTAATGCTGAAGAATGTAGATGGGCTCAAAAGGAAGCTACTTTCCCTCTAAATGATCCTAACTTAAAGGTGTATGCAATGATCGATCTTATAAGGCTTGAAAACAAGACATGCCAATAGAACTATGATACCCATTATTATAGGAAACTCTACCAGGTACAATTAGTCCTCCCACCATGATTTTTCATCCATAATGTACATATGATGCATATCCTCTAGAACCCTATTCACCCACTCCACTTGACCATCAGTGTTAGGGTGGCATGCATTAATAAAATTTATAAGATGAGCACTTAATGAATGTTTCAAGGAAGTCTACAAAGCTAATGTGAACATTGGGTCTTGATTTGAAATAATCCTACAAGGTATCCCATGTGACTGAACTATATTGTCTATAAACACATGTGCTACAAATGCAAAAATATATGAGGGCCTCATAGAGAAAGAGTGGCAAACCTTGGACAACTTCTACATAGTAACCATATTAGCATCATGATAACACAATGACATAGGTATCCCTAAAATAAAATCAAGAGATATAGTGTCCCACTTCCATTCAGGAATGAAATGTGGCTGCATTAAAAGACTTGTCATATGCTAACATTTCACCTTCACTCTTTGACACTCAAAGCAACTAGCTATGAAATTGGCAACATCATACCTCATCCCTTCCTAATGGTGTAATTATCTAAGGTCAGTACACATCTTCTTGATGTTGGGATGTGTTGGATAAGGAGAACAATGTGCCTTTGACAACACCAAAGAACAAAGATTGCTAGAAACCAAGACATAAATATGACCAAGGCATCAAAAAAGTCCATTTGAATCTAAGTAATAACCTATAAATATTCCCACAAGGGATATCTTAGACTCAAGTTCTTCTCTCACTTTCAAGTACCAATTGTTACGAAGGAGTGCATTTAGAATATGACAAGAATAAGACTACATAAATATACACTAAGACCTAAAACTAATGCCTCATGCCATCTCCTACTCAAGACTTCAATTATGACAATATCCTCCTCCCCCTTTATATAATGAACATCAAAATCATACTCATAGAGGAAATCCATCTAATGTTTTTGTTGTGCATTCAGGTTTGACAAAGTAAAGATATACTTCAAGATGTGATGATTTCTATGCAACTCAAATCGATGACCCCAAAAAAAATGTCTCCAATGTACACATGCATGCACTACTACGGGTAACTCCAAATCATGGTTAGGGTAGTTCAACTCATGACCATTGAGCTTAAAAGACTCATATGCTATCACTCATCCCTCCTACATAAGAATCACTCCAACACCCGCAAATGACACATCAATGCACACTATGAACTCGCTTGTTGAATCTATTGTTGCCCAGATGGGTCCACTCATCTACTTCTCCTTAAGAGCTTAAAAATTTGCCACACACTTCTCTAAACACATGAAATTATCCCCTTTCTTTTGAAGATAAGTGGTGGGGTGTGCCAACCAAGAAAATTCCTTCATGAATCAATGGTAGTAACCTACCAAACCCATGAACTATAGACCTTTGAAACATTGGTCAATGTTGGTCAAACTATCATGGCCTAGACCTTAGAGGGATCCACTAAAATAACCTCTCTAGAGATTATATGACCCAAACACCTCACCTCAATCTAAAATAGCTCCAAACTAAAATTAAATAAGGTGATGCACAAAAATGACAAACCTGTAGTATTTAGAAAAATTATGATTTTTTGAACACCTAAAAATAGTGGTAAACTTACACTACCTATTTCTTCATGCATATGCATAAATATTTCATAGGGAGGTCTGAGAATGTGTATGTCTATGAAGGAAAGATAATTTTCACTACAACAAACTATAACAATACCCTTGACACTGACTACAATCTGCACAAAACACTTTAATCACAGAGATGGTACAAACATGAGACAAAAACTGAGAGGAAATGAGATACTTTCACTAATAGTCCTATCTATCATATACTATTACACAACTTTGTAATAAATAATAAGGTAAAATACTATGAAAAATGGTCTTCAATATAATCTTTGCATATGCAAAAAATGATTTACAAGAAGTATGCTAGAAGTGAGCAAAAGACTATGAATAGTCATTAAGGCTCCCCAAATCTACACAACCAAGAACTGCTTACAAAATGAGCCCTTAGCTCATACTTATGCTTTTTTAAAATCCAATTGCACTCCAAAAATAGTAATAACTTATGGGTCAGATGTAGTCTAAATAGATCATCCCTGAGACTTTTAAATACATGTAAAATGGTCAAAAGGTGACCCCAAAGTCATGCCCCAATAGTATTTCCATAAAGACCCTCCAAATGTGTTGTATCCTTCAAAAGAAAAATGCATATGAAATGCAATAACTTCCTTTGACCTCACAACTGCATTTGCCTAAAGTTAAACATATTCACCTTGTCCTGTCTATTCACCACTGGAATAGTGTCACTGCCTTGGATGCATGTCTAATGATGTAAATCTGAAGAATCCTCCATGTTTCCTATATACTCAAAATAGCATTCATAAGTAGCATCACAGTCATCTTCACTTTGCTGCTGGAGAAGTTCTGATCAGAGTGCCATAAATCCCTTGCCTCTGATCAGATTTGAAATATCATGGTGATAGCCTCTTATCAGCAAAGCTCCCACCGATAAACACTCCCTCTTGGTGCCATCAATGAATAATTTTATTTGTACTCTAAAGCCTTCACTTCATATTACCACAAGGTTAGGAAAAATCGATAAGCCCATTGGGGGCTGGCAAGCCTCAACAATTATTCCATCATTGTGCATTGTTATACTGATAATGCCCATTGACATAACTCCCCCCAATGTCTTCATTCCTTGGAATCATCAATGAAAGATTTGCCGATAGTCTCATCGACTATTGGCAAGACAAAAAATGCATTTGTCTCTGGTGAGCGTCATGTCAATGGAGCACATCGGCACAAGTCCTAACAATAAACTCATCATGTGTTGAGGTAGCTCAAATAATTCCTCAATGATGGCACATGCTATGTTGATGTGTCCATCGGTACAACCTCTACTAATAGACCATTTGTTTCTTTGATACCCATCGTCATAAGTCTTACCGATAACCTCATCAGGTATCGAAAAGATAGAAAAGTGCCTTTGTCGTTAGCATAAGTTTTACCAATGGAGCACATCGGTGTAAGTCAACCTGATAACCTCATCGCTATATTTTTTCCAATGAACTCATCAGGCATTAGGGAAACCTTGAAGCACTCAGCCCAACAATGTTAGTCACACTAATGACATCCATTGACGAAGCTCTCACCGATGGGCCATCCTTCTATGGTATTTATCAGTGTAAGACTTGCCGACAACTGCATCGGGTATCGACAAGATAAAAAAGTGCCTATGTCATTTGTCGAAGGTTTCACCAATGGAGCATATCAGTACAAGTCACACTCCTTCATGGATTTTATTTTGGTCATCTGATGTTCTGATTACTGGAAAAAATAGGTTTTCAAGGGACCCAAAACCCTTTACAATTCAAGCTTTGAAAGATCGGAAGGAAAGATCATAACACCAAAAAAGAGGCATACAACAATGAACTACCCAAAAAAGGGACTACATAGATAGTAACAAAAGGGACAAAACACCAGTCCAAAAGACACTAGAAAACACAAAAAACTAGCACAGAGACTAGCCTAAATATCCACATACATAACCCTAGCTTTTTCATCCAGGGTCTTCTCCATTTTGGTCTGGATATTATCCATCTAACCAATGACACTTTTCAACTCCTCGACATTCTTCTTCATAAGAGGGGACTTTTTCTTGTTGCTCCCATGGGTTCTAGAACTGGGGCCTCCGCTATCCACCAGGGGATCATTTCTATGTTCACTATCCTCCTCCGGTACTTTATCCAGCAGATTGACCAAGGGTTTGAGGTTGATGTTGGAGGCCTCCATGCTATCCATGCTGTGCTGGAGGATATTAGAAAGATTTTTATCCAATTTATCCATTCTTTCATTAATATCCACAACATGGGGGTTATAAGTGCCCTCCTTAAGAAAGGAATTCACTTTTTCTTGAAGGATAGCATTATTTGCTTCAAGTTTCCTACATTTCAAGTGGAGCCTTTTTATCTCATGGAAGCATAATTTGCTGAATCTGAAGGAGTAGAGAGCCTCAGCTTTGGCAGTTTGAAGCACACCAATACTAACTTCCTCTTTGTCATCAAAGTCTTCAAAAATCATCTTAATGGAAAACTCTCTGACTTTCCTTTCATTGGATTCCTCACTACCCCCTGAATATTGTCCTAAGAGTCATGGGAGATGGGCACATCATGCCTCACACCAGAAACAAAATCATCCAAGATGGGAACCTCCTCTTTGTGAAAATCCCTATCCATTTTATGTTTCTCGACATACTGAATAACAGTATCTATGAAATCTTCAAGACTATGAGATTTGTGCGCCATGGTTCCTTCCGAATTGGCCTCTTCAACAACTTTGTCTTTCAGCTCAACCACACTTTCCTACTTCATGTTCTCTAGGTCCTCTTCCTCTGGAATATCCTTCTTACTAGTACACATAGGAGTAGATTCAGCTTCCCTAGGCTAGGAATCACCAATATCCTTCTGGTGGGCTCCGTCATCCACTTTATTTTTCATCTCTGCCATCTTCTTATTGTCCTTATCAGAATCCTTGTTGTTAGCCTCCTCCTTACCATCATGGGGAGTAGTACTATCATTAGAATCATTAGTATCCTCCCTTTTCTTTCTAGGGCTCTGCACATTCTTAATCTCTCCAGTATCACCCTCTTCCAAGTCCTCAATCTCATACTCCTCAAAGTAGTCACCAGCTTCAGTCTCTCCCGAATAGATTTTCTTAGAATTGCTACCCTTGCAAATATGGAAACTTCTTGTATCATCCTCTTTGGTCATCGGATGTTATCAGCATAACCCTTGCAAATATGGAAACTTCCTTAGTACTCTACTCCTCAATTGGTGTATGTGATCTCAATTACCCTTTGCTATTTTACTTAAGTGTCATCATCAGGGAAACTCATGTCGATGACCTAAACCTTCATTAGTATAATATCCTACCTTCTAAATCTTTTGTTTCCTGCATCCTTGATTGCATTGACATCATTTTATAGCCTCATTTTGTGGTTCTTGTAACACATTGGGCTCTACCCTTGTAGGATCCATATTTTATTCCATGTTCTATAAGATAGACATTTGTAACTAATTAAGTCATAGGAAAAAATTGATAATATTTTGGCAACATCTGTGGTATGTTTGCCTACTAAACATGAAGACCAATTTCCTAGGCTATTCATTGGGCATAAAGTCACATCGTACACTCAGAAATAGACTCAAAGAAGCCTTGCACATGACTATAACTCATTTAGAGAGATTATAAAAATAGGACACCTATGAAAGAAGGAAAACCTCCACTGAACTACTCTAACTATGCTGGACAACACTTAGGGAAAACTGGAAAATACTAAACTATGGTGTAAGAACACCTTATTAAAATAGAAACAACCACCTAAGGTTATCAAAAGGTTGATCAAACCTCAAACCAGGGCTTGAGGTGTATCCCATTAACTGGGATAGGAAGGACATCTCCATCCATTGTTGATAGTTGAAACACATTGTGCTTCTTGCACTCTGTGATTATGAATGGACCACTCCAAAAAACATCAAATTTGGAATGTTAACCTACTCTACTCTTCAACTCATCCCATTTGAGCACCATATCTCTAACATTGAAAAAATTTGACCTTGCCTTCTTATCAAATACCTTCTTGGTATATGATTGTTGGTATTCCATAGTTTTCATAGCTTTATTTATGATTTCTTCCAACTCCAATAGTTGGGCATACCTTACTACAATAGGATCACTTGCTTCAAATAGGACCAATTGGCTAGTAAGATCCAATGCTAGCAGCTCAATAGATATTGGTAACCATACTTCTCTCTCATACACTAGCATGTAAGGGGAATTTCCAATCACCTTTTTAGGGGTAATTCTATCTGCCCATAAGGCAGTTTTTAGCTTTGAATGCCAATCACTCTGATTGTCCTTCAAGGTTCTCTTAATGATCTTTATCAGATTTTTATTGGTGGATTCTGCCAATCCATTCCCTTGTAGTTAGTAATTGGAAGAAGTGTTTAAATATATATCATTCTTGACTACCCAATTACTTACTCTCAGCCCTACAAATGAAAGGGCATTATCTGATATGATGGAATCAAGTACTCCAAATCTGCAAACAATATCCTCATAGAAATTAAGGACAACTAATTCATTAGCCTCCTTCAAGGTTGTTGCTTATGTCTAGTGTGTAAAATAATCAGTTGTAGTGAGAACCCACTTGTGCCCTACACTTGAGGGTAGATTTATAGAACCTATAAAATCAATGCCCCATTTCATAAAGGGTTTCTCTACCTAAATAGGTTGCAATGATAAAGTAGGTAGTTTCTCTTCACTGGCAAACATGGCACATTTAACACATTTTCTTGCCCATGCATGGGAATCCTTAAACAAGCTTGGCCAATAATAACCAACCCTCATAACTTTAAATGTTGTTGTTCTAGGTGAATAGTACCTCTTTAAGGTCCATCATGAAACTCATACAACACTTGACTCATTTTATCAGTATCAATACATCTAAGTAAAACACCACTATTATCTTTTCTGAACAAAACATCATCAATTGGTACAAAAGGAATTGGCTAAAGTCTAAAATACCTTCATTTAACTCTATCAAGATCAAATGGACACTCACTTGTCTTCAAGAAGTGAGTCATTTCTTTTAACCAACTTGTTGGTTGATCATTTATAGATGCTCCATAGATAACCAGGGTTTTTTTTTTTACTTCCTCATCTTCTAGAACAAGTGGATTAGCCATTTGTTCACAAAGATCCTTTCCCCTAACTAGCTTAGTAACCTAAATATTGACATCATACTCCATTACTATAGTAATCCATCAATCCCTCTTCTCATTCAAGTCCCTTCTCAACAATAACTCCTTAACACTCGAATGTGTTACCATAAGATGAATTTTATTGTGAGATAATACATACCAAAATTGTTAGTTCTCATAATTGAATCCTTGTCGAATCTCATTAAAACTTAGCATTTTGGAATAACATGGGAAATTTCTTGGGTTTTGGGTCACCCAAAGATAGAAAGAACATCCAGAGAAGGAAAACTTCATCTCTGATACTTCACCTACATGACCTTCTAAAACTACTTTCTTGATGGGAAAAAAGGGGTAAAAATCTTGCATAAACTTAAACTCCAAACTGAAATTAATAAGGTCATGCACCAAAATGATAAACTTGCAGTATTTAGAATTTTTTGTTTTGAACACCTAAACACAACGGTAAACTAAAACTACCTATTTCTTCATGCATATGCATAAATATTTCACAAGGAGATTTGAGAATGTGTATGTCTATGAAGGAAAAATAACTTTCACTACAACAAACTACACAAATACCTTTGACACTGACTGCAACGTACACAAAACATTTTAATCACATAGATAGTAAAAAAATGAGAGACAAACTGAGAGAAAATGAATTACTTTCACTAATATTCCTATCAGTCATATATAATTACACAACTTTGTAACAAATAAGAAGGTAAAATACTGTGAAAAAATGGTCTTCAATATAATCTTTGCATATGCAAAAATCGAGTTACAAGAAGTATGCTAGAAGTGAGTAAAGGATTGTGAATACTCACTAAGTCTCCCCAAATTTGCACAACCAAAAAATGCTTACAAAATGAGCCCTTAGCTCATACTTATGCTTTTTTAAAATCCAACTACACCCCAAAAATAGTAATAACTTCTGGGTGAGATGCAGTTGTACCAAGTCATCCCTAAGACCTTTAAATAGCTATAAAAAGGCCAAAAAGGTGGCCCAAAAGTCATGCCCCAACAATATTTCCATAAAGACCCTCCAAATGTGTCATATCCTTCAAAAGGCAAAAGGCCTCTGAAATGCAATAACTTTCTCTAACCTCACAACTGCATTTTCCTAAAGTTAAACATATTCATCTTTCCCTATCTCTTCAATATTGGAATAGTGCCACCGCCTTGGATGTGTATCTAATGAAGTAAATCTAAAGAATCCTTCATTTTTATTGTATACCCAAAATGACATTCACGGGTAGCATCACAGTCATGTTCACTTTACCACTAGAGAAGTTCTGATCAGAGCGTCATAAATCATTTGCCTCTAATCAGATTCAAAATGTCATGGCGATAGCCTTGTTACCCAATTTTCCTATTCCATACAAATTTGGCCATAGGCTGGAATCTATCCAATATTTTTGTAACCCTGTTCAACCCTCTGAGAAATTTTTATGGCTTTGTGTCCTGTTCTCTGGTCTCTGCAATTATTTAGCTCCCTGGTCTGCAAGCCTTTTTATTTTGAAAAAGTGACCGTTATAGCAAAAAACCCTCAAAAACCCTTTGGCTTGTTCTTTTTCACCGTTACCTTTTTGGTCACTTAAGGGCTTCATTTCTTCACATGCGCTTTATTTTCTAACTGGTCGCAAGATCTCCTATTCACAGCGGTTAAGTTCTTAACATCCTGTGACTCGGCGAGCGGTTACTGTTTGTTTAGTGGTCCCAGTTCTAAGGCAATTATGATCTGAGCAAGATCGATGACTGTCATTATATTGTTACATAAAGATGATACCTTTTTAAGCATCACAGTATAGCAACAACTGTCGATCCTCTTCTTCATTGCAGCGCTTTAGTTGTTAGTGGGTCCACTACCAGTTGTCTGAGGTGTTTGCTCCTGATTGGTCGCAGAGTTATGATGTGGAGCCATGTCAGAGTGGGCCTAGTAGGTTGTCTTTCCTTTAAGATCCAACAGTTGTCTTATGATTGCATGGAATATTCTTAGCCCATGCGATGATACACCAACCGTTGATCTTTCTTTATTGCCAAGGCTCTGTCAGGTGGGTCCTCATAGTCTGATGTGCTTGTTTCTGATTGGCCGACTGGGAGATGATAGGGATTTGTCAGTGGGTCCGAGTATCTTAAGTGAGGTGGTAGTTAATGAGGATCTACAATTGTCACATGATCATGAGGAATCTTCTTCCCCTTTGCGATCATGCGACCACCGTCCGATGCAAGTCAAGATTCTTTTGCCTAGTGAGGTGCCAGTCGTGTTGACGTGGTCGCTTCTCATTGGTTCTGACTAGTGATGTGGTGTTTGACTTTTTAGAAGGGGCTTGTGACTGTTACAAAGGTGATCTAGGCTGTTCATCTGCCAGGAAAGAATGATATCAATGATTATGTTTTAAACTTGAATCAGCTAACCATTATTTTTCAAATTTAAATATTTCTACAAGGGTTCCTTGCTAGTTTGTTGATGTTGGTCGAATGTGAGGGTGCGGGTAGCTCAGAATTGATGTTCCTAGGATGGTTGTAGTTGGAGAGGATGATGAGGAAGATCTAATGGCCACCGCTTGCTGATTTCTTAGGGTACCATGTCGGTGTTCTTGTGTCGAAGAAGCATTAAAGGTTGGCACCACCTTTGGCTTTCTATACTTGAAAAAATAAAAATATCTGTAAGGATTATATTTTGAGCATTCATGATGAGCCTGACTTGCAGAGATAGGGTCATGGTTGTGGTGTGAGGTTTTCAACTTGCAGAGGTGGACACGCAAGATATCTAATTGGCCAAGACTTTTCAGAGATACATTTATGGTCAGATATGACAGAGTTAGGGTTTTTATGAAAATCTATGTAACCCTAGTTAGATTTTTGCTCCTACCGGTGTGCAATTAAGGAGATGTATATAATGTTTTTGGAGCTTTTTAGAGCTTAGAGTTGGCAATTGTAAAGGAGAATTTTCTCTCTGAGGAGTTATCTGTGGCATTCTTTCTGCCCTCTGATTTTCTACAATTTGTAACTTGCATTGGAACTTTAGATAATGCAAAGGTATTTTGTAACATTCTTTCTCTCCCTATGCCTTCTTGTCTAAATTTTCTCTTATTGAGTTAAGTATATGTATGTTTTTAGTGATATCTTAGGGTTCTTGATCCCTCTTTCTTTCTGCAATTCATGTGTATTCTTGTGGGTGATTTGATTTGAATGACCTTGTGGGTATACTTCAACCCCCTAATAATCTATCTCATTCCTATACCTATTTGCATAAGTGGATGTTTGTTTGTAGGTTGTAGATTGTTGTTCAATTCTTAGGAATGCTATTGTTTGTGAAATTCTCTCTTTCCCTGAATAGCCTCTTTCTATTGCAGACCCTTTATGAAATATTGATGCAAGCCTATTCAGTAAGTTGTGATCTCCTAGACCTGAGTTTGTGCACTGATTTCATCCTCCATAATGTAAATCAAACCATCATTTTAGTGTATCACCTAGCAGGATAGTTTTCTTTCAAGTTATTTTCCCTTTCATGTATTCCTTCTATCCCTTTTCCCCTCAAAGAATTTACTTTCCTGTTAAAGAAGCAAATTAAGGTGATTATCCAAGAGGAACTAGCCTAGAACCTAGAGGTCTCATCTCAGTTAGCATAGGTCCCACAACCTGGAGATGATTTCCATGTTATACTAAGTTATCAAGACCAAGAGAGCTTGAAACAAGGGTGAAAACTTAGTGTATAACAATTCTGGCACGTCCGGTGGGACTACAACAAAAGAAGTCTATCTTTGAAAGATTATGTTATCTCTAATATACTGATTGCATAATACAGACTTTTAGAAGTTTTTCTATCAAGTATATTTGGCGACTCCATTGATTTCACAGATCCAGGCTGAACTTGTTCAAAGTTTATGAGAAAGATTAAGACTAGGAGCTCAAAGCCTACTGAATTTTCAGAGTTTCCCTTAAAAAGAGGCTACAAAGGTAGATCAACCTAGAGAACATCTCCTGCAAGGAGAGTACAGTCTACACCACTTGATACTTCAAAAAGGAGACCTTTGCCCTTTCATCTCAAAAGAAGAGGGAGATCTCTAACCAGAGATCTAGAAGAAGATTCAAATCCAACACCAAATACAACTCACACAGTTGCTACTCATCAAGTTTCAGTTCCTACAATGGCTAGACAATTTTCTTTTGCACCTTTCAACCAAGGGATCCCATTGAACTTTGCTCAACATCATGATGTGCCCTTGGTGGCACTAAAGAGTCTACCTAATTTCACAGGTGAAGGACAAACTACAGCTTTTGAGCATATAAAAGATGTGACCACTATCTTTAGCATACACAATATGATTCAAGAAGATGTGGCCACCAAACTATTAGCAGCCTCTCTCAAAGGTAAGGCTCTTGAATGGTTTAGAACATTAACTGTTGGCTCCATTACTTCATGGGATGAATTAGGAGATGCATTGAGTAAACATTTTGAGGACAAATCAGACAACTTGTCTTTGGTTGAGTAGTTGACAACCATTAAAAGACACCCTCAAGAGCAAATGATAGATTATAACAATAGATTCCTCAAGACATGGAATAGAATTCTAGTCTCGGTGAGGCCATCAGCTGACCATGCTTTCTTATATTTCCTGCAAAGTTTGAATGGTCAAATCTTTATCATGATCCAATCTATGGGTGGTACCTCTCTACCCCAAGCTTTTGACATAGCTGTCAGGGCTGAAAATTATTTGATTCAAGAAAGTATGATAGCTAGAAGGCCACCCATGCCCATTTTTCTTAGAATTTAGCCCATTGCACTTGCACAAGTACCCCCATTTACCCCTAGTCCCACCATATTAGCACCTCAGGCTAGTAATAGCAGTCAAGAGCTAAAAACAAGTTTCTCTCAAGAGCTGCAAAAGATGAAGAATAGTCAACAAACTAGTTAGCAAGAAATGACAAACTTGCTACAGACTTTAACTAAAGAGGTTACAAATCTAAAGAGGCAAGGGAAAGGAATCAAACCACCCTTTTAGCCACAAAGCCAAGGTCCTAATCAGAAATATCATAATCAAGGACAACTTTATCAACAAAATAGGCCACAATACCAAGGAGGGTATCAAGGACAAAGGCAAAATTTTAATCAAAGACCATTCCAACCATACAACCCTGCACCTCTTAATTCTATGAATCCAGTTAGGGACATGGTTCCTAGTCAGAATAATATGGCTATGGATAATGAATGGTGTTTCCCTTGTAATTAACCTCATAATCAAACTACATGTTCAAATGGATGGATGAACCAAGCATTAATGGTTCAAAATGCCTCACAAGCTCAATCAGAGGCTTCTTCTAGTGGATCAATTCCTCAATAAGAACTGCAAGATAATGAGACTGCTCTTTTCAATTGGGAGTAGCAAGACTTCAATGGAGTCATTGGTGAACCTTCTATTGCTGCCAACACAAGGTCAAAGAGAAGAGCTCAAAACATGGAGCGAGTAGACTCTGGTACTAAAGCTACTACATCTGTAGAGCCAATACAACAAGCTACTCCTATCACATTCAAGAAGGCTCCTTCCATTACAAGAAAAGAGGGCCAGACTCTCAAAGAGGTGGAGCCCATCATGGTAAAAGCACAACAAAGAGTACATGTTATGACACCTTTCAACATTGTAGACAACATGAAGAAGGTGAACATTACCATGTCTATGTGGGACTCTTTGGCTATTACAAGGCAACCTGAGATTTTGAAGAAGGCTATGAATGAAATGACAACCCCTCAGCATACAAAAGAAGCTATAAAGCTAGTGTTGGTGAACACTGGTCAAGAAAAGGAGGCTCCAAGTTACAACTCCAAGGCCAATACCATTCAAGGTAGGAACTCAAAACCCCCTCCCTTTTATGTATCTTTGATTATTGGAAAATCCTTAGTACATAATTGTATGGTAGATAGTGGAGCTACTAGTACTGTAATGCCCAAAAAGGTGGCTGACCAATTATGACTTAAATATGAACCCCTCCAAAAGAAGGTTACACAACTTGATGGATCCTCGGTTAATACTATAGGTGTGGCTAAGGATACCAGTCTAATCCTTCATGCTAATCCTAATTTCTCTATCCTACTTGATATATATATCATAGATCTCCCTGCTTTATTTGCCATATGTTTGTCAAGGGAGTTTACAGCCAAAATAGGAGGCTACCTTTCTTCTGACTGGTCTCACATGCTTTTTCACACAAGATATGGTACCAAGGTTACCATTAAATCTAAATCATTAGCAGCACACCATATAGATCCATATGTGTCCAATACCATCAATGCAAGCTGCCCTATATTTGATGACAGTGATTTCCCAATTATCAGAGAAGCAAACACTAAGACAGAAAATATCCTTGATATTTTTCTTGATGAACTAGAATTAGAAAAGGTTTTTGAAGCCCAAGAAAATGTTATTTGGGATGCTGGTTTGGGAAGTTATTTGATACAAGAAAGTGGATCCATAGAGCCAAATCTTCTCAAAGAGGACACTGATTCAGAGGATCAAGGCAATCAGGTTTGGGAAATGTTTTTTGATGGAGCTAGAAGTAGACATGGCTCTAGTGGTGGTGCTATGCTAGTGTCCCCAAGGGGAGAAAGATATTATACAGCTTTCAGATTTAGTTTCTCCTACACTAGCAACACTGCAGAGTATGAAAGCCTTGTGAATGGACTGGAATGGACTAGAAAAAGAGGGCTTAAGGCCTTAAAAGTTTATGGTGACAGTGAGTTAGTAATTATCCAAGTGAGGGGGATAAGTGCAACCAAAAATGACACCTTGAAAGCATACAAACATACAATTTGGGATGCAATTGAAGACTTTTGTGCTTTCAATATTGTTGCTATCCCTAGAAAACTAAATCAAAATGCAGATAGATTAGCTGCTATTGGGTCTCAATATGACATTCCTAATAGTGTTTCAAAGGAGGAGACCCAACAACATATAAAAGTGATTGTCAGACCTTCTGTCCTTGATAATGATACTAATTGGCAAGTGTTTGACAATGATGAGCAAATTCTGCAATTCTTGTTTGAAGAAGATGTTTTCTCAAAACATAACCAAGATAGAATATTGCAAAATTATGGTGATCAAGTGATACAACTTAAGTCTAATAAAATGCCTAGAGGTCTTGTCACCTTAGAGACTATCTTCAAAAAGGATGATCAAGTCAAGAAGAATAAAGCTGATCTGGTAGTTCAACAAGAACATTGTGTTGAATTAGAGTTGGAACCAGGCAAAAGCTTACAATTTGGAAAGGTAAACACTGATCTAGAAAAGCAGGCTTACACCCAATTATTCAAAGAATTCAGTGATGTTTTTTCATGGCAATATGAAGACCTTAAAGGTTTTAATCCAACCCTTGCTCAGCACACTATATAATTAGAACCTAATGCCAAACTAGTAAGGCAAAAACAAAGGCTTGTTAATCCCAAGCTTGAGCCACTTATGCATAAAGAAGTGCTCAAATTGATAGAAAGTGGTATCATCTACCCCATCAAGCATACTAGTTGGGTTTCCAACCTTGTTCCTGTAAGGAAGAAGAATGGGGAGTTGAGGTTATGTGTTGACTTCAGGGATCTTAACAGGGCCTCTTTAAAAGACCGCCATCCATTACCCTCTATGGAGCAAATCTTACAATGTGTCTTTGGATCTGAGAGATTTTCATTATTGGATGGCTATTCAGGATACAATCAGATTTTAGTTAATGAAGAGTATCAATACAAGACTGCATTTACAACCAAGTGGGGAACCATGGCTTCTCAAAAGATTCCCTTTGGTCTGTCAAATGTAGGTGCTACTTTCCAAAAGGCAATGGATATGGCCTTTAAAAGCCTCATGTACAAATTTGTACTGGTCTATTTAGATGACATAACTATCTATTCTAAACATGCAGCAAATCATATCAAACATCTAAGGAAGATCTTTGAAAGATGTAGAGAGTTTGGGATATCTCTTAATCCCAAGAAATGTGTGTTTGCAGTTCATGAAGGAAAATTGCTAGGATATATAGTATCCAAGAAAGGAATTATAGTAGACCCTGAGAGGATTGCAGCCATCCTAGAGCTACCATTGCCACATCATAAGAAAAGTCTCCAATCTTTCATAGGAAAGATTAATTTTGTTAGGCATTTCTTGCCTAATATTGCAGATTTACTAAAGCCTTTGACAGCCATGTTAAAGAAGAGTTCAGCTTTCAGCTGGACTAAAGAAGGAAAAGCCAATTTCCAAGCTATCAAAGAAGCCTTGACAGAAGCTCCTACTCTATTAAACCCAAATTTTAGTAAGGATTTTATCCTTTATGCTTATGGAAGTCATGATGCTATATCTGCTATGCTGAGTCAAGAAAATTCAGAAGGATTGGAGCAGCCAATTGCTTTCTTCAGCAAAGGTTTAGAAGAATATGAACAATGATACTCTTTTGTAGAGAAACATGTACTTGTTGTAGTAAAAAGTCTTAAAAAGTTTAGATATTTATTAACCCATAGCAAGGTACACTTGAAGGTTACTCAGCCAAGTGTCAAAGAATTTTTGCTTTCCAGGGACCTAAATGAAAAAAGAGTTGGTTGGATTACCAAAGTGATGGAGTATGACATTGATATCCAAACCACCAAGCTGGTTAGAGGAAGAGGTCTTTGTGAGCATTTGGCAGGGGATGAAAGTTCAAAGAAATTAGAACAAATAGATGCATCTCTGGTCGTTCATTTCACAAAGGAACATGCCAAGGCATCAGGTTGGTTTCCTAACATGATTCATTACTTAAAGATAGGACAATGTCCTGTAGGCCTAGATTCAGCAAAAAGAAGATATTATAGGTTACAATCTGTTCCCTTTGTGCTGATAGATGAGGTTCTTTTTAGAAAGGATCACAATGGTGTCCTTTTGAGATGTATTGATTCAGAAAAGATAGCTGATGTCCTATTTGAATTTCATGATGGACCTTCTGGAGGTCACTTTTCTCCTAGGACTACTGCTTTTAAAATCATGAGGGCTGGATACTATTGGCCATCTATCTTTAAGGATAGTCATGATTATGTGAGAAAATGCATCAAATGTGCTATGTTTGTAGGAAAAGAGAGGCTTGTAGCTCTGCCCCTTCAGTCAATCAAAATAGAGCAACCATTCATGAGATGTGGCATAGACTTCATTGGCATGATCAATCCTCCATCTAGTGTAGGACACAAGTGGATAATCATTGCGATAGATTATTTCACTAGATGGATAGAGGCAGTTGCCTTGAAAGAATCAAATGAGAGTGTTGTCTTAAGTTTTTATGATGATATAATTCACAGATTTGGCACTCTAGACTCCATAATATCAGATAATGCTTTAGCATTCACAGCCCTTAAATTTTTAGAATGGGCAATCAGAAATGGCATCTATTTGAATACAAGTTCAAATTACTACCCTCAAGGCAATGGTTTGGCAGAATCAACTAATAAGAACTTGATTAGGATAATCAAGAAGACTCTGTAGGATAACTAGAGGGATTGGCATACTAAATTGAAGTCTGCCTTATGGTTAGATAGGATTACCCCAAAGAAGATCATTGAGAATTCTCCTTATGTGTTAGTATATGGCAGAGAGGCTAAGTTGTCCATTTCAATTGAATTGCCAACTTTGGACTTGGCCACTCAATATGTCATGTTTGAAGAAGGAGATCCCTTACAAATTAGGTATGCTCAGCTCATAGAGTTAGAGGAACTCAGAGACAAATCCATGAAAGATATGGAGTTCCATCAGATTCAGACAAAGAGAAGTTTTGATAGAAGAGCCAGGGCTAGAGACTTCAAGATTGGGGATATAGTCCTCAAGTGGGATGAATTCAGATCAAGGCCTGGTAGACATACAAATTTTGATTCCTTTTGGGGTGGACCATTTGTTTTTATAGAATGCAAGGGGCCTAATGCTTTTCAGCTATCAAATCTTGGAGGATATGCCTTGCCTATACCAGTTAATGGATTCCACTTGAAGCCTTGCTTTGAGGTCAATCCTTCCTTGTAAATCTCTATGAATATGTTTCTTTCTTTCTTTCTTTGCTTTCTAGGTTAGCTTTCCCTACTTTTCAAGAAGTGCTCATGCACAGTTTTGTCCCTCTGGTTCTAGGTATGTCTCTCTATCAAGGTTTTATATTCAAGAGATGACTTCATGCCCAATGATTTGCATTAAGGCCACTGGTTTCCATGTCTAGCAGGCTGACATCCATCAGAAATCACCAAAATGTTACCCAATTTTCCCGTTCCATATAAATTTGGCCATAGGCTGTAATCTATCCAATGTTTTTGTAACCCTATTCAACCCTCTAAGAAATTTTTATGGCTTTGTGTCTTGTTCTCTGGTCTCTGCAATTATTTAGCTCCCTGGTCTGCAAGCCTTTTTATTTTGAAAAAGTGATCGTTATAGCAAAAAACCCTCAAAAACCCTTTGGCCTATTCTTTTTCACTGTTACCTTTTTGATCACTTACGGGCTTCATTTCTTCACGTGCACTTTATTTTCTAACTGGTCACAAGATCTCCTATTCCCAGCGTTAAGTTCTTAACATCCTGCGACTTGGCGAGTGGTTACTGTTTGTTTAGCGGTCCTAGTTCTGAGGCATTTATGATCCAAGCAAGATCAAATACTGTTGTTATATCATTGCATAAAGATGATGCCTTTTTAAGCATCACAATATAGCGACAACTGTTGATCCTTTTCTTCAATGCAACACTTCATTTGTCAGTGGGTCCACTGCCAGTTGTCTGAGGTGTTTGCTCCTGATTGGTCGCAGAGTTATGATGTGGATCCATGTCAGAGCGGGCCCAGTAGGTTGTCTTTCCTTTAAGATCTAATAGTTGTCTTATGATCGCATGGAATATTCTTAGCCCATACGATCATATGCCAACCATTGATCTTGCTTTATTGCCAGGGCTCTGCCAGGTGGGTCCTCGTAGTCTGATGTGCTCATTTTTTATTGGTCGGCCAGGGGATGATAGGGATTTATCAGTGGGTCTGAGTATCTTAAGTGAGGTGGTAGTTAATGAGGATCTACGGTTGTCGCATGATCATGAGGAATCTTCTTCCCCTTTGCGATCATGCGACCACCGTCCGATGCAAGTCAAGATTCTTCTGCCTAGTGAGGTGCCAGTCATGTTGACATGGTTGCTTCTCATTGGTTCCGACTGGTGATGTGGTGTTTGACTTTTTAGAAGGGGCTTGTGACTATTACAAAGGTGATCTAGGTCATTCATCTATTGGGAAAGAATGATATCGACGGTCATGTTTTAAACTTGAATCAGCTAACTGTTGTTTTTCAAATTTAAATAATTTTTGCAAGGGTTCCTTGCTGGTTTGTTGCTATTGGTCGAATGCGAGGGCACGGGTAGCTCAAAATTGATGTTCCCAGGATGGTTGTAGTTGGAGAGGATGATGAGGAAGATCTGATGGCCATCACTTGCTGATTTCTCAGGGTACCATGTCGGTGTTCTTGCTTCAAAGAAGCATTAAAGGTTGGCGCCACCTTTGGCTTTCTATACTTCAAAAAATACAAATATCTGTAAGGATTGGATTTTGAGCATTCAAGATGAGCCCGACTTGTAGAGACAGGGTCATGGTTGTGGCATGAGGTTTTCAACTTGCAAAGGTGGACACGCAAGATATCTGATCGACCAAGACTTTTTAGAGATACATTTATGGTTAGATATGATAGAGTTAGGGTTTTTATGAAAATCTATGTAACCCTAGTTAGATTTTTGCTCCTACCGGTGTGCAATTAAGGAGATGTATATAATGTTTTTGGAGCTTTTTAGAGCTCAGAGTTGGCAATTGTAAAGGAGAATTTTCTCTCTGAGGAGTTATTCGTGGCATTCTTTCTACCCTCTAATTTTCTGCAATTTGTAACTTTCATTGGAACTTTAGATATTGCAAAGGTATTTTGTGACATTCTTTCTGTCCCTATGCCTTCTTGTCTGAATTTTCTCTTATTGAGTTAAGTATATGTATGTTTTTAATGATATCTTAGGGTTCTTGATCCCTCTTTCTTTCTACAATTCATGTGTATTCTTGTGGGTGATTTGATTTGAATGATCTTGTGGGTATACTTCAACCCCCTGACAATATGTCTCATTCCTATACCTATATGCAGAAGTGGATGTTTGTTTGTAGGTTATAGATTGTTGTTCAATTCTTAGGAATGCTATTGTTTGTGAAATTCTCTCTTTCCTTGAATAACCTCTTTCTATTGCAGACCCTTTGATGAAATATTGATGCAAGCCTATTCAGTAAGTTGTGATCTCCTAGACCTGAGTTTGTGCACTAATTTCATCCTCCATACTATAACTCAAACCATCATTTCAGTGTATCACCTAGTAAGATAGTTTGCTTTCAAGTTATTTTCCCTTTCATGTATTCTTTCTATCCCTTTTCCCCTCAAAGAATTTACTTTCCTGTTAAAGAAGAAAATTAAGGTGATTATCCAAGAGGAACTAGCCTAGAACCTAGAGGTCTCATCTTAGTTAGCATAGGTCCCACAACTTGGAGATGATTCCCAATTTTATACTAAGTTATCAAGACCAAGAGAGCTTGAAACAAGGGTGCAAACTTAGTGTATAACAAGCCTCTTATTGGAAAATCTCTCGCTAATAAAAACTCCCTCTTGGCATCATCAATGAATAACTCTTATTTGTTCTCTAAAGTCTTCACTTCATATTACCATCTACATAGGAAAAATGATAATCCCATCGGGGGTCGAAAAGCCTCAACAATTATTCCATTGTTGTTCATTGTTATACCAATAATGCCCATTGATATAACTCACCATGATGTCTTCGTTCCTTGGCATCATTGGTAAAAGCTTTACCAATTGCCTCATCGGCTATTAACAAGACAAAAAAATTCCTTTGTCACTAGTGAGTGTCATGTTGATGGAGCACATCGACACAAGTCTTACCGATAAACTCATCGGGTATCGGGGTAGCTCAAAAAATGCCTCAACAATGGCACATGCTATATCGATGAGTCCATTGGTACAACCTCTATCGAAAGAATGCCTATTTCTTTGATACCCATCGACATAAGTCTTACTGATAACCTCATCGAGTATCAACAAGACAAAAAAGTGCCTTTGCCGTTAGCGTAAGTTTCAACAATGGAGCACATCGGTGAAAGTCAACCTGATAACCCCATCGATGTATGTTTTGTTGATGAGCTCATCAGGCATTGGGGAAACCTAGAAGAACTCACCCCAACAATGTAGTCATGCTGATGATATCCATCAGAGAAGATCCCACCAATGAGCCATCCTTCTTTGGCATTTATCGGTGTAAGACTTGGCAACAACTGCATCAGTTATAAGCAAGAGAGAAAAGTGTCTATACCACTTGTCGAAGGTCTCACTGATGGAGCATATAGGTGCAACTCACGCTGATTCATGGATTTTTTTGGTCATCTAATGTTATCGACATAACCCTTGCTGATATGGAAATTGTCTTAGTGCTCTACTCCTTAATCGGTGTATGTGATCTCGATCACCCTTTGGTATTTCACTTAAGTATCATCATTAGGGAAACTCATGCCAATGAACTAAACCTTCATTGGTATAATCTCCTGCCTTCCAAATGTGTTGTTTCCCACATCCCTAATTGCATTGGCATCATTCTATAGCCTCATTTTGGGGTTCATGTAGCACATTGGGCTCTACCCTTGTGGGAGCCATATTTTACTCCATGTGCTACAAGATAGACATCTATAAATAATTAAGTCGTGGGAGACAAATGATAACAATAAACTATGACAACATATGTGGTGAAGAATTAAACAAGAATTTTCTAGAGGCCTCTTATTTTTTAGGTCTTGAATCTTTCACATTTGAAAGTTCTGGTGTGATTTCAGCATATAGCTTAAACTAGGCAGGCTTGGGAAATCAACATAAAGAAAAAATGTGTATCCCTCTTGAAGAAAAGGCATTTCCAAATGGTCATATCACTGAAGTGAGAATAGAGGAATTCATTTATAGCCCAGACAATAGAAATGAAGGTATGAATGGTGTTACCTTTGTTCCTTCTTTTTCTTCCGAAAATGAGACTTTGATTTTTTTATATGGATAAAAAGGATCAAGAAAATGATATTTCTGAGAAGGCTTCAAAAGAATCTTTGGATTGTAATCAAGAAATGGAAATTTTTAGTTTTGGTGATGAAGCTGAAAGGAAGATTGAAAATTTAATGGTCATAAAAGAAATTAATCAATCAGATTTATGTGCGTTGAAGCCCGAATGTTCATTTTTAAAATTTTGTGATAAAAAAGATGGAGAAAGAGAATCACAAGAGAAGGTAATATGCTCTTTTATTCTCATAGATTCTTTTATGCAGAAAATATTATGAAAATTGAAAGGATTCCACTAAGTCCCATGTTGATGATTCAATTGATAAGAGTGAGGTCAAAGAATATGATGATTTGTTGATGGAGTTTGATGAGGATATGAGTAAAAAGGGTTGTGCTTTTAGTGATGATTTTATTTGTCTAAAAATTGAAGAAGATATTTCTGCTAAATCCGATCCCATGGTGGAGGACTTTAATATTCAAAAGTTGCAACCAATATTTGCATGTGTAGAGATTGATTCATTTTGCAATTCAAATGAGGGATGCTTGCTTTTTGATATTTCTTTTCCATATTATGGTAGAATTGATGAATCCATTATCAATAACGAGTCAAATCATTTTACAAAAGCCATGCATGAAGTAAAGACTAATTCAAAATTTTATAATGAAGAGTGGTTATTTGGATATGAGTGTGTATATATATTATTGTTGCACTATGTGAATCTGAGATTTAGCAGTGAAGTGGGCATCATATGACAATTATCTAATGTCACATCACATGGCCACAATCCATTTATGAGGAAGGACACATATTTCTCCCAGTCAGTTAACGAGTTTGCATGACTAGTTTCAAGAAATCTTTGAGGTAGGGTCCTATGACCGTGTACATATTTAGGAATATTTTGGGTTGTAATTAAATTAGCCTCTATTTCTATTTGGTTGGTTTTGGCTTGTTGAGTTTTTCCCTACTCCCCTCCACCTTCTACAAGAAGCTCCATGTCCTTGGTAATTTCTTTGACTTTTTTACCTAGTGGATAAGGCACTTGTCTCTCCCATAGATGTTCTGGATTCTCTTTGTCCTTGCAATCCTCGTCCCCCTTCAGACCCTATTGGTAACCGGGTTTTTAAACTTGGAAATTTTTTAAAGTTTTCATCTCCCCATGTCATTATTCAGTTATTAAAAAACATCATGCCTTTGGTCTTTATGTATACTATAATATGTAAGTTTGAAGCTCTCGATTGAACCTCACAATCGAAGTTCAAAAATTCAACAATTCAAGGTTTATTGAACTTGAACCTTAGTTGAATGCAAATTTGGAAAGTGCAAAACAGGTTGGTGGGTGTTGAACTTGAACCATTGTACCTTCTGTTTGGCTCAAAGTTCATAGTTCATTGTACATGAAAGCATAAAGACAAAGTGAAGAATGAAGGGAAATAATGGAGCAAATAACATATTCTCAGTGAAGTCTGTAATTTTGAACTTTCTGATTGAAATCCACAGTTAAAATTTTAAGGTTCAACAGTTCATTCTGCGAAAGTCAAATTCTGCATACATATCCGCTAGTCCAAAAATGCATCAGAAAAAAATTGCAAATTATTTAAATATGATGACAACCCACCTAATATTTTAGTCTTAAATATTCCCAAATCTCAATGCAACAATATGGTTGGCAGGGTTAGTTTACAAAGGAAGTACCCCGATTTTGTGAGTTGGTAAAAAATGATTAAAAACCCATCTATAATTTTAATTATCAGAACTTCTCACAAATTTTCACGGCCCTAGGATGCCTAGTTAACCCATGGTGAATTTAATAAAAAATAGCTACAAGTAAAATGAATTTTTTTTCACTTTTTTAAGTACACTAATTTAAAATATTTTAATAATATTTTAAATTAGTTTGAGAGAAATAATTAGAGGGGAATTATTTCATTCCCTTTATCAAGAAACAGTTATTAAAACTTAATTAAAAGCCTCAACAAAAGAGAGGCTATATATATAATTGAAAGGGAAAGAATAGGGCAACATATTTCTTTGGGCTACACAATTTTTATTTTACATAAATATGGAGTTTGTGAGCTCAGTTTTGTGTTGAGAAATAAAAGAGATATAGATACATCTATGTGTTTATTCGTGTCTTCTTTAGATTGCAAATTCATATGTGTTTATGTAATCTTTTTCAATGCAAATTATGTTATATCAAACCATGTGGATTATTAATTACGAATCTTTGAATTCAAATTAATTAATTTGTTGAGAAGAATTGCTACCCATTCTTTTCTTGTTTCTCATCCATGAGTGTTGGAGAAGTGATCCGTGTGTTACTTTTCTGCATTCATTTAATTCTAAATTTAAAATTTCACATCTATTTCATGATTATGAGTAGATGGTACTATGCCTTCTTTTCCTTCTAGTTAAAGGAATACATTATATTTCCATTCATTGCATAACCTTCAAAGGTAGTTGCACCTTGTAAAACAAGCAAAGAGAACTTGCAATTGCCATTACAAGTGACTCAACCGTTGGTTGTCTTTTGTCTTTCAAATCTAGGCTTTGTGAGTCAGTTTTCAATATTATTTCAAGAAGGACAAATCTGATAACCAATAAAGTGCATATATAAGTGATCAGTAATTGAAGCTAATGAAGGTCAATTTCAGGGTAAAAACAAAATAAGTTGTCACCCTTTTACAAAGGAAAAGGCTAACAAAATCAAAGCTCTTCAACTTCAACAGTATAAAAATGACATTTATGTTTGGAATTTGAAGATGATATAAACTAATTAAATGAGATAAAATGGATGAAGTTTATGATTAATATTTTTAATAATTTTTTTGAATAAAAATTGGTATGTTTTTTTAATTTTTAAAGATAATTTTTCTTTTGCTGAAAAATGCTAAAATTAGGGGTCTAGTTCCCACCAAAAAATTATATGTAAATAAAAATATTTTCCCCTAATTTCAAAATATGTCATAGATGACATATATATCTAGTGCATGAAGAAATAAAAATTGGTTTGTGACTTACATTTTCTCTTTTATAACAATTCAAATTCCAATTCACTGAAATTGACTATTTTCATCTCGTAACATATTTTTCATAACAAATCTATTCCAATAAAATATATATATATATATATATATATATATATATATATATATATATATATATATATATATATATATATATATATATTCATTCTTGAAGAGGACTCTCTCCTCTAGTGTACCATATATTTTTCAAATTTATTTAATATAATTTACTATTTTTTTCTTTGTCTAAATCAACATCTCTTTGACTCTTACTTGTAATATTTTTTTAATTACAATAAACTATGTCTAATTAAAACACTTAAAAATCTATACGAGGATATTCTTGACTCTGATCTCTACAAAAGGGTATTTTTTTATTTTTAAAAAAATATCATTAAAAAGATTAGGAGTTATTAAAACATCACTTTTTTGAAATAATTTTATTTTTATGGTAATTGGACCCAAAGTGGTATAAAACATGCATTTAATATATATTTCCAATTGGAAAAGTTAAAGAACTTATCTAACTTAGCTAGAATAAATCTAGCTAGACCATATGTTTGACAAAAAATAATTTTTAGTTAGAAATACTAAAATTCAACTATGTTGATAAGTTAGACTAAAAGGTGACACCTGATTGTGCTTTCACCCTTCAACAGTGTAATAATTCTTATGTATTCAAATGTTACGATATCCTTTAATATTTAATCATCATAATACTATTCACCCTTAATTAAACACGTTTAAATAACATTTTATGGTAACACTAAGCATATATCAAATTCCTAAACTAGATAAAAAAACAAAGCATGATCAACATCAATATTTGAAAAAATCATTGGCATAACATTAGTGATTCATTATGTAATCACATAGAATTCAATATAATCAAAACATCCTCAATATTTAATATATTCTAGACATCATCATATAACATTATGTCATGTTCATAGAGTCAACATGCATATATGATCATCACTTAAATCACAAGTATAACCTACTATCCACATCAACGATGATATCTACAAGATAAAAAGAATGTAACTATAACCAAGTGCATCACATGAATTTGTAGATAAAAAGAATGTAACTATAACCAAGTGCATCACATGAATGCTAATACAAAAGAATAATATATGAATAGTCATAGGATAATATAAATAGAGTCTACCTCGGATCAAAATAAATGAATGATAGTTCATGCAACCACGAGAGGCATTAAACTATCAACTTAGCTAAAGCAACATGTGGCCCTAGTAGCATGACCATCAGGTAAGCCGTGTGGGTACTCAACTTATTTCTACTTCATTTTGATATAGTGGTACATGTATGCTCCATCTAGCTTGTTGGAGTAATTTTCTAGGGTTTTTCTGAAAAATCTCATTTCTAGTCTTGCCAGCTTTCGAATCCTGTCTATATATCAACCTTTTCATGAGTCTGCAAGAAATTGTCCATTTAAAATTTGAATATCAAGTTCACTAGATGCAAAAATGTCCACATATCCTTTCCCTAGGTCTTTTTGCCCTCGATAGGGTTTTTATTTTAAAAAATGCCCTAAGTATGCCCTAGATCTTTATGTTTCCATGTTACTTTTTGAGGCACTTAAGGGGTCACATATGCACATGGTCATTTATCTTACATAGTGTCTACCAAATCTCATAATAAGTTTGTTAAGTCTTCAAACATTCATCGAACAAGCAAAAAAGCCCTGGTTTTCATTCTGTGTCATTCAGTCGCTTAATCTCCAGTTTAAGTTGGTGGTTAGTAAATTGATATGGTGATCTGGTGACAATGCAATCTCCAATTCGCGTGATTCCTGGCGATTTCCTCTAAACATCTGGTGACCCAGCGCAATGGTTTTCTCCCATTCGCTGAATGTCATGGTGAAGTTGTAAAGTATCCGACAATTTAGCAAGAGCCGTAGATGAAGATCTTGATCAATGGTTAGTATTATATCTCAGTTTTAACACTGTAGTGAATAATGGATTCAATGATCAAGCGAACAAGGTGTTCGCTCAATCTCCAGGACTCAATGGTTAAGTACCAAATATTAAGTGATTCAGTGATCAAGGATGAATTATTCTTCAGTTTCTTAATCTCTAGATACTGAGATAATAGTCAAGACAAGGTATTCAACAATTCAGTGAACACAATGTTTGCTTAATATCATAAAGATGGAACTTAGAGACTTTTTATCCAGTGATCCAGCGACAAAGGAAAAGGTGATAAAATAGAGGTTCTTTCCATTTAGCAAATAAGCGACTAAAGGCTATCACTGAGTCTTGAGATAAATTGGTTGAGTCTTAAAGAATTCAATGATTCAGTAAGAGTCGTGGATAGTAGTGAGGATCAACAGTCAGCATGTAATCTCAAGATAGAACTGAGGTTAGGGATTTTATCTAGCGATTTAGAGATTGTAGTATTCGCCGAGTCTCATAACATAATCAAGGTTAGTAAAAATATTTAGAGATCATGAGAACATAGTTGTCACTAGATCTCAAGGTTAAATTTGAGTTAAGATAATTATTTAGAGATTGCGCGAATAGGTTTCAGTCGCTGGATCTCGCAATATAACTAAAGTTAAAGAAAGATCTGGAGATCATGCAAAGTCTTTTAGTTGATCAATCTATAGAAAAATGATGAGTTAAAAGAAGGGTTACGAGATCACATGAATCCTTCAGTCACTTATTCTCAGAAGGTAACCATAGTTGGTATGAAACATCTAGAGATTCAGAGAATGCTTTCAGTCGTTGAATCTTGTGATGTAACTAAAGTTAATAAGGTAATATGGAGATGTGAGAATACACTCAGTCACTGAATCTCTAAGAAAGACTAAGGTTAAGTTAAAGTTTGTGAGATTCAAAGAAATCTCTCAGTCATTGGATCGTGGAATCAACTAGTGAAGTTAAAGTTAAAGACTTGGAGATTGTACAAGGACCATGGATGCAAATCAGATCTGACGGTGGTCACCAGATCTCCCAATAAAACCATGGGTCAAGAAGATGTTACAAGATCACGTGAATCCTTCAGTCGCTTGATCTTTGAATTAACTCATAGTTAAGAAAATCATTTTGAGATTCAGAGAACACTTTCAATCGCTTGATCTCCAAAAGGCCTGGGTTAAGTTCTCATTTATGAAAAAGAGAAAAGAGTTGTTACTACATGGAAAAGTACTCTACCAGGATGGATAAAGTGAGCAGGCTAGCCAATCAGATTATAATTGAGGGTTTTTGTCAGTACTCAAGGGTTTTGAAAAGATGACATAGTAATCATTCCTTTTGCTTCTTTGCATTTTTTGAAATGCAAACTGTCACATCTCAATTACGGCTAGCTATTTTTCAATTTTGGTGTTATGTAGAGTTGAATGCGGAGATGACTTAGAGAAGATTTGTAGTGATTTTGTTAATTCCAATGCATGAAATGATCAGCGTTATAATAGACAGGACATCCATACACTTACACTTAACAGCTTTTCAAGAGATCAATTGAGAATTTTGAGCAATTGCAGAGTGTAAGTTGTAGAGAAAATTTGCAGAGCTGAGTGTTCATAGAAGAATTGCAAAGATGAGCCAACCAGAATCAAGCCAAGCCTCTTCCAATGGGGAAGCAAAAGAACAGGAAGATGAACAGAAAGGCAAGCCAAATTTTTCTTATGAATTCATTGAATTACTGCCAGGATCAAACCAGAACAAGAAGGAAAATGATGAAGTCTTCATTGATGATATGACAAATTGTAGGGATCCTGATACTCCTTCTTGCTCTGGTTTTATGCTTTTCAATTATTTCTATATGAATCATGATAGGCCTATCCCAATCTGTAATGCATGGGTTCTAGGAATGGCCAAGTTGATAGTCCCTGATGTCTTTGTAGATATTGACCTCATGTTTGAATTGGACAAAAATTATGATCCCATATCCAAGACCATTAGGAAAGGTGACAAATCTCCCTTAGTTAATCTTGATAGGGGACCCTTTATGAAAGCTTTTGATCTGTACTCTTCATCATCTACAGAAATTGATTTGAAGAAAGAGAAAGAAAAATATGAAAGCCAAGTAGGGCTTGTGAGGAGCTAGATGGCTAGACATCTCCCCAGAACTAGTAAATATGTAGCCCCTCTCCCACCACATATGAATGCTCCATGTGAGTATAAAGCCCTAAATTTCTATATGAAGTATCTGGCATATGGGTTGTGTCAAATCTTGGGGGTAGATGGAGATGCTGAAAGGTTGTCGGTTGACCTATTCATGATAATTCTAGATATTCATAATTCACATGCCAACACAGACTACAATTACATTCAATATATAATTGACAGGATACACGAGGGTCTGTTATGTATCAAGGCAAAAAGGAAGCCCATCAAATTCTTGCACTATTCTTTGTTAATGCACTTTATTTTGTATTTCAATATTGATAACTTCAATGTGCAAATGCTGAGACCAAGAAAAATGTTTGAGGGAAATTCAAACCTTGTGCAGTTCTGGTTAAGGGTATGGAATTATACTTCCAATGAAAATAATTTTTGTGCTTTTTAGAATTGGATAGTTCACCCACTTTTGGACATGATGGGAACAAACATTGTGAGACTTCCAGTTGTGGTGCTCAAACTCCTAAGGCCTAAACAATTTATCAACACATGGGATAAAGGCCATAATTGGGGAGATTTTTATCTAGGTTAGAATTTTACATTGATTGGGGTCTATGGTTTCCCTCAACCCCCTCATATGCTACCAAAGTATGTACCACCAATGGTATCCCAATTGGATTTTTTGTGGCAATTGATGTGGACTGACAAGGAGCACTTGGCATCGCATAGAAAAGGAACTTTTACCTCGTCAATTTAAACTAGGAAGCTTTTTTATTGCAAAAAGAGCACTGCCATAGGTTAGCTTGTGGTTAAATCATTACAAGATGGTTTTTGCTACATACAGATATGTAGACCCAGAGGATTTCATCAGAAGTGCCAAAATGCTACTTATCCCAAATATTGGTACAATAAAAGGCCATGAGGAATGTGATGAAGAGGATGTGATCAGAAACATGATGGATGAGGATGAGATAGGAAGAAGACTTACCAAATTCTATGACTTATTGAATTTGGAAGCTCAGCTCAAAAAGGCCAACATTTATTTTGGAGGATTCTTCCCAGACCTCCCCTACTTAGCCAGAATTAACATAATGGTAGAGATGCATGGCACTCTATCTAGCCAACTAGAGGGTCAACTTGAAGAAAAGCTAGAAGTAAAAAATGATTCTTCTTCTTCTTCTAACTATGAATAATACACTGATGAATCTCAAGAAGGAAATAGTCCATCCCAAGTCAATGAGCCCCCTATCATTGATGTAAGTTAAGATGCACTTGAGGCATGAGATGTATTTGAACCACCTCAGAAGAGGCAAAAACTTGAGGAAGGAGAGCCCTCTAAAAGGAAGAGACAAAAGAAAGAAGTTGACAAAATTAAAGCCTTGGTGCCTGGTGATAGATCATATCATCACCATTTGAGGAAGAATATCAGAGAAAGAAAGAAGGTAGCCATACAAGAAGTGGAGTTACCCTTGTTGCTTGGTCAATATGAAAGGGAAATGTACCAAGAAGAATTGCTAAATGATGATCAATTCATCAAAAGTGAGGAATTTAAGAATTTCCTTATATGGAAGAAGCAATAGGAGATTTCAAAAATAGTACCTAAGGGTAGTAGTCTAGATGATGAGGCATTGAAGGCCTTAGCAACATATGATCTAGAATCTGAGACAATTATTGTGGAAAAGGCTAGTGAAATGGTTAAGTCCAGTGGGATGCTCCTAGTACCAAGTTGGGACCTTACATCAGCTTTCATCATAGATCAAATCAGAAAGAAACGTTAGGGCAATCTGTCTTATGAGGCCCAAATTGGAGATATGATAAGAGGAAGTGGATATGACCCTAAATCCCAAGCCTTAGCAATGTGGTCCCTTGCACCAAGAACCCAAAAGCCATCCTTACTCAACATAGAGGATAAAATGGAAGGGGACAAGATCATCTAGACTGTTCAAGACACCAGTGATGTGGAAGTATCTAAGGTAGTGACTCACTTTTCACATCTGAATGAAGCTAAAACAACTCAATTGTCAAATAGATATGCAAAACTATTTGAAAGTATAGTATCCATAGCAAAGGAAAGAGATCAAGGACTAATGAAAATCAAAGTCCTAGAAAATGAGTTGGAAGAATTAAAGGTAAAGCTTCAAGAGCTTTCTAAAGAAACTCCTCCTCCAACCCCACAGATTGAAGCTGTAGTTCAATCAGTGGCAAAAATTCCTATTGAATTGGCAAAAAAATTAGAAAAGGAAAAGTTGGATCTGGCCCTAAAGGTCCTCTTTAGCATCATACAATACAGGTGTGAAGTGATAAAGGGTAAAATGGATTCAGTCCATATTTCTTACTCTATGCTACAGAAGACTAATGAAAGTGTCAAGGATGCTATGGCTACTTTAGAGCCACTTTTCAACATCTGGTTTGGCAGAGGGATTTTGTTTGAGAAGCTTGAAGCACTAAAACCTCATAGGATAGATATTCTAGAATCAGTTATTGAGGTAGGAGAAAAGATAGAGCAAATTACCATAGCTTGGGAATTCTTCAAGGGTAAGGAAAATCAGATAAGAGCCAAGATGAATATGTTTTAGCAAGTTCCTCCGTACAATTTGCAAAAATGATGGTAGCATCATAGAAGTTGAGGAGTGGAAATCAAGTATGAGTCAGTTGATGATTAAGTAGGAGGCCTTTTTGAATAATGATGGATCCTTAGATAAGGACATGTTTAACAACATATTGGACGACATGTTCAAAACAAGAAATGAGTGTATTAAATTTGTTGTTGAAACAAAGGCCATCACTGACTCAAGATGGGATAAGCAGGTCAAGCAGTTACAAAGCTTGAAAATGTACACATGGCCATCAGAAGAAGAAGTTGCTGCATGGGACAAGAATACTAAACCTAAGAAGACAAAACCAACAACAATTGATGTTGAAGAAATAGAAGAAGAGTGAGTTCCAGCATTGCACCTGATCTATGAGCACAAGGAGAGTAACTATTATAAAGGGGATGATGTAGGTTAGCCGGATGGCAGTCATCATTCATACAACAACTATTTGTAGTTACTCTGAATACCAACAGAAAAAGGTGCAACTTAAAGGGAACTCACTATGAGAAGAAACAGTTTCTAGCGCCATTTCCTTCATTTTCCATTTCAATTTAAATATATTTTGTATTCTAGTGCAAGTCACTATCTAGGCCATTTGAAGCTTGTTGCATCCTTCTTTTAAGGATTCCAAGATGGCTAATATATATATAGGAGGTCCCCTATTTTGTAAAAGGGTGGTGAATTACTCAGTGTAATAGGAATTTTTGCATTTAGTGTCTTGATTCTAAGGAATCTTAGCTTTTGAATGTATTGATACAAGAAATTTATCAATGAAAATATACTGAAGTTCCTTGTATATGTTTTGTTTTCTTCATATATGAATTTGATTTCTTTGTGTATTTAATCTGCAAGGCAGTTTTAGATACATCATTCTACAAGGTATAGTGGGGTTGAATCTTAAGTTTCTTTCAAGGGAAGGGTAAATCTTGAGTGAGGTCTCAGAGATTTCAATATCTATGCATGGATTTGATGATATAATATATACATGAGAGGGTAATTTGTAAGGCATTTTATCTGGGGTTTGGGGTTATTTGAATTGCAAAGTTTTCTGTAGATGTATATTTGTTGACTCTGATGCCCTAGGATTTGGCACTCGTCATTACTTAGGTTGCATTGTTTCACCATCAATCAAAATGAATAGTGATTTACTTTAAAGTTTTGTTGAAAGTTATATGTTTATATCTGTATCAAGCATACAGATAACTATTGTGATATTTGGAGAACTAAATCTGATAGGTATACCCACTTGTAGTTGAAAGCTCAAAGTGAAGAAGGATTCTGATCCTTAATACCTTAGTGTTTATTATTGACAGATGCATCTATTGGGATTACAAGAGTTAAGTATCAGATTTTTTCTGATTAGTTTTGATCATTTGCAGTTTTAGGTACTAACATGGCTCAAAAAAAACATTATAGTATGTTGGTGTTGGTTTGGGCTTGGATGAAAGTGGAATAGGGATTTGTCAGTTCCCATTTACCCCCAAAGCCAACATTTGAATCTTCCATCTAAATAGGTGGAATTGGAAAATCAATTCCAACTCCACTTAAATGGGAATTGGGGGTAAAGAAAAATTTATAATATTTTAAAATCCATATGCAAACAACATTTTCAATCTTCTCATTATGAATTACAGGTGAACCAAATAGTTCCAACCATATTCCAAAAACCATTTTTCAGATTTAAAACTTCTAGAATTGTCAAATATTGGAATTTGACAATTCCAGTGTTATTTATATTTTTATAGCAATATAATCTTTCTCTTACTTATAAAAAAATTAATTACTGCAAAAATTTACTTTTTGATTTGTGTAGAACATTGACTTAAATCGCTTAGTAAAGATAACCCCTCCACTACAGTTCCATGCGAACAACAAACAATAATTTTCCTAATCACCAATATTATGTTTTGGATATTGTTAGGCTCATAGGGAATTTGTATGTTTGGGAGTATTTTAAAGCATGCATGAAATGTCTGTTCAAGGCTCATTATTCCATATTTATAGACTTGACTAGAAAAAATAAAAATATGGGTATGTATAAAGTTTAGCTATTGTCTGTATTCTATGAACAACTGTCAAAGCTAGATGTTCAACAATTCTCTAAGGGCCCATTTGTTTGATGGAATTGGACTAGAATTGGGTTTGTCAAATCTTGGAATTGACATTTTTGATGTTTGTGTTCAAAACATAAAATTGGAATAGGGATTTGTCAATTCCCATTTACCCCCAAAGCCAACATTTGAATCTTCCATCTAAATAGGTGGAATTGGAAAATCAATTCCAACTCCACTTAAATGGGAATTGGGGGTAAAGAAAAAATTATAATATTTTAAAATCCATATGCAAACAACATTTTCGATCTTCTCATTATGAATTCCAGGTGAACCAAATAGTTCCAACCATATTCCAAAAACCATTTTTCAGATTTAAAACTTATAGAATTGTCAAATATTGGAATTTGACAATTCCAATGTTATTTAATTCCAGCAACCAAATGGACCCTAATCTATTAACAAATGCAACATTCAAAATGTTTCAACCATGGAAATTCGAGATGCAACACCTTCCAATGTGGAATGTTGGAGAGGTAAGATTATTTTTATTGTTTTGATATGATGGGAAGCCCGTGTTTGAATAATTACACAATTTTATTAAGAGATTAGATAAAATATATTTAATCTAAGTTTATGGATTTTGAATACAAAGAAATCAATCTAATCTCAAAGAAAAAATATATTAAATACCTATTATCTATAACAGTTTCAAAGTGTAAGCAAACAAAAAAAGAAATGTACAAGAGAAAAGTCGATAATACTCTTTCAATGTGTTGTTAAGATATATAAGTGTTTATCAGATTGAACAATTTGTTTATTAAGTTGAATTATCATTCGTACAAGCATGTTGACATCTTATATAATTTATCCTCACCTAGCAAATATTAAGGATTATAATAATTGGAGCCCTTAACAACTAATTCATGTGGTTTGGTAGGACAACTTTTCTCTTTCACCCTAATCTTTAATTACTAAAGGGGAAAGGCTTGAAAACTAAAATATTATTCAACACACTTAATTTTGTTACAAAAAAATAGAAGATGACCAAACTCAGTTATTAGTATATAGGATTAATGTTACACTAAAATTCAAAAGTGTTAGTAAAAATAAAGGGCTAATGTTTTTATTTGTTAAATGTAGTATTCTATTTTTTTGGGACTGTGCTCATTTAATTTGAGGATTCAGATCTACGAATTCAATGACGAACATGGATAGTTTGCTGGATCAAATCTTTGAGCTCAAATACCTACAATAGTTACAAAGAAATGAAATATGAATGGATCTTGTAGTTAACCAAAAAACTCTATCAAAAAATATAATGAATGGTTAAAGAATATGCTCTTGACCATTGGTTTGGATGCAATGATTTCTAAGCTTGATATATAGGCCAAAATGATGACAATTAACAAATATAGGACATCAATTGTAAGGTCATTGGACATAAAATTTTTGTGCTTCTAAATTGTATGAGTGTATAATCCAATGCAATTATTTTGTAAGCAAAATCCTCCATGAAGTGTTGGAGTGAGGGCTACAATTTTGAGTTGGATTAGCTTAGCATTCATTATTATCTCCCATAATTGGAGGAGACTTTTCATTTGTGTGGAGGTAGGGGGGGGGGGGGGGTTGCATGGTCTCTCTCCTCCTCTCAAATGGGATTGATTTTTTCCTCATTTGAGATTTATGTACTTCTAATCTTGTATACAACATATTTTTCCCTCATTTTGGGGGGAGTTTTTCTTCTTCTTTATGAGATGCATTGTACTTAGGGATAATACTTGGGTACCTTATTAGGCTTTGATGTTGAGACCCACTCTTCTTGCCTCACCTTAGTTATGCTTAACAAGAGATGTTAGTGTATAATCATGCTTAGGTGCTTAGGTGGCTTTTCGATGTGGCAAGTTCAATTGAGTAGTAGGTAGGATTAATCCTTCATATAACTCCACTCATCTCTTATGTACTCACTCAATCATTATCTGCATTCATCTTCATTTGTTTTCAATTCTCTATCTTTTGTTGTTTCTATTTGCCTAGTGTTCTTGGTTAAAAATCTCACAAACCATTCAGCCTTGAGGATAATTTTATTTGCAAACTTATATGTTGTGGATAAATTTATTTGAAACTTTTTGTTGGTGATCATTTTAGGGTATAAATTTATCTCAAAATACATCTCATTCTTCTATAATTAACATCTCAAATATATTTCCCTTGTGTATTCAAGTTCATTCTTTTATATAATTTTAGTTAATACTTATAAAACTTTTTTTAGAGAGAGAAAATTTAATAAACATATGCAAATATTCTTTTTTCTCAACTAATTTTATTAGAACATTTTAATAGTTTTAATGTTGAAAATATCAACTCAAGCACTTGAGATAGATTTGTGTTGTAAATAATTTTGGTCCACAAATCTATTAAAATTTAATCAAAATAATTTCTTATATGTACAAATCCAATTTTACTTTATAACATTAATTTATAATTTTTTTTATTATCTATTTATCATACTTGATGAGATAAAGTTGTATTACTATCTCCCATCAATCATAATTATAAAAATGTAGATGGTGTTGAATTCAAATCTTCTATAATACAAACAAAAGTAGCTAGCAAAATTCAACAAACTAGCATAAAAAAATAACTAGCAAAATTCAATAAACCAACATATCCATTTGTTCAACATATCATGTTTACAAAAATTGCTTTACCAGAAGAAAATGTTGATTTAAAATTGAATGGCTAACATACATGTAGTGCCTCCCACTTTGATTATATGACATATAACATTTTGCAAGTTATTAGAAAGATCGAACCCAACATGATCTTTTAACACTCTAAAATCTATAAAAAATGATTGGAATTCATATTTCATAAGCTCCCCAAATGACGTTGAGGAGTGCCACTCCTGTCATATACGGAGATACAATTATGCTTAAGGAGGGTTATTAGTGTATAATCATGTGCTTAGGTGGTTTGTCCATGTGGCAAGTTCAATATTGTGGTTGGCAGGATATTTCCTTCATATACATACACTCATCTCCTATGTACCGACTTACTCATTCTATGCATTTCATCTTCATTTGATTGCAATTCTCTATCTTTTGGTGCTTCTTTTTGCCTAATGTTCTTGGTAATCTCACAAATCATTCAACATTGAGGATAATTTTATTTGCAAATGCTTGTATGTTGTGAATAACTTTATACTAGCACTTGCACCTATGGAGGCTCAAGGGATAAGCCGATAGGAAATTATAGTTAGAATTTAAATGTGAAAAATAAAAAAATAGATTTTTCTATAAAAATATAAATCCTCTATATTAGTGAAAATATTAATAAAAAAATTTATAATTAAATATTCTAATAAATATTTTTAGTACATTTATCACTTCAAAGAAATACTTAGAGGCCATGCACAAAATAGATTTAGTGAAATACAATAAAATCAAATATATTCAACCATTGTAAGAGACTTGAGTAGGATGATTCAGAGCGTAAGCATTTCTCAAGATAGGGAAGGTTCGATGAGTTGTAGATATTGCAAATGTGAGATCTTCAATAGACATGCATGCAAAATGTGTAGACATCAAACATGGTGCATGAATAATATGATATAATTGATTGCTATTTCATGGAATACAATGATTTAGTGGTAGAACATTTATAATTTATTAGAAATGATTTTACAAAATCTCAACTCAAATTAGAAACATTCAACCAAATGATACACACACACACACACACACTTGAAAACAAAGAGGAGACATGCAATTAAGCATGCGACCATGGTTTATAGACTAGGAGTGGACAATTTTAAGATCGTGTGTTCCTTCTAATGGATTCTCACACTTAAGGGTTAATTTCATTCCTTAAAGTTTGGAGATTGTAGAGAGAGTAAGGCTAGTTGAATACTTGTCTTTATTTATGGTCCAATAAAGAAATGCAAGTCATCTACAACAATCTTCTCTATTATTCATTCAATATTTCAACAAATCAAAATGAATGGTCTTTAAAATTGTGGAAAACCATCAATAAAGTATGTTGTTTAATCAAAAAATTTACCAAAATAGTGACACACTATTTAGTGAATTGAAATAAAAATTACTATATATACCTAATCAAATCTACAACTTTCTAACATGTGTTTGATCCACTTCTGAAAGTGATATTGAATACTCAGGCTCTTGTTTATCCCTATTGCATTTCAACAAAAACTTATGTTTGAGAAAATGAGAAGATTTGTATTTAAAAACTAATAAAATAAAATGAATAATATACACAATTAATAGGATTGAAGATTGAAAAGTAGAAATGCCTCTTTGGTGGAATGTATGTGAATCTTAAATTGTTATTTTAATAATAATAATAATAATAATAAAATATAGATTCACATTATTTTTCTTAGTAATAATAACATTAAAATATATTCTTGTGAAAAGAAAAAATAATAAAATTTATACCCTAAAAATAAAACAGACCAATAGATATTCTTTATGTTGGTGATAATTTTAGGGTATAAATACATCTCATTCTTGTATAATTAATTACTCAAATATCTTTTCCTTGGGTATTCAAGTTACTCTTTTATTTAATTTTAGTCAAGACTTATAAATTTTTTTATAAAAAGAGAAAATTTAATAGGCACATGTAAATATTCTTTTTCCTTCATGAATTTTACTTAGAACATAGTTTTAATGTTGAAAATTTAAATTCAAGTATTTGTAATAAATTTGTGCTGTAAATAATTTTAATCCACAAATCTATTATTTTTTAATCAACTAATTTGTATGTGCATAAATCAAAATTTACTTTCTAATATATTAATTTACAAATATTTTTATTATATATTTATCATACTCATAAAAGAAAGTTGTATTAGTATCCCACACAATCATAACTATAAAAATATAAATAATATTAAGTTAAATATCCATTTATTCAATATCATAAAAATTGCTTTACCAAAGGAAGATGTTGATTTAAAATTGAATGGCTAACATGCATGTAGCGTCTCCCAGTTTGATTATATGATGGACAGCATCTTGCAAGATATTAAAAAGGATAGAACCCAATATGATCTTTTAACAATCTAAAATCTTTTAAAAAATGGTTGGTCTGCACATTTCATAAGCTCCCCAAATGATGTTGAGGAGCGCCACTCCCGTCGGATATGGAGATACAATTGTCCATTCTTCTGTAGGGACGATCTACACGCAAATTCCATCTTCGAAATTTGTAGTTAGAGCTGCTAGTGATCTGAATTTGAATTCCAGCAGCGGAGACCCAAATGCAGATGTACCTGCTATAAAATTCATTAAACCACGTAATCTGAAGACATCGAAATGGTCGAAAGGAGATGGGCCAGGGGAGTATGGAGGCCCTTCCGCGTATACAGAACCCAAAAAATATTGGGGAGGAGACAATTCTGATCCAATCACCTCTAGAAATGATTTCATTTGGAACAAAGAATGGTTGGCTTTTGTCCACACAGCTACTCCCGAGATTCCGCAGCTCGAAGATCCCCAAAGGGTAATAGTTTATGAACATTTAAAGTAAAATTGAATGCCTTATGTTCCATTGTTCTTGTAAGTTTCGGCTTTGAACTGTTTCTTGTAAACATCAGTTTTCCATTGGGTAAAATTCTGTGTGTTTTTTGTTCAATCTTTGGGTATCTCTTATACTGAGTTCGTCCGGGATTTGCACACTGTGTTATAAGATGTGTACACCACACCCAGCAAGTTGGGTGCTTTCAAAATTTCAGAACCTTATCATCATGTGTTCCCTTTTAGAGCTTGGGACTCTGTTAGGGAAGTCTCAACAGTTTTACTATTTAAAGCTCATCCAATCTGATATTTAAGCGTAAATTTGGCTTCATTTAATTTATTTTCTGTTTTGCTTTTGGTCTGTTGGATGGAGACCTCTCTTTGTTTGTCTGAGAATTAGTCTCTGTTCTACTTTGTAAGATTTCAAAGAGGAGCCTGCTTAAAAATCTCTGACATGGTAGGAATATCACCGATGCAAAACTACAGCTGGAGCATTCCATCATAAGGTAAATGTAAAGGATTTAGGTCGCAAATTTCCACAATCTATGAAATGTATTATGTAACAAATATGCTTCTGGTCTGATTGTGTGTAAATTTACACACAATCAGACCAGAAGCTTATTTGTTACATTTAGGTCACAGTCAAGCCAGATGCCAATGTGAAGTATGAGACCTAGTTGTGGAAGCTCACACGGAAGATATCCATTTACCTTATAAATTATTAGAATTTTGTGTGTTAGATTTCAACCTCACGACCTAGCTTACTCGTAAACGAGACCTTGCTAAACCGCCTACTCCAGTTGTAAAAGTGAGTGTAAGGCTTTGATTCCATTACCTCTCCCAAATTTTCTTGTTTACAACTAGTCCTATGGACTTTGGCATGAGAAATAAATGATTGCCTACGTGCATATGGTCTCTAGCCTAAAAAAGAAAATTATCATCTACTCGTACAAGGTAGTTCTGAAAAAGACAGTAGTCACCTATTGACACAAGATAATTGGCCTCATAAAGAAAATCATTACTTGCACAATGTAATTAGCCTCAAAATGAATATCATGATTGCAAATTCAAAACTAGTAATGAACTCACATGAACTATCAAATAGGAAGATATATCCTCCCTAAGATACTTTTGGCAGCAAGCCACCTAGAGAAAAACATCACATACCCGCACAAGGTAATAAGCCTCAAAATGAAATCATGATTGCAAACTCAAAACTTAGTATGAACTCGCAAGAACTATCAGATAGGAAGATAGATCCTCCCTAAGATACTTTCAGAACAAAGAATTTTTAATGTGTGCTACTTGAATGAAGTAGAAGGTGAGACCCATTCCCTTTTGGTTTGATTCCTATACAATGAAATAGATATTCGCTGTCACACTCTAGGACATAAAATATTCATACCCTAGGACATTCAATCTTAAGTTTAATTTTTTTATAAAACTAGACACTAAGGGAGGCAATCTTTTAAACAAGTAAACATAATTTGATAAGTCCTTTGAACTGTTTTGGTCTAAAGGACATTGAAGTCATCTCATCATCATCTTAATTTTGAGGCTTTTCTTTTTCCAGATTTGATCTTAAAATCAAAAGTAGGGTCTTCTTGGCACATTTTTTATAGCCGCACTTCATTTGATTTGGTCTTTCTTATTGCAGTGTGCTGGAAGGAAATGTTGCTTTGGTATGACTGAGAATTAGTCTTTGCGCTCCATTGCTGTCAAATACTGGAAATTGTAGTTGAATTTCATCTTATGTATTTTCAATTTTCAATTTCTTTTTCTAGGTAACCCTCGATGGGCCACCTTTATGTGTGGGGTCAACTTGGACAACATTTTAAAACTTCGTGAAAATTGATCACGCTGTTGTGTGGGGTAAGCTTGGACCATAATCCTAATATTTTTAAACACAGATCGCAATGCAGTATGGGATAAGCTTGGACTAAATGCTTAAGATTGTCAACAGGGATCATGCTGGAGTGTGCAGTAAGCATGGATCACATGCTTAAGATGTATAGATATGAGCCATGCTCTAATGGACTATATAATCATCAAACCTCAACCTCACCACGTCTGCCAGTGTTATAGGCCACCATTTGCAATGGACTGGTGACGAGTCTTCCTGTCATCTTCACACAACAATCCTTTGGATTATTCGCAACTTTAAATTTCAAGGAATAAAAAATAAAGAGGTAATGCCATTAAACGAAATGAAATTACAAACAGTGAACATAAACAGCCGCTGCACAATGAAGAGGTATAACCTTCCCCTTTATAGTGCCACGTTGCCAACAATTCAATACTTATAGCCATTAAAGGAAATGATAATTACAAACAATGAACTTAAACAGCAGCTGCACAATTTCTAACAGGATTCATCACTATTAGACAGAGTATTCTAATTTTGGATCCTTTTGGTATGTAAATGTGAAAGGATGCAGGAGTGGAAAATTTAGAAGAACAGGGAAAAACACTTGTACTTCGTCGTTTAATGCAAATTCTGATCAGTGCACTAATCCTATGCATTTTTGCCCCCATAAATTGGTCATCATTGTCCGGTTGGGGAATGTACCTATTCCATCAAATTTCTCTTGGGACTTCTAATTCAAAATTCTTTTCCCTCAAATAATGAATCTGTTGTGAGAAAAGGATTCATAAAGAAGCATTTTGGCTGTAAATTGCATATAAATATCTTTCCAGTGTGTACTCATATATCAGCCATCGATTGAATGGTAATTATGTGTCATAGGCTGGGCCTGTGACCTCAGTAGTGCAATACTTTTAAAACACGTAGTCTCTTTTTGTCAGTCACAAATATCAACGTTGACCTACAGCAGAAACTACAAACCATGTTTTTGCCTTTTTTGGGGTGAATTTTTTTTTCATTTTGCCAAACAATTATATTACATGAAAATTCTGCCTCCCCACTTTTTACTTGAATATGTTTGATGTTTTTTTGAACCTCTTATATTTCCTTTTTTTAACAAACATGGTTACCATGTTCTAATCTTGCAATGTACAAAAGCCACTTTGTCAATGTTATAACTTATATTGTATACAGTTACCTCCTTTGTACTTTAAAAGCCAATATTGATATCTAACTGTCCTCACTAATATTGATGAATTTGTTGATTAGTAGTTGCAGTGGATATCTATTATCTATGGATGTGTGTATCTTTGATGTGTCTTCTGCCAGAATTTAGCTCTTGCAAGCTTGTTGAGTGTGTTTGTATCTCATTAATTGAAAAATGACTTGGATTTAACATTTTATCTTTTACAGGAACAGGAAGCAGGTTTTCTGAGCCTTAATAGAGCTATGTCACTTGACAGGTTATTATAGTCCTTGATTTTCATTTCCGTGTCTGGATTTTTCCTACAACTTGTTTTTCTACTTGAAATCAAGAAATATTTTTTACTTCTGATGGACAGCCTTGAGGTGGACTTAAGTGAGGAACTAATGAAACCTTCAGTCCCGACTTTAGAGCACCAAGTAGAAGCAGCTAGGCTTGGCATTTCTACTGATGAGGTATTTTTTATATATATCTTGTAAATCAATTTGCAGATAATTTTTTAATTTAATGTTTTTTTCCTGCACAACTATATTCTTCTTACATTTCTCCTTGTTATTGATCTCAGGCCATCAGGGCTGACAAACCTAGATGGCAAGTTGCACCAACAACACGTGAGCAGGAGAAATGGAAACGGGCTAGCAAGGCTACAACAGGGGGCACTGTATGTGAGCAGCTTCCTGTTTCTTTTTGACTGCACAAGATCATCTTTATACAGAGATAAAAGGATACTATCTGTCAGAAATTGCACTCAGTTTTCTTTAAGTAGAAGTTATGTCTAGATGATTTTTCAGGTGGTTCTTATTGTTTAATGATTAATCTGATATTGTATTAAGAAATTTGAAATTTTCTGATGCCTGATTTTTACATGGTGAAACTGATCAATTCCATGCTATATTCACGCAGTTTAGGTATAAAGTGAAGGAAAAAACTAGGCTCAACAAACCTTTACATATTTCGAATGATCTAGTCAAGTTAATACTTCAAGCTGTTATATTATTGACCCAAGCCCATGATTGATCAGAGAATAAACTCCACAAGCAATACAAGAGAACATTAACATAGTGGTGGCGTCAAAAGACACCAAAGAAAATTTATTAATTATAATATGAAAATTGAGAGACTACAAGAGAGTCTGTATGTAAGATAGTGGAGGGCCGTTATAGACACACCCTTCAAAGTATAAGTTATGGCTGGGCTGGGACCTAACCTATCTCATGGGTAGGATACAAGTACACATTCACCCAGGCAAGTTACACCTTAAAATTTCACATAACTGAATGGTGTACCAAAATGTTTGGCAACTCAAAGGGGTCCAGCAGAATAGGTTTTGCACACTCTAACAACCCCCTCAACTCAACTTGGTGGAGTTTAAGGAAGGTGATATTGAAGCCTATCCTTCACTTGAATAGTGAGGGCCTTAACACCTCCCCTCCCCCAATGATAGCTTTTAGTGGATGAAGCAACTCCCATATTCTTGAAAAACAATCATCTAACAGTGTAAATATAAAATTGAGCATCTCTTGTGTCTACTCTAGTGAACACCATCATTCATAATTTTCAGACCGTGAAAAGCATATTCCGCTCTTAGAAACATCAACCCTAAAACTAGGTTGCTTAAAACACAAAAAATTCAATCAAAACAATAATCTCTGAATATGCCAATCTACAAACACATACTGCTGAAAATACCAACAGCAAATGTGTAGCATTGGACTCCCAAACTCGCAATTGTCTTCTCATTAGATTTGAAAAGAAATATACTGCACTTGCTCAAAACGGGAATGAATAAATCAGTCACACCTCTACCTTTCTCTTATAGATGAAGAGGATTAGAAAAAATAAATGAAAAAAATAAAACAGCCCATTGCTATGGGTTCCCAAATAAGAAAAAGCAAAATCCTAATCTAATTGTCTAGTGAAGTGCGCCATTGCTAGCATCAGTCAAAGGACTTAGAAAACTGAAATTTTTCTAACTTACACACTTTTGGTGAAATAGAACTGTAGCTAAAGATGGTGCATAGCTAAATATGAAAGAAGTCTATATTTAGATTTTTGAATCTGGAACAACATTCTAATTTTGGAAGGAGATGAGGCTGCAACATGCATGCAGGATGCGTATATGGTGCCTCTCCTACATAACTGGGTGCTTTTCTCAAATAAGACTAGTGCTGTATCCTCTCCCTGTTTATGTCTTTTCTGTGCACAAGTTAGGATTTTTTGCTGTGACTGCTAAGCCATCACCATGAGAATACTAGCTGAGCAACACAAGGTAAAAACTCCTAGCACTTCCTCTTTGCAAGGAAAGTGTTTTGTACTAATTCAAGTTTCTCCCATAGCAGCTCAAACTTGCCTTAGCAAAGGGCTTTGTCAAAATATATGCAACTCACAAATTTGAGAGAACATACTCAAGTACCATTTCTTCGTCTTGACTTTGTCTCTGAGGAAATCATACCAAATGTCTCTATGTTTAGAGAAATTATGAAAATTTGGATTCTCAATGAGCCTAATGCAACTTTGATTTTCACATTACAAAACTGTTAGCTCCAACATATAATTAGTCATTTTGCTATCAACTCGCAAAGCTAGATAGCCTCACAAGTAGTAGAAGAGATTGCCATATACTCAATCTCTAAACTCAATAGTATTGCCACTTGCTTTTTAGCCGAGCTAGGATATCATGATTGACCCTGAGCTCAAACAAAGCCTTAAGTGCTCTTCCTAGCACTAGCATGACTTTCCCATTTTGAATCCACAAAGCCATGAAAAATCAGTTCTCCATCTCCACCGTACCTCAACCCATAAGGAATTGTGACCTTCATGTATTAGAGCACACACTTACAGCACTCTAGTGAATCTGCCTTAGCCCAACCATGAACTCCCTATTCAAACATGAAGGCATTCATACATGGAGAGGATAGTTGCTTGTAAAAGCTTCTCCAAACTTATAGATAATGAACTATGCAATATTTATTAGTTGAATTAAGAATCAGATTTGCATTTTTGTTTTGGCTTGGGACTGGAAATATTTACAAAGGTAGAGATGAACTCAAGGCGGAATTGTTGACCAAGGAGATGGTAGCTAAGGGAGTTAATGGGAAGCGAGCAAGGCCCTTACTGTTTGTGGTAACCAGGGAATTGGCTCTTTAGGGTATGGGTTATTTTCCAGCTGTTTAATTTACATCAGAAATCAATGGAGTTAGGTTTCAACAGGCATGATGTGTGCAAATCTAAGGAAGATTTTCCTGTTTTGCAAAAGATCCAATCCAAAGGAATGTCCTATAGTGCAAAAAGCTTTAGTTTTTCAATGCAATGGTCAATGATGGATTTAGGTTTTAGATGCAATGGTGTTCATTGGAACAAGTGTCAGCTGTGTGGAAGATTTGGGCAAAGTTGTTGATTACAAATACATCTCTATGGAGATATTGATATTTTGGTCAAATTTGTATAGTTGTCCTCTAATTTGTGTTATTTACTCTCTGATGCTAGGTAGTTTGTTAGCCTCTAGTTTTACTTTCTGATGCTACTAGTGAGGAGATCTTTGATGCATGGTATTGGACCAGGGAGTTTCTTGTTGAAAAGTTAAATCATATTCTTTCTTGTGGGGTCTGTAGCCTTGTCATCTTGCTTTGTTTCAGCTAATAATATTATTTTGTTTTCAGGATATATTAATGCGCAACATCAATAGTAACCGGGAAGACCCTGCTGTCGTTGCTGCTCGAACAAGGGAACAGTATATTCAGGTACATGAATATATTTAATCTTATTTCTGTCAAGTTAGATAATTAACTGGAAAATTCATTAATTCATGTTATCTGAATATGGATGTAATTCTAATTGTTACAGTTGAAAAAAAGGTTACAGCTTATCACTGTCGCCTTGGGTGGCCTTGGCACTGTTAGTGCTTATGTATCATATTCTCCAGAAGTTGCTACTAGGTAAGGAAATACTATCATGCCTTTTTACCATAAAGTTTTATATGTCTAATTCCAGATATATCACAGTCAAATTCAGAATCAAATCTTGCAAAGAAAAAAATGATTTTTTGTGTTTGTGAGTCATTGACTAAAATGGGATGCAACTCAATTATAATTTCTCTTATGTTTTCTAGATATGAAAAACATGCCGTTTCCTTCCTTAAGAAGTTATTAACTCAAGATATGTACATCCCCATGTCTGGCAAGACCCTAATGAGAAATACTGAAACCATTTAAGAAATATTAAAATACGAGAAAGATTAGTAGAACAATGATAAGAAAAGTTCCTCCAATAATTTGCATCTTTTCAGTCTGCTTCATACCAAAATCAGCTATTTCAAGTTGAGACTTTGTTCCAATTCCAATTTGATTCCTAGTTATTCTTAGATCAAAAGGCTTTTCTTTAGGGACATAAATGGGATGCACTTTCCTAAATTATAAAATTATCCAACAGAGAAGCAGGGCATTCTTGCCCAACTCGGAGTGGATTTTTCCTGACAACATTTTACAGATTGTTTTTTAGGAGTGAAAAATTGCTCAAATGAGATTCAATATTGTTAGTATAACTTATTCTGAGCAACGTCTTTCTTGTATTCATGTACCTTGTTATTTTAGAATGAGGCACTACACTTATCCTTTGGTTCTCATGTAGGTTTTAAGCTTACTTAAGTTAATGTCATATTAGAATTTACTTCCCCAGGACACTTATGTTCTCAAGGTAGCTATTAATGAAAAATCTGTAATGGTCAGTTGAATAATTATCTGATGCTAAGTGGGAATATTTTGACAGGGTTTGTCAAGAGTTGTTGAATTCAAACTCTATTTTGACTGTAGAATCGTTTTGTCTCCTGAGCAGTTTTGGTGTTGGATTTCTTGGATCCCTTGCATACATCCGCATGCTGGGAAACAGTGTGGATTCTTATGGGAAGCAAGGTGTTAAGGGGGCTGCAAGGTGATTCTTACTCAGCCAAATTTCTTATGTTTGCATTCTCTCTTTCTTTACAATATTTAGTGTTTGAATGTTTTAGGTTACCCGTTCTAGTTATATTTCATTGCCTTCATATTTAGGATTTTCCAGAAACTTTGTTAGATGATTTCTCAGCAAGTTCTTTTTCTGCCAAATACCATTTATGATGCTTTCCATCTCTTTTAGAAATATCCGTTCAGAAATATTATTGGATGCTTCCAATCTGATATATAAATTGTCAACAAGGGTGTCAGCTATCGTAACAACTTCTATCTACTAAATTTTGAAAAATGCTAAGGTTTTACCAGAGGAAAAAAGATCACGTGTTAAATAATCACAAGAAATCCTTTTTCATTTCTAAACTTCTTTTATATCACTTGAATAACATAAAAATGAAATTACATTTGATACAATGGATCATTATTAATATTTTAACCAAGAAATAAACAGCGTTCCTTTCATTTCAAATTACTTGCATTCCTTTCATTTGCATGAGGGAGAGCATCACCCAAGCGCATTTCCTCCAACTGCAGACCGGCAGCTCCCTGCACACCTTCCAACAGGAAGTGGCCCTACCCTTCCCGATGGTATAGACAAAGGAACCAACAACTAAATGTCATCTTAGTCCTAGTGCTGTGCCCTACATAACCCAATCAACCATACAACCTTAGACCAACTTCTAACTAAGTATGAGAAATCTGACTGGATTGTGCACTTTGGATACGGTGAAATGACTAGATGCAAGCAGAGACTACTGTATAACTTCGGCGAAAGTTTTAAAATAAATGACACTTCTAAAGAAAGTGTAGTCATATGTTCACACACCTCTACTCAACTTGGAAAGCAAGAGGCATCCTATGGTTATAACCTAGTTAACTCAAAGACTACTCATTTGTCTATCTTTCATGTAGATTTAGATTCAATTGTAATGCTCCTTTAAATCGGTAACTGACTTAATTGATGGCTTCACAATAATGACAAGGAACTCCCATTATGCGTACTTGCATTTTATGGTTCTTGGCCACTGCCACACGTTCGCGTACACCAAGTCTCATAACATAAGATATTTTGGCTCTTTATTGGTCATAGTACATGCAAATAATATCATCCCTCACACACTCTTGATCTGGTCATTATCATTGCGACTTGCAAATGTGGAAGACTTACTGTTTTAACAAAACAACATCACCTTAAACTCTGGTTTTTCCATGTCTTCTTTCTGGTTTTAATGCAAGATTTTGTTAATATTTTCAGACTTTGAAAGAAAGAATTCAAACTATAGATGATCTTTCAAATCTAGGATTTAGGCCCTAATAAAATATTGACAAAAGAAGGAATAGATAATACCCGTTTATGCTGTGGAATCTCCTTGTTGATGTCTTCAAGTTGATTCACTTCAACCTTTTAGTCCGCTTCAGATTAGTCCTCCAACTTTGCTATGAATTATGCGTTTATTTCTGCTACACCTTATTCCTCAAGTCTGCCCCAGATAGCTCCTTAGGTTTGCAAATTGATCCTCAGGTCTGCTGCTATAAGTCTGCTGTAAACTGCTCCTCAAGACTGCCTTTAAATCTGCCCTAAGTCTGATGTAATTCGCTCCAAGTCTGCTGCCTGTAATTTCCAAGATGATGCTGGAGTGTGTGAATATAGCAGTCATGTTATGTTTTTGATGATCCTGTCTTCACACACTTCATTCCCCTTTATATCCTTTACGGAGGGAAAAAGGCATGACTATAAGACAGCCGACTTGCATATGCAAGTCGGCACTTTGAGAATATATTATACAGCCGCCACATACATGGGTCGGCACATATGTAAGAGATAATATATCATATGCAAGTCGTCCCTCTTGATAAGATATCCAATTTACCAATTAAGTCTGCTCTCTTGCAAATAGAGTTTAATATAAGGTCGTCCCTTATGAATAAAATGATAAGGACTCTTTACAAAGAATCAACTCTCAGAATTTGATCTTACCGAAAGGCCATAATACTAACACTCCCTCTTGGTCTCGAGGGAAGATCAAATTAATCACAAGCTTTACTAGATTTTATTCTTAATGACATGGAAAGAAAACATAACATAATATATCATACCTGATGTGAACAATGCGAAGACCATCCTCAAGATGTCCCAGCCTTGGTAGTATCATCTACTACAAGATGTAAGTTATACAAGTATCGTTCACATGTAGTGATATGGATCTCAGCATTATTTCAATAATAGATCTCAATTCTATGTAATCAGAAAATATATCAATAGATCTCAAATCTATAAAAGTATAAATAGATCTCAAATCTATAATCTCAAGAAGCATCATCAAAACTTTAACAAGGGAAGCATCTTCACAAGATGTAAATTCAAAATAGAACACTAACCTCAGAGTGTAAATCTCCTCCACAAGAGATCCCATCCACAAGCTCCCTGAAGATAGTCTCCAAAGGTAATTCTATCCAAGAACCTCAATGCTCAAAAATTTGTAAGAGCTTCAGTGCTCAGTTATGCACGAGCCTCAACGCTCAAGGGTGCAAAAGCCTCAACACTCAAAAGGTGCACGAGCCTCAATGCTCAAAAAGTTGCACGAGCCTCAACGCTCAAAAAGGTGCACGAGCCTCAACACTCAAAGGTGCACGCGCCTCAATGCTCAAAAAGTGCACGAGCCTCAACGCTCAAAAAGGTGCACAAGCCTCAATGCTCAAAGGTGGGTTGCCTCTCATCGACGATTCTATCCACAAGCTCTCAAGTGGATTGCCTCCATCGGCAATTCTATCCACAAGCTCTTAGGTGGATTGCCTCCATCGACGATTCTATCCACAAGCTCTCAGGTGGATTGCCTCCGTCGGCGATTCTATCCACAAGTATTTTAGTATAACAAAAATACTCATAATAATTTTAATATAACAAAGAATCATATTCTCAATGTAAAGCAATATCAACAAGTGATGTTAAAAACTAACAAAGAATTGGAAAGAGTTTATTTAGGAAGACCCATATTTGAACTCCCTCTCAAGGTGAAGACTAAAGTACAAAACGCTCAGATTCTGATTCTTTTATTTTTGCAATGGAGGCTTGAAGATTGTTTCGATTAGGACAATTTAGTGCCTTGTGACCAAATTTATCACATCTATAGCATTGAATCTTAGACAGATCTCTCTTTTAAAATTTGTTGTTTTGATAGTCTCTCGCTCTCCATCCATTATTGTTAGAGTTCCCTTCTTGTTTGTTTTGATAATCTCTCTTTCTTTTGTTCCTAAAGTTTCTATCTCCTTTGTCTTGAGTTTTTCTTTTGTAGTCATCTTTCTTTCTTGATTGAGAGTATAAAACTTGAAGGTCTTCCTTAAAGTTTGATCCTCTAGATATTAGTCTTGATTCTTCTTGAAGACAAACCATCTTTAATTTATCAAACTTAGGCATCTTAGGACGAGCAAAATCTGAGAGAAATCTTTATATTCATGTGTTTGTTTGTGTGTGTGTGTATGTGCACTTGTAAACATAGATGACTACTCACCTAGTACTGGAAAACTCAATTTTTTCAGGCTCACAAGTATTTACGCCATTAACTCGCCACAAAAACTCGGCAGCATAAGAATATAATGCCTGGGATGCAAAAAAAACTTAATCTAGTTTCATTTTGACTGATTTCTTTTACTCCAGTGAAAAAACACCCTCCCAATCTTCGACAAGATCATTTGCAGCAATTCTGCACCAAGGAATGAAGATTTGTGGTTCATCCTGTTGTAAGTGCAATTAGAGCTTGTTCTAAGCCATCCACATAGAGAAGAGGAATAAGCTAGCTCAGAAATGCCTCAATAACCTTGTCTTTATGCAATATAATATTTGGTTGTGCACAAGGAAGGTAGAGGAAATATCAGGTTGTCCAAATGATTTGGATGATATAGGTCCTTATAGTGATTGAACAGTGCAAGAGTAGCCTCCATTGTTTGCTGAGGATGACATCTATGATTTGGAGAGGCAGGCTATGGAGGAGGGGGGGGGGTGGATTTGGGTTCACATTGGATGACATTGAGGAGGATGAGGAGGTTGAGGATGATGATGACTCATTGCCTGTGCCAGCAGCATCTACATCCAAGATAGAGGTCGAGCCACAACCTACCATGTCGAGAGAGGAGGCGCAGCCACAATGGACTCCTAGGACTATACTCTCTAGTTCTACCTCTCCCCTATTTTACTAGAGCTGGGAAGAGGAAGATGTAAAGTGTTCTGATGTTGTCTTCACTTTTAGTTTTACAAAAACAATTTGCTATTTTAATTTTGCTTCAGACTATTAGGCTGCTAGCCATTAGCCTTCCACACGAGGATGCCATTTTCTACCCAATTTGCATTTAAATCAATTAAATGTATCTAGACTCAGCTTGTTTCTTTTATGTGCTCATTTATTGACTCATTGGACGCATCTCCTCATTGTATTTTGCAAAAAAAATTGTATTTCTAATTATATTGAAGAAATTTTTTAAGTTGTCGAGTATTTTGGCGAGATTTTTTTTTTCGGCCTTGGAGAGTTTTTGCTTTTGGCAACTTTTTCAACTATGCCTGTAAAAACTTACACAAACACATATAATGATAGCATTTGAGCACTTTTATTGTTGTAGATACGGTTTCATCACCAGAAAATGAAGGAAAAGTGAAATAGTTCACATGCATATATTATCATACTGTTAAGATTTCGTCTGGAATAGAGAGAGACATGATTTCAGCATAAAGGAGGTCTACGGCCTTAGTGAAGTCCATATATGGACAGCAAGGAGAATATAAGAGAATAATTCCATGTTGGGAAGAAAAGACTAGCCGTTTCATTTCTAGAGCAGTTTGCATGAACATTAAGAATTACTGGAAACAAAGAAAAGAAAGACAACAACATGTCTGGGTTTGATATTGCTCTCAAAAAGTGTCAACTACTAGTCTCCATGCACCACTCCTTCCTAAGAATTGACTTTCTTCCTCTACTGCGAGCAAGCTGAAGATACTTTCCAAAACCTCAACATAGTTCCTGATGTGAGCTTCCTTTTACAAACTGCTCACTCGCTTGAGCTTACACAGTTCTCACACAGCACATTATTGATAGTATTCTATGCTGTTGATAAAAGACTCCTCTCCCTCACAACTCTTTTCTTTACAGCCAACATTATACGAGAAAAGATAAACTCAAAAGCAAGAAAACTTATGTCTTATGTTTATGTGGGCTTGATAAATAACCAACCCCAAAAACTGCTCTCCATGATGCGCATGCTTGGTTAATAATAACCATCAAGTTAAAAAATAAGATCTCCTCACTTCTATTGTGGCATGGTAAAATAGCCAAATGAAATAAAAATAAAACAAACTAACATAACTTCTCCATTATGCCAAGCAAGGAGCCAACATAGTGGCTTATTCCACGTGCCACTACCAGGTTAATCTCTGCTTTAGTTTTTATGCCCATGAAATGAGCAACCATACCAGCTTGATGCCAATATTCTTGGCACATTGGTAGGTATTAATACTGCAGTGAAAGTGACTAAGAAATGGTAGATGGCATGGCTATGCTTGTGAATCCTTTCTTCATTACATTTAAAAAAAAACTTGAGACATTATAACATGGTGTTAAGGTCACATGGAAATAATGTAATCCCATTTAATTTCTAATTCATATTCATTTTATGTTGTATAAAAATATATTTATTTTCATTTAGTTTCAAAATACATATGCTTGTATATTCATACACCACACAAACACAAACACAAACACAAACACACATATACATATGTATAGATATATACATGTATGTACATACATGTGTGTGTGTGTGTGTATTTCTATACATATATGTACACATACATTTATACATATTTTTTGTATGTATCGATGTAATCAATTTGGTAATATAAACATTAACTTTAAACAATGACCGCATTATGAATGCCAACCTAGTTGTGGGTTATAACCAAGGTTGCACGGGTACGGGGGTACTTGGGTACTTTGGGTACGGGCATTTTTCAAAACAGGGGACGGGGGTACGGCTAATTTTTTTTTTTAATATAATTTTAATATTTATAGAAAGTCTGAAAAATGAGTCATGAGTCATGGCATTGAGCTTTCAAAACAAGAAATCTGAAAATCTGAGATTGAATGTTTAAACTTTAGAATCTTAGATGCATAACAAAGAAGGCAAACTTAAAAAAATTAAATATGAACATCAACAAGATCATAAATCATATAAGCTATAACGACATACTGCAAATAATAAACTTCTAATTCTAACAGCTAACTTGAACAATGAAAATCAGAAAAAGTTTAGTAGTTTGTACTATTAATCGATATTGTATCAAAGTTTGAAACTGATTACATATTTAATTAAGCTTGGTAACATCAAGCTGATACGCAAATGAAAAACTGAAACAAAAATCAGACATCTTAATCTACTATCTAGTCTTCTATGCCTTGTTCATCCATATCAAGGTCCTCAGTTATGATGCTGTCCAAATAGTCATCGCTCTCGAGCTCAGGTTCCTCTGTTGGTAGAATAATAGGGGGTAAGTCAATAAGGCCATCTATTTCAACCTCTCCATCCATGAGGGCAGCAAGTTCTCCATCAGGTGAAATTTGATCCCATTTTGATGAAGGACCCTCATTGTATCCAGGATCTATACGAGAGAGGAGACAAAGTGAGCTATGAATGTACACCAATTTCTCTGCTTTCTTTGACCCTAACCGGTTCCTCGCTAGTGAATGAATGAACCCATAAGTACTCCAATTTCTTTCACAAGATGAAGAGCTGGCTATTTGTGAGAGCAATCTTATTGCAAATGATTGCAATTCAGGAGCTTCGCCTCCATGGTTCCACCACCAGATAGGGTCTTTCTTTTCTTTCACATCATATAAAGCTTCCACAGAACCAAAATCACCTTGCCCACGCGAAAACTTATTCCATTGACTTCTCAAAATTGAAGCATCCTCACCTTGGCCATAAATCTTTTTTATTGCAGCCCAGAATCCTTTCATTACCTCTCTATCCTGATGTGGAGCCCTCTTCCTAGTCACCTGTATATCATACCATTTAGGATTAAGAGCATATGCAGCACAATGAAGAGGTGTGTTAAGCTTATTCCATCTTCCATGTAATTTCTCCTCTATCAAATGATATAGAGAAGGATCTTTTGCATCAGTTATTGTCTTGCCTTTTTCACACATGGAATCTATTGCTTCATAGATTTCTCCCAAACATGCCTTATCTGAATCTGCAAATCTGATCAGCTCACATATGGGCTTAATAAAGTCCACAACAAATTTTACATCAGCCCAAAAACGCTCATCAAGAACCATACCTCTCACCTCAACTGCAATATCTGATGTAGATTGTTTCCAAGATGCCCATGCATCACTAACAACTGTGGAATACAAAGCTCCTTTGACTTCACAAAGGCGGTCAAGAAGAATGAAGTAAGAAGCAAAACGTGTATCAACAGGTTTGAGTAGGTCCTTCTTGGCAAATTTACGATAGATGGCTTGTGTGTGGTGGTGATTGCACACAAACATTTGTATTTTCCTCCCCTTCTCTATGAGATTTGTAATCCATTGAAACTTGCCAATGTCTTTGAGTGCATTATTCAACGAATGCACACAACAGGGTGTCCAAAATATATGCTTGTACTTTTTTTGCACCAACATACCTGCTGCTTTACAAACAGGGGCAGCATCAATAACAACTTGGACCACATGTGTAGCCCCCACCTCCTCAATGCCCTCACATAGCTGGGCATGTAGAAATTCTGCATTCTTTTCTTGCCTTGAACAATCTATTGCCTTCAAAAAATAAGGCCCTTTGCTGCATGTTACCATGATATTAAGCAGTGGACGATTTCTAGCATCTGTCCACCCATCCATCACAATACTGCAGCCCTCTGTAGCCCACACTCTTTTCATTGGTGCAGTTTGTTCATCTAATCGTGTTTTTTCTTTATCGAGTAAAGTAGTGCGGAGCTTTTCATATCTAGGTGGTTTATACCTTGCTGGTGCATTATGGATACCTTGGACCATCTCAGTGTAGAAAGGGGAGCGAGCAACATTAAATGCTATTCCATTTGCATAAAAGAATCGTGCAATTGCTGCATCAACTGCATCTCGACCTTGCACATCAAACAATCTTCCAATGGGGTTTGTGCTGCCAATGTTTGGCCTCTTGAGAGCATGTTCTGCTATTACATTTGTAGATGAGACATCCACATCTGAATCTCTACTCTGACTCTGACTAGGCCCTGTTTTTGAAGCATGAGATCTCTTATTAGCAACTTTTCCCTCAGCCCTTTCTTGTTCCCTCATAGCATCATACCGTTCCACCTCATTTAAACAAGGCTCAACACCTACCCCACTTATGTGAAGGAAATGAGCTTTCACCCTTGTATAAGAACCTTTCCATCCCAACGGACAAAGCTTACATTTGACATCAGCTGATCCACCTGAACCCTTCGGCCCTACAACACGGTCAACATACTTCCATAGCGGATACAACCCTTGCTTTCCTCCACCCGACATTCTAAGAATCTTAGAATCTACATGGAAAAATAAAAAATATTAGAGCATTAGTGTCAAACAGTAAACTAAGTAGAGAGCATATTGTATTTTAAATTTTTTAAATATGCAACGAAAAAAAAAGTGAAATAACTTTGTATTGCTGCTATTGCACAGTCACTGTGTAATTTTTTTTTTAAATTTAAAAATAAATGCATTCTGTTGTCTATTTCAATAATATTTTTAATTTTAAAAATTTAAATACTAATAGTTTTAGTTTCTTGACAGCGTATTTTATTATTTATATTTAATTTTATATCTAAAGTTTAAACAATAAACAGTATAACTGATAAGTGTATAACTATATAATTAAAATATTAAAATAATAAAATTATATTAAAATTAAAATTAAAATTATAAGTATAAAATATTAAAATTATATTTAGAAGACTAAAAGTAAATAGAGTAATACTGTAATAGTATATTTAAAATTTTAATATTATAATTATAAGTAATTAAAAAATGAAAATTATAACAGATAGTATTATGTATGTTAAAAGATTTAAAAAACTATTAAAAATATAAACAGTATATAAAAAATTATTAAACAATATATATTATAAATTTATATAACATATTAAAAGTTATAACAAAACGAAACTCAAACAATAAAAAATTAAAACGAAACACAAACATGAAACAATGCAAAAAAAAAATTTAAAAATTTCATTAAAAAGCTAAAAACCCGAAAGGTATTGTAAATGCAAAAATATGAAAGATGAATACCTTGTTTTTGTCTCCGTTTTTCCAGGCTCGGAATGTCGCGTGCCTCTGCAAACAGTCTCGTGCTCGTTGCGCCTCTGCAAACACAAGTCCAGTTCGTCGCGCCTCTACAAACACAAGTCCAGTTTCGTCGTGCCTCTGCAAACACTTCAGTTCCGTCGCGCCCCTGCAAACACAACACTCCAACACAACAGTCCAGTTTTCGTTGTGCCTCCGCCTCTGCAACACAACAATCCATTTTTGTTTTCGTTTTCGTTTTTGTCGTGCGTCTGCAAACCCTTACGCGATTTACGGTTTTACAAACCCTTATGCGGCATACAATGTCTTTTACCGCCTCTGCCTTATGCGTTTTGGTCAATGCTTTATGGCTGCCTCTGCCAAACGCATTTTGGTCAATGATTTATGGCGTTAGGGTTTTTTTTGCCACTGTGACAGTTTTTTAAACTTTTCTAACTTTCTATCATTTTTTCATGGTCAATGCTGATGTGGCATTTCCAGCTAATGGGAATGTCCCCCAACAAGTACCTGGTACGGGATACGCGTCCCAGTACCCGGTACATGTACCAGGGGTCTGGGTACGCGTACCCGTGCAACCTTGGTTATAACTTTTTGTAATGTCCCCTTTTTGGGATTGCCCTAATTTTTACCCTAGAATCACAAATTCCATTAAATAAGAATTGTAAGATGGTGAGAGATATAACCTTACCAATAAAAATGCCTTTTAACAAGGTAAATCCTGATTTAAGTCCTGCAATCACCAAATGGCAAATAGGGAACAAGTGTATATATACAACTGACTATATTGTTAGTGTAATATAATCTGCCTTAAGCATGTTAAATTGATAATACAAAAGATATACAATCCTAACCTAGAGATAAGATAACAATATCTAATGCATATGAAAGAAATTCACTAATGGCATCTAATGTCCAATGGACTATCCTTCACAAATAGTGCCTTTGTATGATGCAACCCATGCCCATTCCACCACAATTCTTATCCCTTCCCTTTGTGTGATGCAACCCATGCCCATTCCATCGCAGGCCTTATTACTTGCCTTTGTATGATGTAGCATGGTCCATTCCACCACAGGCCTTATTCTTTGCCTTTGTATGATGTAGCATGATCCATTCCACCGTAGGACTTACCTACCTTGTCAGGTATTAATTTAGTGCAGTTGAAAATATAAATACAAATAGCACTCTACCTAAGTTACACATTTCATATGATTAATCTTTACAAACTGATGAGTATGCTCTTCATCAGATAGACATATATTGCAAACAGAATATGCAAAGCCTAATTAGGGGGCCTATGTTTTATGGCTATATCTCTTATGCATAATAGTTCAATGTAGATTTAGTTGATGATCAATGTAATGTGTAATTAAGATAGCATGTTACCAATGTAGTGTGTATCTCTATAAATATTTGTATATTTCAAGTGCGCGCACGCACACATATTTATATCAGACACTATTTATCTAAATATTTATTTAAAGATCTGTAGACATATAGATGACAAAAATACATATATCTATATCATAGAATAACTTATGTAATGTCCCACCAGAAGGATACGGAAGATTCCCATCCTAGGGAAGTTGACTCTGCTTCTAATAATACCGAAAAGGAGGTCATGACTGAGAGAGAGGATCTGGGTGACAAGAACGCGGAGGGTATGGCCAATTTGAAAGGTAAATCCACTGATGGTGTCAATTTTGAAGAAGCCATGGCACACAACTCTCATAGCCTGGAAGATCTGGTGGATACTGCTATATAGTATGCTGAGAAGCACAAAGCTGACAGGGACTTTCACAAAGAGGAGGTCCCCATTATGGACGATTTTGTTGCTAGTATGAGGCATGATGTGCCCGTATCCCAAGACTCTCAGGACAATATCCATGATGGTAGTGAGGATTCCAATGAGAGGAGAATCAGAGAGTCTTCCATTAAGTTGATTTTTGAGGACTTTGATGACAAAGAGGAAGTCACAACCGGGGCCCTATAGACTGCCAAAGTTGAGGCCCTTTACTCCTTCAGATTCAGTAAGTGGTGCTTCCATGAGATAAAAAGGCTCCATCTGAAATGCAGGAAACTTGAAGCAAATAATGCTAACCTCCAGGAGAAAGTGGATACCTTTCTCAAAGAGGGTACTTGTAACCCTCCTCTTGCTGATATCCAAGAAAGAATGGATAAAATTGAGAGCACCTTCACTGACATTCTCCAGTAGAGCAAGGATAGCATGAAAGCCTCCAACATCAATCTCAAGGCCTTGGTTAATTTGCTGGATAACGCTCCTGAAGAGGGTAGTGATCACAAAAATGATTCCCTGGAGGCTAGTGGCGGCCCTAGTTCTAGAACCTGTGGGAGCACCAAGAAAAAATCTCCTGCTCTAAAGAAGAATGTTGATGAGCTGAAACGTGTCATCGGTCGGATGGACAATATCTAGGCCAAAATGGAGAAGACTCTTGATGAAAAAGCCGACATTATGTATTCGGCTGTTTAGGCTGGATCCCATGTTGGTGTTTTTTGCTGTCTTTTCTGCTGGTGCCCTTGTAGCCCTTTTATGGGCAGCTCATTGCTGTAGCTTCCTTTTGTTGTGCTCTCTTCTTTCGATCTTTTGTTGCTAGCTTTGTAAAGGGTTTCGGGTCCCTTCAAAACCTGTTTTTTCCAGTAATCAGAACTTATGTAATGTCCCTTGTTGGGACCTTAATTGATTTATCCTAATTTCTCAATTAGAGTTTGGATTGTAAATGTCACCAAGTAAGTTCAACCAGTTTATGTATAAATGGAACTATGTTGTAATATACTTGAATTGAATTCTTTAGATTATGTTAAATTTAATCCATGTAAATTGAGAGGTTCATGCTATCCTTGTTATTACTCCAGTCTAGGAGAATGCTGAAGATGTAACAGGTTGCTTAGACACCAAATTCAACAGTTTCCCTCAAGGTTTTACAAATCCAAGCCCTTAAGCCTTTCTTGGACTTGTCCGCAAGGCACTTGGGGTCGCTGATCCCTACCTATCTTGGAAATGACCAATTGGCTGGATTTACACAGGCCTCTCCCTGTTTACCGCTTTGCACTTCTCTTTCAGACTTAAGAATAACAAATCTTGAGCATGTATATTTAACTAATTATCTTGTCTTAATGGTAATGCTCTGATATTACTATTCATTAAAATTATTATTATGCATAATCAAGATTGACAACACTGTACATACTAGTCATAGAGATGTATAAAGCTTTGTCTTATAATCTGAATATCTTCCTTATTTGTCAATGGTGTTACCTGACTGTGTAAGAGATATGATTATATTTTATATATAGTTTGCAAACCACGTATATATGTATTACTTTCTTCCTTGTATATTTAAATATATATATTCTTCACTTATTAGTCACAGTTCAAGGCTTCATCATTTACCTGATATAGTATTGAGTGAATTCAATAGTTTGGTAATGGCCCTTATCTTTAATAGCATATATATATATAAAAAATTCAGATATGCTAATTTTTAATAGGAAATATATATATCTTTGGTACTATCTATCTATCTATATATATATAACTCTGGTATCATCATACTATATGGAATTCCGATATAATATTCTGTAATACTTTCCATAGCACAGTCACCAATTTATTTAGAGTATATCTGTTCCTTGTGAAGAGTAACACTTATATTTTATAATCCATATTCTTTAATAATCTGTAATCCCTGGTGCATACCCACGTAGACATATATACGTCGTTTTTGACTTCTATCTACTCTCGACACCAACAATCCTAACGACTCACGACATTGGTAGTGAATTACTAGTTACGTTTCAATTGTTGCATAAATGAACATAACTGTATATGATATAGTTTGTTGTCGATATCCTTGCATCGTTTATGAACTGCAGTTCTATTGGTACTTAATATCTTTTGTGTTTCTAATTCATTGTCATATTCTTTTTTTCTATCCCCTGTCCAGCGTGCGTTTTTTAAACCATACTTATATGTCGACAGAATCAAGGGACACGACCGTACTTTCCCCCATATTGCCGATGTTTCACTTCTAATTAGTTTTTAAACAAAGTCAATTACCATTGGCTGTTATTGTCAAATGAGCACTGGTTTATCATTATCAGCTTATTACATTGAATTATTGGTTTATCATTGTTTGATTACATTGAATTAGCAGCACTGTCAACTTATTAGTAGTATGGACTTATTACCGTCAACTTTTTATTGGTGTTACTAGTATCATCAATGTAACAACATTGACTATATAGATTATATGGTTAATAAATATTATGAATATGGATAATATTAAATAATTAATATCAATTATATTGATTAATTAAATATATATATCAAAAGATATTATTAAGATTAATATGAATTATATATTGATTGACAAATTATAAAGATCTATTATTGATACGGTATCTTATTATTTTGATTAATTATAATTTAATATTAAATTTTGTTCTTGGAAGGGGATATCGCAACTTACCCCTGAAATCTGACTGCACCTCATATTTTACCTATTCCCTTCTTGGTACTTGTGTATAAGATTCTGTCTTCTTCCTTGCTTGCTGTGCCCTCCCCTGGTGGTTTTGTTTTATATACAATTGCTCAAGCTGTTATCGAACTGTTCAATACTTTTCCTCTGCGATGCCCTCTTTTTCCTTCAATGATTCCCGGGTTGAAGATTTTTCTTCCTTACTGTTTTCATGCCATCTCAAATGAATTCCATCCCCTAGATATACATACAATGGAGGGTTGTCTTATTAGACACGTCTCTTCTTAACATGCCAATGCGCCTTCTCAATGTTTTGAATTTCAAATGGCCACCATATTTATTTAGGAATTGTGTACAACTTTTGTAAGACCGCGATTAGATATTTACTCCTTCTGTATACCATATCTCAATTATATTATATCATTATTTATTTCTTTTATATTTAATTTAATTTTATCATTACTTATTATTTATTTAATATTTTTACTTTAAATTATTATTATTATTTATTAATTCCTATTCCGGTAAGGGTACATCCCATCTTATCAATCCAAAGTTTTCTATTTTGAAGTAAAGTTGAACTAACATATGTATGCTCCAAGGTTGGGATAAATTGGAAAATAGTTAATAGTTATCGATAGACACAAAGGTGATCCCTGTAATTTTAAATTTTGTATTCCTATTAAAATAGTATGAGGGAGCATACTAAAGACACATGATCAAAAGTTGGTTTTATATTGTGGGATTTTTTACTTGTTAGCTTTGAGCTTATGGGGTTGATGAAATGTTCTATTTTTTGGTAAACCGAGATTGATGCATAGATTTTGTCTCTGGTGGGCATGTTACATATATAATCTTTTTGTGAAAAAAGTATGCGGCTGTGGTTGGCTTGTGGGACTAGATTGTTTGTTTGTGGGTGGAGAGACTTTGATCCATCTAAAACAATCTGAAGTTTTCCATGTTGAAGTAAATTTAAATTAAACACAATGTAAAGTTGTGGGAAAAGGTGAAATAGGATTCACAAGGTCATGTAATCAAGGAATCTACTTCATTCTTATCCCACCACTACATTAGAAGGAAAATGATCCACTAGGCTCAAGATGATTCAAGCACAAAGTGGATTTAGTGATCCTTTGCTGTGGGGAATTATGACCATGCAATTGTAAATGAAGAATGCAAGATCTAGGGCCAAATAAGGTGAATAAGTGGTTTTCTGTATGCACAGGGAGACAAAACTAATAGGCATGTTACGGAAGATTTGACAAATACAGGCTGTAATTGACCTTTGGTCTGAATTTTAGGCTAAAGTAGAGGGATTGATGCGCCTAGGTCAGCCTGCTCCCTGGACTGGTGCACCGTACTCAGCCCGCTCCCAGTAGTTTCAAATCCGACGAATTGTAGATTGTAGCTCTCCTCTTGATCTGATAACTGTAGGTTTTAGGGGCCCTTGAAACCTACAGTTATGCAACTCTGATTATCACAATGGATAACTGTAGGTTTCAGGGGCTCACCGAATAATCCCACAAGTAGTTTCTTGAGCCTTATTGCTTCTCTTGCTGCCATAGAGGCTGCAATATATTCGGCCTCTGTAGAACTCTGAGCCACTGCTGATTGTTTCCTGCATATCCAAGATATCATGGCGGATCCCAAACTGAAGCAACAACCTGAGGTGCTTTTTCTATTAGTTACACTTTCGACCCAATCAACATCTGTGAATCCATGTAGATTCAAGTTGACTTTCTCATATTTGAGTCCATAATTTAGAGTACCTTGAAGGTATCTCATAATATGCTTCACAGCCATAAGATGTATCTCCTTAGGCTCACACATAAACTGACTCAAAGCATTTATTGCATAATAGATATTCGGTCTGGTATTAACCAGGTACATCAAAGATCCAATTATTTGTCCGTAGAGGGTAGGATCTGCAAATGGAGAATCTGCTGCTGCCTCCTTTAGTTTATGAAGGTTTGTTTCCATAGGGGAAGACATGGGTCTGCAATTTATCATACCAAATCTCTTCAATATGTCCAAGGTGTACTTTCCTTGATTTAGCACAATGTTGTCTGAGTTCTGCTAGACTTCCAATCCAAGGAAGTAGTGTAGAAGGCCTAAATCCTTCAAACTCTTTAGCAAGGTCCTTTTTACATTGATCAATAAGATGATCTTCTCTTGTAATTAACAGATCATCAACATACAAGATTAATATTAACATATCACCTTTACTTTGCTTGAAGTATAGATTTAGATCTGCATCATTCTTATAAAATCCCAATTCCATGAGATATCTATCGATTCTCTCATACCATGCCCCTGAGGGCTTGTTTAAGTCCATAGAGGGCTTTCTTTAATCTACACACATGAGATTCTGTAGTGTGAATCTCAAATCCTTCTGGTTGCTCTAGGTAGACTTCTTCCTTTATTTTCCCATTTAGGAATGCATTCTTTACATCCATCTGATGAACTTTCCATCCTTTGGCTGCTGTGATGGCTAAAACTGCTCTGACTGAGGTATATCTGGCAACAGGTGAAAATGTTTCCTCATAATCAATTCCTTCTTTCTGTGAGAAACCTCTAGCAACAAATTTGACTTTATTTTTCTCTATACTGCCATCTGCAACATACTTGATTTTGAATAGCCACTTGGATGAAACAATAGATTTTTCCTTTGGCCTTGGAACAATTTCCCAAACATCATTTTTTAAGATGGACTGGTATTATTCTGTCATGGCATCCTTCCATACTTGGTGTTTGAGGGCTTCTGATGCATTAGAAGGTTCAAACTTGGAGAGATGATTCATTAAAGTCACATAGTTGGAAAATCTTCAGGGTCTTTTACTTTCTCTAAAGGTCCTTGAAGGAGCTGCAAATTTCTTTGATTCTTCCATTGTTTTGGTGGCCCAAAGTGGTCTTTTCTTATGATTCCCTTGAGGTGAGTTTTGTACTTCATCGTCATCCTCTTCAGGATACTCCCTCTGAAACTCAGGAGCAAAATCCTCTTCTAGGTTTGAAGGTGGAGTGTTACTTTCAGACTCAAAGGAATTTCTAGCCCTTTTAAAAGCTAAGTCTTCCTCAAATATTACATCTCTACTAAGTTCAATATTTCTATGTCCAGGTATAAATACTCTATAGGCTTTAGAAGTTTCACTATACCCAATAAAGATTCCTTTTCTTCTAGAAGGTTCTAGTTTTGTTCTTTTCTCTTTAGGTACATGAAAATAGACAGGGCATCCAAATATCCTTAAGTGAATGATATCTAGTTTTATACCTATGAAAACTTCTTCAGGAGTTTTGTCTTCAATATGAGAGAGAGAACATCTATTTTGTATGTATACAACAGTGTTGGAGGCTTCTGCCCAAAGATAGCTTTCAAGATTTTGATCAAGGAGCATGGCTTTAGTTGCTTCTATAATAGTTCTATTTTTCCTTTCAGCAACCCCATTTTGTTGAAGGTTGTAAGGAACAGTGAACTCCCTCTTAATCCTTGCTTCTTTGCAAAATTCCCTAAAAATGTCAGAGGTATATTCCCTCCTTAGGGTTTTTATTTTCTTTCTAGAGGAGTTTTCAGAAAAAGATTTGAATTCCTTAAATCTCGTGAGGATCTCTTTTGATTCTTTACATTTGAGGAAGTAGATCCAGGTTTTTCTAGAAAAGTCATCAACAAATATTACATAATATAGAAACCCTCCCATAGAGGTACAGACATAGGTCCACATAGGTTAGAGTGAACTAGTTCTAAAACATTACTTGTTTTACTAGAACTACTTTGAAAAGAACCCTTAGTATTTTTGCCTAGGGCACATCCCTTACATGTACTTGAATGATATTGTTTTAACTTAGGTAAGCCAGTGACTAATTTTTCCATGGAAGATAAGACACGAAAGTTTAAATGTCCTAATCTTCTTTGCCATTTCTCATTAGAGTTTGCAATTTAATGAATTAGGGTAAGATTAGGTTCAATACATACCTCATACAAGTAGCCATTTATGTGCCCTACGGTTATAGCTTTCTTGATGGAAGAATTCTTTGGCCATGCCAAGACCTTGCTATCCATGAAGGTTACTCTATACCCATTATCCTTAAGTGCAGATATGGAGACTAGGTTCCTCTTGATGCCTGGAATGAAAAGAACCCCTGTGAGTTGGATAGACATGCCCGACTTCAACTTAATGGTGTAGGTCCCAACACCTTTTACTGGATGTGCAGAGTCGTCTCCAATGGTTACCTCTTCATCAATTTCTTCTATCATAGAGTCCAATAGCTCTCTGTATCTAGTGATGTGTCTTGATGACCCACTGTCTATGATCTAGGTATTAGATTTGTTGGTTACTTGATTAGAGAGAGCAGAGTAGAATGCATGTTTCTCTGAATCATGCTCCCTTTTATTTCTTTTCACTTTGTCAAATGTAGCTTGTTGTTTAATTCTATCTGGGCATCTAGCTGCATAATGCCCATATTGATCACATCTGAAACATTGAATGCGAGAAACATCTTTCTTAGATGAACCCTTTTCATGATGGTCCTTCCTCTTCTTAAAGTGTTTCTTCTTTCCTTTCTTGTGAGAGTTTACATTTAACACATGTAGATCGTCATCTATGTTCTTTTGTTTGATCCCTTTCTTGTTTTGTCTTGACTCTTCTTGAAGACAATCAGACCTTAGTCGATCGAAGTTAGGATATTTAGACCTTGCACTAATGCCTTAAACAAAAGTCTCCCAAGTGTTTGGTAGGCCATCTAGTGCAATGAGAGTCAGTTCTTTGCTTTGAATTACATATCCAAGTGTTGACAATTCATCCCTTAGAGCATATATTCTCATAAAGTATGCATTAATGGATTCTCCTTTATTCATACTTATATGATTAATTTCCCTCTTTAGGGCTAGGGTTTTGCTAGCATTGTTTATCTCATACGTGCTTTCGAGTGATTTAAACATATGATAGGCAGTCTCATATTTTGTCTGGATTGGCACTATATGGTCTCTAACACCATCAACTATGATCTTCATAGCCTTTTCATTTCCTTCAATCCAAATGGATTTTTCAGGATCATTCTCTGGTTCTTCTTTCTCCTCTTTTATAAATGACTCGACTTTATTTTCTTTTAGAATCATTCTAATTCAGAATTTCCATGATGAGAAATTGTTTCCTCCTTCAAGTCTATCCTCAAATCTGATAGCGCTTGCCATAGAAATGTGATATACCATAATTGATATTGAATTTCTCAAGTTTGAGAGCTTCTTGGAACTTCCTTTACCAGAGCTCTAATACCATGTTAATTTAAGGCAAACTTATTATTCAAATTTCAATTTACTTTTATATGCAATGCTGATTATATATTTATATAATTATTCTAACAGTGCTGATGTTTATTTGCAGGAGTATAAAACTGAATGTATATAAATGCAATAAACTTGTATTTCGTCTATACTTAAATTGCAATGAAGGAATATATGCAAAACTGTATTGCCGTTCACTGTACTTCGCACTTATTGATTTTGGTGCTAGTACTGAACAGTCTGATCAATATTAATACATGCTGGGAGTGAATGGCCATGTCTATGATAGACATGACTCCTTGAGGAGTCAGACCTATCATAGGCGTGACTCATAGTCACGTCCTTTGATAATACATTATATTTGAAACATAACACCACTTCAATACTTATCGAGTTGATACTGATTCATTACCAATACTAATCGGGTTGATACCGATTCATTACCAATTCTAATCAGGTTGATACCGATTCAATACTCATGTTTATCGAATTGATTTGATCATAAAGAAAATCGTATATATATATATATATATATATATATTCCTCTTTAATCTAATCGAAAATATATATGAATTTCTCTAATTGATATATACATTATAATATGAATTTATCTGATTGTGGCTATATGCAACAAGAAAAATCAAGGTAAATAGAACACATGACAAACATAGATCACATAAGGGGATCCACTACCTCAGGGGTTAGTACACATGTTTTGATAATCATGTATATCAAGAATAATTGTATTGAGTTGACCTCATCCCCCGAAGGTAGTGGAACTCTGAACACAATGGAAGAAGAGCACACAAGATGAACAAACAAAAAATCTTTTTGGGTCAATATCACGAAGACCAAAAAGAAAGATGGATCTCAACCATTTGCATCGCCCCCAGGTAGACAACACAAAGGTACATTTACGACAATAGCAGATATATGACATAACATATATACGACAAATTGAAGAATGAGATACAAATAGAAGAATGTCACAAAAGGTTTGGTCCCTTTGTCCCCTTGTGCCAATGGAGCAACAAGGGTCATCCAAAGAGAGTTATAATACAAAAAAAATAAGTAGCACATCACGGGGGAAGCACATTACAAACTAGCGAGCATACAAAAGAATCCACTGCATAAGAGGAGGTATTCAAGTGTATCATCCGCCTCTCCATCTTGTTGAATGTTACTTAGGGAAGGTGGACATCATGCAGGAGGAGCTATGTCAAACACGATAGATGGAACTGCTGCAAGCTCTTAACTAGGACCATGCTCTAATGATGAGTCACTTTGCTTGTCACAAGGAGCTAAGGTTAATGCTTTGGAAAATCTTGAAGAAAGCTCATGACTGATTTCAATAATCTTATACATATCATCCAAATCATTAGGATCAACATTGTTAGCATCAACAACATTATCATTTGTATCATCATCTAAATTAATCAAAATAGGACCTTTAATGTGAAAAGAACAATTATCACGCCCAGACAATTATTTTCTTAAGATTTTCTTCTTTCCTTGGGTTGGTCATAGATTTATCAAATGGGATCAAAGCATCTTTGGGTGTCTTAGGGGAGGAAATGGTTTGGGAAGCAAGCTCATGAGCCTTGGCATGACATCTACAACAACGATCATGAGCACTGTAGTTTCTTTTGGTTTGGCTTGAGATATGGGAAGGTTTGAGATCAATCAACATGGGCTCCTTTTCATCCTTTGTAGGAGGAACGAAAGGAACCTTATCTGATTGAAAGATTGAGGATGTTGGGCATTTGTAGGATATAGGAGGCAAAACTGAAGCTTAAATAAGAGGAATGAAAGGTGTGGGAAGGAATCCGGGTCCAGGATGAGGAGGTGGAACATCCTTAGGTTTGCTCAACTTGGAAATTATTTCAGAGTAGGATAGGGATATAATGTTTTTGCGAGGTTGCAAGGGTTGAGGTGTTTGAGGCTAAAAGAAGTCGAGGGTAAAGTTTCCATGGCTTGCTAAAGGCTAATTATAGAGAATATGATTGATCTTTGATAATTTCTTTATTATGGGGAAACTTCAAACACTTGTGTATGGTAGAGGGAATAGCTTTCATGGAAGTAAGCCAAGGACATCCTAATTTGACTTTGAATTGATTGAAAGTAGGGATAATAGAAAAGGTGACATCTAAGTACGTATTACCAACTTTTGTGGGAAGGGTAATGTGTAAAGACCAACCTTGTCTTAAGAATAATAACAAATTGAAGTTAACTAGAGACTTTACTAAAAGCAAACAACTTAAATACAAGGTCTTTTTTTTTTTCTGCTTACCTGATAAAGTTAATTATTGATTACTCAGGAGATAACTTTTAAAATGAGTCCATTCGGGACTAAACATTCACCTAGCCATTCGGGCTCTTCTGTCCTGGGCAAATGAAGGATCGTCCGGAACCAATCTCTATCCGAGCAGAATAAAAGATGTAGTAAGTGATATAGTGGTCATTCCTTTCATCCATCCGGGATGGGTTCATAAGGACAGGAAATACTTAATGCTCTGATCAGAGTCTTACACTTTTTGAGACCATCCGGGTCTAGAGTAGCTTGCAAGAAATTTCACAATCTGCCCAAGACTGTGCCAAGGTTCTTAGCAAGGTTGTAAATAAGAACTGCACCTTTCCTTGGATTTCGGGCTTACGGCCAGGTGCAGACCACCGAGATTAATTTTAAGTTCTATACCCCCTCTTGGTTTTCGGGCATCCGGCCGAGTATAGATACCTTCCTGAGAATCCCTCTTTAGTTAAGTATATTTTAGAAGCTTGTATCTTGATTAGTTTGTTAAGATGAACCCACTTTAATTTTAATTATGTTCAAGGAACCTGCGCATTGGAGGTATCCTTCACCTACCAGGCTGCCTACATACCCATATCCACGGGATCAAGGCCCCTTGAATTCACTCACACTAACGTAGTATGTAGTTCTGGTTACTACTAAGTTTTGGTGTAAACCTGAGTTATTTACTATAACATCGTCAGTACTTGATTTAAGGTTGTAATTAAAATGGGTGTAAGGTTTACCTATCCGTGCATATCCTATGTCCTCACCCTTGCTTGTCACAGAACCGACTATTCTTAAGAAAACTATAAAGTACACAGGACAACCAGTTCGTAAATCAAGTTAGTTGTTTTCATTAGGCATACTTATCTGTTTGCTAACAGCGTAAACAGTAAACTAACAAAATTTTTGAATAATATTATCAGAACATACTTTTCTAATTTTAGTACAGTAAAATAAAAACATTCCCAATCTGAATATATTTATGAATGAAACAAATAACAAATGTTTATCCAGCTCTATTCTATGTTTTTGTCTATAATAAGGAATAAATCCTAACATAAGTACAACAGAGCTATGTGCTTCAGCTAGGTTCACAATCTTTGCTGAGCAACCTTTTCATTGAACAAGGATACACCAGAGGCAATTTTCCAACATTTTATAGGGAAATTTTATGCATGAGACATATATAATAACTGTACAGATCATGATGACAGCATAATAAAATAATGCCTATATCAGCTATTATTAGCAATAGCAGATATTAAAAAAAAATAAACAAACTCTAAGATTTGTAAACGGAGTATTAATACTGCTGCGAATAGACTCTTGTGAATAGGCATAAACTAAGATTTTACATAAATTGTAACCGAACTTGTGCCGTAAATGTATTTTCTGTAGTATTTGTAGGAACCCTAAACAAACAAGGTTTTTTGATAATAAGTTTTCATCCATATAGTTCTCTAAAATTCCTTGTAAAAGAGTTGAAAACAGGTAAAAGAGTTGAAAACAGGTAAACCACATATTTAGAATAAAAAGAATCCAGAATAAAAATCAGTTTATTTATATTAGGACAATATAAAATTTTATATTAAATCTGTTTACTACAGCAATGTAATTCTTCCTCTTAGGTGTGTAACTATATGATTTTACCAATACTAGCTTACATCAGTTTTTTTTATTTATGGATAGGAACTCTTCTTTGTTTCCTACAAGAATTCTACCGTCTATTTAAGTTAATTTCTCATTTTCAGATAGTTTCAGGAGATGATAAAATAATAGGGTAAAATAATTATATTTACTTGCAGTTTATTTATATTTCTTTAAAAAACAAACCATATCAATCCTGAGATAATATATATATAAAAAAAAAACTTCTTAATGGAGTGAAAAAGAATATGTTAAAAAATAACTGCTACATACCTGGAATGTCTGAAGATTTCCTCTTAGCCTTGACTTGTAAGATGCACAGCCCCGATTCAAATACAATTCTTTCTTTTTACCCTTTTATTTTCTAAAATGAACAAGCCCAGATTTTGCTTACAAATTATCACAGGCAAGGAAATATATTTGAGAGCAAGAAATTATGCTCTAATGGCTTCTTCCCAGCCGCTGCCCCTCTCTTGTATTTTATAATTTCTTTCAAAACCCCCACAACTCAAACTTGTGTTTTCCTTAATTACGTAGGTTGTCCAATTTGTCACAGCCAGCAACAAGCAATGGCACTGCCCCTTTTCCACCCAGCTGATGTCCTTTTATTATTTTTTTTAAGTCGGCTATCCTCAGGCGGTCATGGCTGTTTCCAGCCACGTTTTCCTCTGCATGTTTTCTCCTCTTCCCAGGCTGCCACATTTGCTGCTGCGTCTGTTTTCTCTCCAGCACTGGACACGTTTGTTACCAGCACTGGACACGTATGCTACCAGACCTGCATAATGGTCTCTATTTTCTTTGCTGTCTTATTCATATGTTTTTTTATGTATAAAAATAATTTACTTTGGAATTCACGTGATGAGTATATTTACATTAATTTTGTAAATAGACATTGATGTAGATTTAATACAATTTTTTTTGTACTATCGTATTATTTACTTCTATTTATATATTTTACTTATGTTTAAATCATTTAGTTTATTTGACTTATTTTATTACTTATATTGTTTCCATTAACATTTGCCTTATTGTATTTTAAAGATTATGTTATTAATATTATTTAAAAAGTATATTACTTATAAGGGAGTCTTATTTGATTAAAGATTATGTTGTTTTCTTTTATGTATATTATTAAAAAGATATTACTTATAATGGCTAACAATTGTGTCAATAATGATTATCTTATCATCTCATTTAAATTTAAAATTAGTAATTTAGTAATGTTTGACAATATCTTAAACTAGAAGCCTAGATAATACCATAGAACACATGATATCTCAACTCAAATGATTTTTAAATAGGAAAACATCGTTTAAGGACTTTTTAAAAATCAACTAAATTAAAATAAAAGTGTAATGACAAAAGACAACACATTAACGTAGTGATTATCAATGTGTTGATATAAGGGAGCCATAAAGGTTAGCCTATAGAGGGGTTGTGACATTCTTCCCCCCTTAAAAATGCATCGTCCCGATGCATGAAAATCATAATGGTAAGAGAGAGAATAAAATGTACACATTCGTGGTATATTTGCAAGAAAGTCTTTATGGTAACATGATTTACTCATTTGTAAGATTTAACAAAGCTAAGTTTTACACTAACATGATTCCATTCTCGTAAAGTTTATCCAAATAACATTTTTTTAAAAGTCAAGTTTTATACTAGCAAAATTTCTACTTCCTGTAGAGTTTATCAAAATAACATTTATGCAAAACTAATAAAGTTTATAGTTTTCTCGAATATTCAAAATAAATGTGGGTAGTTTTTCTCAATTTCCGCAGTGTCCTCCCAAGTAGCATTTTCTATCGAATATTGATCCCACTGCACTTTACATTGGTCCACTATTCGGTTGCGCAGCTGGTGTTGTCTTTTTTTTGATGCGGTATGGCTGAATAGTTATGGTTCCTAGCTCTTCTACCTGCAAAGCATTCCAATTTAGAATATGTTTAGGATCAGGTTTATATCTTTTTATAAGGATACATGGAACACATCATGAATGTGACTCAATGTCGGAGGCAGAGCTAAACGATAGGCCACTGGGTTGACCTCCTCCAAAACTTCAAAAGGTCCAACAAAACGTGGAGCCAACTTGGACTTTCTCCCAAAAGATATAGAGCTCTTATGAGGGTGAACTCTAAGAAACACTTTTTCTCCAATTTGAAAACTTCTGGGAGTCTTGTTTCTATCGGCATAGCTTTTTTGCCGATCTACAGCTTCTTTCATTCTTTGCCTGATTAGTTGCACTTGATTATCCATGTCTTGCAACATTTCCGGACCAATTACGACTCGATCCTCGAGCTTATCCCAGCTTAGTGGTGTCCGACACTTTCTTCCATAGAGTGCTTCGAATGGAGCCATGCCAATAGTAGCTTGAAAAGAGTTATTATAAGAAAATTCTACTAATGGTCGATTTTCCTCCCATTTGGTTTGCTGATCCATACAATACATGCGGAGCAAATCTTCTAAAACCTGGTTAGTTCTTTCTGTTTGTCCATCAATTTCTGGATGGTAGGCTGTGCTGAAGTTTAACTATGTACCTAAGGCAGCTTGCAAGGTAGTCCAAAACCTTGATGTAAATTTGGCATCCCTGTCCGAGATAATCTTTTCAGGTATACCATGGAGCCTAAAAATTTCCTTGATAAACTTTCGAGCTATAGCTGGAGCATCATCTGTCAAGTTCCCTGGAATGAAATGGGCTGCCTTGGTAAGCTTATCAACTATTACCAAAATACAGTTATGCCTACGAGATGTCATAGGTAATCCTTGGACAAAGTCCATGCTTATAACTTGCCATTTGTATTGTGGTACACTATGCGGATAAAGTAAACCTGCAGGATGCATGTATTCTGCTTTTATCCTTTGGCATTCAAGGCATTTAGTTGTTGTGGTGATTATATTTTTTTTCATACCTAGCCAATAATACAACCTTTTAAGATTAGCATACATCTTATTTACTCCGGGGTGTCCTGAATACGGGGCATTATGGGCTTCTGTTAGGACAGTTTCTCTTAATCCTCTAAGATCGGGAACAAATATCCGGCCTTGGTATTTCATCAACCCATTAGGTTCAATAACATATCCTTCATACTTAGGTTCAATAGGGGAAACTCCGAGTGCGTCCTTAACTTGCAAATACCATGGATCTTTAACCTGTTCCAATAAGATTTGTTGCTTTAAATCTATTTGCAAGGAAGAGATTGCCATAATATGCCTTCTTCTATTGAGGGCATCAACTACCCTATTTTCTTTCCCTTTAATGTATTCAATCTCAAAGTCGTACTCACTCAAGATCAAGCCACCTTCTTTGCCTTGCATTTAAGTGAGGTTGAGTAAAGATATATTTCAATCCTTGATGGTCTGTCTTTAACTCAAAGGGTTTTCCTAATAGGAAATGTCTCCATTTTTGCAGGGCATGTACTATGGATGCTAATTCAAGATCATGTGGAGCATAGTTAACTTCATGAATCTTCAACTTTCGGGACTCGTAAGCAACTACGCCTTCATCTTGTAAAAGGACTCCTCCCAAACCTTCTATGGATGCATCTGTAACTACAGTGAAGTGACCATTAGGATCAGGTACCTTTAGAATGGGGGATGATGTTAGCTTTTCTTTTAAAACTTGGAATGCCTTATCACACTGCTCTGTCCAGATAAACTTCTTGTTCTTCCTCTGCAAGGTAGTAATAGGATTTGCTATCCTCGAGAAATCTTTAACAAATTTCCTATAATATCCAGCCAAACGCATGAAACTTCTTACCTCAGACACATTTTTAGGTATTGGCCATTCCGTTATGGCCTTAATTTTATCTGGATCTACAGATATACCTTCTGCTGAAATGATGTGCCCCAGATAATGAATCTTCTTTTCGAAGAAAGAACACTTGGACAACTTTCCATATAACTTGTGCTTACGGAGTCTTTGCATTACTAGTTGGAGATGGGTTAAGTGTTCTTCGTCATTTTTAGAATAAATTAGAATATCATCTAGAAAAACTATCACAAATTTGTCTAGATATTCATGAAATACACTATTCATTAAGTTCATAAAGGCAGCTGGTGCATTAGTTAATCCGAAGGGTACTACGGTAAACTCATAGTGACCATATCTAGTCCGGAATGCTGTCTTTGGTATATCCTCATCCTTTATCCTTAACTGATGGTACCCTGATCGAAGATCAATCTTAGAGAACACTGTTGCCCCCTTCATCTGGTCAAACAAGTCATCAATCCGAGGTAATGGACACCTGTTTTTAATAGTTACCTTATTCAGCATTCTATAGTCAATGTATAATCTTAAGGTTCCATCTTTCTTTTTAACAAATAGAACTGGGGCACCCCAAGGGGAGACACTAGGTCGGATTAATCCCTTCTCTAACAGTTCTTGCAATTGTATTTTCAACTCTTGAAGTTCAATAGTGTTCATCCTATAAGGAACTTTTGATACAGGAGCTGTTCTTGGCAGCAACTTTATGGAAAAGTCAAACTCCCTCTTGGGTGGCATTCCTGGTAGTTCTTCTGGGAATACATCCCGAAATTCGAGGAAGGGGCTATTCTCAAAAGTTGGAGTTTCTTTTTCTTCCTTCTCATTTAAAGCCACCATAAAGATTTGGTTTCCCCACTTCCGTTTTGCCTTTTTCAATTGCATGGTAGATATAGTTCCTACGGTTATAGGTTTGTATACCCTGTATATCTCAACTCTATGGCCATCGTCATCTAGACATTGCACTATTTTGTGAAGACAATCAACAGTAGCCTTGTGCTCAGTTAACCAATTGATCCCTAGTATAACATCATATGTCCCCAAAGGGGCAACATACAAGTCTACTCGAGTTCTCATCTCAGGAAACTCAATAAGAGCATCCTCGAGACATTTATTAACTGCCCTTGTAGCTTTGTCACCATACTGGACTGTCCATGATGTATCCATTTCCTTTGTTGATAGAGACATTTGCTTAATCAATTCTGGTGAAATAAAGTTTTCTGATGAACCAGTATCTATCAAAATAGAAATAGATCTACCAAAGAGCATACCTATTGCTTCCAAGGGGGTGTTTTGGTGTTTGGTTTGTTGATTTCTTACAGCAGCATAGATCTGTCGTTGTTAAGGAAGCTGTCTAGAACCTGATCCCTGTCCCTTCGAACAGTCTCTGGCATAATGGTTTCCTCCGCACATAAAACATCCTCCAACTGGCCCTTTAGAAGTCTGAGGTTGCGTGTTCCATCCAGTCCTAGGTGTGTTCCTGTTGAAATTATTTCCTTGATTCCAATTTGCTACTGGTTCTGGGGGGCTACTTCTCTTGTTGTTACCTTGTTCCCGAGAATCTCTGTGCTCTACCTTTCTTTTAAAAGAGGGTCTTTTATCTTGAAAGGTTTGTTTGGCTGCTGCCAAAGACTGGAGCTTCTTTTCTTGTTTACGAGCTCTTTCCAAAACTTGGTTCATACTCCTAAGGATAAACATGTCCACCTCAGCTCCAATCTCAGTGTTTAAGCCCAGAATGAATTTTCTTGCTTGGAGCTTTTCATCTTTTTGGTAAATAGGGACAAACTTCATTAGCTTAGCAAAATGGTCCCAATATTGCTGCACTGATAAATGTCCTTGTTTTAAATTCATGAACTCAGTCATTTTCTCATCATAATATAGTTGTGGAAGCCACCTCTCACGAAAGTGTTCCATAAACTATTCCCAGCTTAAAGCTGCCTTGGTGTAGTTAAATTGTTCCTTAGTGTTGGTCCACCAATTGGCTGCCTCTCCTGTTAACTAGTAGGCACCCCATGAAGCCTTCATACTTTCTGGATAGTCTTTTAATTCAAAATACTTTTCCATTTTTGTCAACCAGTCTTCGGCTGCATCCCCAACGTGTTTTCCATCAAACTTAGGTGGGGTAATTTTTTGGATGTCCTTGGAAGGATCAAAGATACTCCCTTGCCGAGTAGACTTATTTGTGGCTACTTGCTTGGGAATTTTTTGGGGAGTGATTTCATGTCTTGTTCCATGGAGGTTTTGCTCCTCATTCCCTCTGGGGTTTTCCAGAACATGTTCTATCTGCCCTTGCCTAGTGCTTAAATCCTTTACAGTCTGTTCTAAGTTATGAATCTGGTCTCTTTGTTCTGTTAACAAATTAATGATAGCCTCTATGCCACTTTCAGTTTGTTCGGGGGAGCTTTGATTTTTTGTAGAGGGTACAGTTTTTCCTCTTCTCCCTCCACGGGGTCCTCTGGTTCGAGCCATTAGTACCTTGGTATATGTATGCCAACAATATTTATGTGTTAAAAATTGAATAGACTAAATTTTATTCTTTCATTGAATCATTTATTAAAGACATTCTTAATACGGATAAGTATTGCGACAAATTTTTAAAGAAGATACATTTTTTTATTCATTTATTTTTGATACAGTAATTTTTACAAGGGTTCTTGCCCTAGGCACATCTTCCGCTTTTACATTTATACAAGTACTATACATTTACAAGTTTCATTTCTTGGAAAACCTACTCTGGGTCCTTTTCCTCTTTTGGCTCCTCCTCAGAGTTTCCAGGTGCCTTCCTGGGGTGCACTTGCTGGTAATGTTCCATAACTTCCTTATTAATTACCGGGGCATTATGCCCTGTTCCAAAAGGGAAGTCTCATATGACAGAAGGCTTATCTGCCTTCCGTTTCTTTTCCCCTTTTGTTCTTTTAGTTTTATTCATTTTGATTCTTTTCACCATCGAAGCCAATGTTTCTGTGTCAAAATCCTCTTGAGGAAACGTTGAAGTAGATTCAAAGGGTGTCTGTGGATCTTGTGTTATAGATGATTTCTTTCTCCGACGGACATATACTTTTTCTGCCATTCTGGAACATAGATCATCAAGTATTAAGATTTCATTAAGTACATCTTATACAACTTATCAATTTAAATCCCCTTTTAACACCAACACACTCTAATAGTGGGCCTTTAGGCCGAGTGTTTGAACCCAAAGCTCTGATACCACATGTAAAGACCAACCTTGTCTTAAGAATAATAACAAATTGAAGTTAACTAGAGACTTTACTAAAAGCAAACAACTTAAATACAAGGTCTTTTTTTTTTTCTGCTTACTTGATAAAGTTAATTATTGATTACTCAGGAGATAGCTTTTAAAATGAGTCCATCCGGGACTAAACATTCACCTAGCCATCCGGTCTCTTCTGTCCTAGGCAAATAAAGGATCGTCCGGAACCAATCTCTATCCGAGTAGAATAAAAGATGTAGTAAGTGATATAGTGGTCATTCCTTTCATCCATCCGGGATGGGTTCATAAGGACAGGAAATACTTAATGCTCTGATTAGAGTCTTACACTTTTTGAGACCATCCGGGTCTAGAGTAGCTTGCAAGAAATTTCACAATCTGCCCAAGACCGTGCCAAGGTTCTTAGCAAGGTTGTAAATAAGAACTGCACCTTTTCTTGGATTTCGGGCTTACGGCCAAGTGCAGACTACCGAGATTAATTTTAAGTTCTATACCCCCTCTTGGTTTTTGGGCATCCGGCCGAGTATAGATACCTTCCTGAGAATCCCTCTTTAGTTAAGTATATTTTAGAAGCTTGTATTTTGATTAGTTTGTTAAGATGAACCCACTTTAATTTTAATTATGTTCAAGGAACCTGTGCACTGGAGGTATCCTTCACCTACCAGGCTGCCTACATACCCGTATCCACGGGATCAAGGCCCCTTGAATTCACTCACACTAACGTAGTATGTAGTTCTGGTTACTACTGAGTTTTGGTGTAAACCTAAGTTATTTACTATAACATCGTCAGTACTTGATTTAAGGTTGTAATTAAAATGGGTGTAAGGTTTACCTATCCGTGCATATCCTATGTCCTCACCCTTGCTTGTCACAGAACCGACTGTTCTTAAGAAAACTATAAAGTACACAGGACAACCAGTTCGTAAATCAAGTTAGTTGTTTTCATTAGGCATACTTATCTGTTTGCTAACAGCGTAAACAGTAAACTAACAAAATTTTTGAATAATATTATCAGAACATACTTTTTCTAATTTTAGTACAGTAAAATAAAAACATTCCCAATCTGAATATATTTATGAATGAAACAAATAACAAATGTTTATCCAGCTCTATTCTATGTTTTTGTCTATAATAAGGAATAAATCCTAACATAAGTACAACAGAGCTATGTGCTTCAGCTAGGTTCACAATCTTTGCTGAGCAACCTTTTCATTGAACAAGTATACACCAGAGACAATTTTCCAACATTTTATAGGGAAATTTTATGCATGAGACATATAATAACTGTACAGATCATGATGACAGCATAATAAAATAATGCCTATATCAGCTATTATTAGCAATAGCAGATATTAAAAAAAAATAAACAAACTCTAAGATTTGTAAACGGAGTATTAATACTGCTGCAAATGGACTCTTGTGAATAGGCATAAACTAAGATTTTACATAAACTGTAACCGAACTTGTGCTGTAAATGTATTTTCCGTAGTATTTGTAGGAACCCTAAACAAACAAGGTTTTTTGATAATAAGTTTTCATCCATATAGTCCTCTAAAATTCCTTGTAAAAGAGTTGAAAACAGGTAAACCACATATTTAGAATAAAAAGAATCCAGAATAAAAATCAGTTTATTTATACTAGGACAATATAAAATTTTATATTAAATCTGTTTACTACAGCAATGTAATTCTTCCTCTTAGGTGTGTAACTATATGATTTTACCAATACTAGCTTACATCAGTTTTTTTTATTTATGGATAGAAACTCTTCTTTGTTTCCTACAAGAATTCTACCGTCTATTTAAGTTAATTTCTCATTTTCAGATAGTTTCAAGAGATGATAAAATAACAGGGTAAAATAATTATATTTACTTGCAGTTTATTTATATTTCTTTAAAAAACAAACCATATCAATCCTGAGATAATATATATATAAAAAAAAAACTTCTTAATGGAGTGAAAAAGAATATGTTCAAAAATAACTGCTACATACTTGGAATGTCTGAAGATTTCCTCTTAGCCTTGACTTATAAGATGCACAGCCCCGATTCAAGTACAATTCTTTCTTTTTACCCTTTTATTTTCTAAAATGAACAAGCCCAGATTTTGCTTACAAATTATCACAGGCAAGGAAATATATTTGAGAGCAAGAAATTATGCTCTAATGGCTTCTTCCCAGCCGCTGCCCCTCTCTTGTATTTTATAATTTCTTTCAAAACCCCCACAACTCAAACTTGTGTTTTCCTTAATTACGTAGGTTGTCCAATTTGTCACAGCCAGCAACAAGCAATGGCACCGCCCCTTTTCCACCCAGCTGACATCCTTTTATTATTATTTTTAAGTCGGCTATCCTTAGGCGGTCATGGCTCTTTCCAGCCACATTTTCCTCTGCATGTTTTCTCCTCTTCCCAGGCTGCCACATTTGCTGCTGCATCTCTTTTCTCTCTAGCACTGGACGCGTATGTTACCAGCACTGGACACATATGCTACCAGACCTGCATAATGGTCTCTATTTTCTTTGTTGTCTTATTCATATGTTTTTTTTATGTATAAAAATAATTTACTTTGGAATTCACATGATGAGTATATTTACATTAATTTTGTAAATAGACATTGATGTAGATTTAATATAATTTTTTTTGTACTATCGTATTATTTACTTCTATTTATATATTTTACTTATGTTTAAATCATTTAGTTTATTTGACTTATTTTATTACTTATATTGTTTCCATTAACATTTGCCTTATTGTATTCTAAAGATTATGTTATTAATATTATTTAAAAAATATATTACTTATAAGGGAGTCTTATTTGATTAAAGATTATGTTGTTTTCTTTTATTTATATTATTAAAAAGATATTACTTATAATGGCTAACAATTGTGTCAATAATGATTATCTTATCATCTCATTTAAATTTAAAATTAGTAATTTAGTAGTGTTTGACAATATCTTAAACTAGAAGCCTAGTTAATACCATAGAACACATGATATCTCAACTCAAATGATTTTTAAATAGGAAAACATCGTTTAAGGACTTTTTAAAAATCAACTAAATTAAAATAAAAGTGTAATGACAAAAGCCAACACATTAACGTAGTGATTATCAATGTGTTGATATAAGGGAGCCATAAAGGTTAGCCTATAGAGGGGTTGTGACATAATGGAACCCATGGTTGGATAAGTGAAACCATCATGCACCTTAATCATCACATCAGATTTATAATAAGTAACTTGATGAAATTCTCTTGTGAAAAGATGTTCAATAATAACATTCACCATGCACACAAGATCAATAAGGACTCCACAAGATAGCTGCCCATTAATCTTCACAATAATTTGTAGGGGTCCATGAGGTGCCTTAATAGTCTCCTTGCTTAGGCTTAGATTTGGGTTTAAATATAGTTTGGTCAATAAAATCGACAACTTTTTTTACTGCACCACATGTATCATCAACATTCACAATCGTGGTGGAAGAGGAAGGTAATAAATGGTTGGCTCGATAGTGTTGGTAGAATGAGAAGGCAAAGAACTGGTATAGATTTGCAAATTTTGGTTAGGGGGCACAACATATTTATTTTCTTTATCATTGACACCCTCAACAGGTTTAGTATTGGAATCTATGAGGTCTTGGGACAAGATATTTCAACCTATAACACTTCTTATTATCATGGTTGGGTTGTTGGTGATATTGGCAAAAGACTTTGGGATCATAGGAAGTAGGTAATGATTTGGAAGGGTCAATTGGCTTGATGGGAGGAAGTTTCAAATCATTAGCATTAATTAACTTCAACATAACATTATGCAAAGATTCAGAAAGAGGTATAAAATTTTGAGATGGTTTGAAAATGGATGACAAAGGAGCCACACTTGGTGTTGTAGCTGCCATTTGCGTGTCAACGTTGTTGGATGAACTATTGATCTTGATGAATCTTTTGTTTGGGTTGTGAAACTTTTGGAATGGTTGTTGAGAGACTTCATTTTTATCAATTAGAGCCATTGGAGTGGATGATTTAAATTGGTTTTCTTAAAGCTGATAATTATAAAGCACTGCACACAATTGGATAAAAGAAGTGAATTGGAAAATAACAACTTATCTCTAATGTCTTTTTGCAAATTAGTAATGAAAATTCTTTGAACATCCATATCAGGCATAGGGTAAGATATATGAGTATGCAAATGTTTAAATCTACCAATAAAATCAGTTGCTTTTTCCTTAACACCTTGCTTACAATCATTCAAAGAAATTTGAGGACTAATATTATGTTGAAATTGTTGAATGAAAGCATTAGCTAATTTTTGAAAAGAGTCAATGGATAGGGGATAAAGAACAAAACCATTGCAAGGCCTTATCTCTAAATGTCCTAGCAAATAACTTAGCCATAAGTCTATGATCATTTGAGAAGTCACTATACAAGGTTTGAAATGTTTTCACATGAGTCAAGGGATCACCTTTTCCATTGTCTGTCTCCAAGTGAGAAATTTCCATGTATTGAGGGACAATGGTACGAATGGTATCTTAGGAAAGTGGGCTAACAATGTCACAAGTGGGAATGTTGTATTTGGATTGGGTCATGGAAGCAAGTTGTTGTTTCAAAGATGAAACACTTTGGGCTAGGTTATTAATGTTTGCCTCGATGGATAAGTTGGTATTAGACATGTTTGATAGTGATGGATGTGGAACATTATGTGAAATGGATGGAGCATTGGAATATTAAAGTATTACATTGTGGTAAGTAGGTATAGGAGAGGGTTGAGAAATACACAAAACACTCACATAAGGAGGTATGATAGGATTAGGAATTCCTCCAAAACTAGCATGTGTAGGATTGACATTTTGAATAGATGTAGCCATGATAGGTGGAGTGTAGGTAGGCACATTAGGTAAGGATGTTAGTATGGGGGATGGAGTTTTCAACATGATTATTAGGATTAGAGAGATTAAGAGCTTCAACACAACTTTTCATAGACATGATATTACTATCGACACTATGGGATATGCCATGTAATAAATCTACACCATGTTCATCATTTTGAACCACCCTCCTCAACCCTTTAGTCAAGGGGATTGCCTCGTTAATGTTCAATTTTTTCCAAATCGTTGACAAGCTTTTCCATTTTGCTAGGAGACATACATGTTAATGAGTCATTCTCATCATGTGAAGTATGAGAAGAGTGATTTTCAACAATGTTGGCATTTCATGTGTAGGCATAGTGGTTTCACCTAAATTCCTATGGAAAATGCTAATTGACTCAAGCTCTATACCCTTAAGGGAAGCCATAAGCCTATAACTTCTTCTCATGAGGATGTTGGATGTAAGGCTCAAGATTATAAAACTCATGCACAAAGCCATAGAAGATGGAAATTGTCATGAGCCATGATGGGCGTATGAACACATGCATAAATTGCTTTTGTAATTAAGGACCCGTTTGGGTGCTGGAATACCAAATGCTGGATAACGTCAATTCTGGAAGATGCTGAAATTCTGGAAGATACTTATCCTGAAAATGATTTCCGGAATATGAGCTAGACCCGTTTGGTTCACCTGGAAGATGACTGAGAAGATGGCACAAAACTGGATGCACAAAATCGACCCAGGAAAGAGCACAGCTCCCTTGGCAAAATCCAAGGCGTAATACTGACAGAGAGAGGCATCGTTTCCCAAACTAGTGACAGTTCATTGGAATCATTTATGCTGATTCGTAAGCAATTAATAATTTGGCTAGATTGCACATAGGAGAAGTCTATTTCCCTCCATGACCTTCACCAAAGCATCAACCTTCTTGCTACCCACGAGCACACCAGGCCTCTTCACAAACCAGTAGCCCGTCCTCCAACCGAAGAAATCTCAGTCCGAATCACCATATCAGTCCCCAAATACTCTTTCAAAAACACCTCCACCATGATGCACGGATTGGCCATCAAAACATGCTGCTTTCCGCAAGAAGAAAACACCCGCCATGACTCCGAATGTAGATCCTCCGTATAGAACTTCGGAATAACAACCCTGGCAATGGATTCGATGTCTAAAACTTTCGCTCCCACAAAAGTGCTAAAAATCAGCACTTGAATGCCCGCAGTCTCTGAGACAAAATTGGAATTGGAATTCAAAATTCCAATTCCACCTATTTGGGTGGAAGATGCATATGCCTATTTTGGGGCAAAATTGGAATTTCGAAATTCCAATTCCAATTTTTTGGATGGACACAAACATGGAAGAAACAAAGTTGGGAATTAGATAATGCCAATTCCAGGCATATTCCAGCAACCAAACGGGCCCTAAGATCTTATTTAATTCTTGATATGAATTAATTAAATAAATTACATATATAAATAATATTATATCACTATGTTAATAATCAACAAAAATGATATATGGTTATGCCATTAGTAAGAAATAGATAATACCATAAATAATGTTATATTATTATGATATATAATAAATAATTATATCAATAAACTTATATAACATTCTATATATTAATATTACTAATATATAATTATATATAATGCAAATAAATTGTTATTAATTATAATTAATTAATAAATGGGATGAAAGAGTTTGGGAAACCATTGTTAAAGGACGTGATCCATGTTATAAGGAGCATATATAAACATGGTAGAAAAAATAAGGAAGGCATGAGGGAAATAGACCAAGAGAATAGGATTAGAAAATGTAATAATAAAAAGACAAAAACTACATCCTTTATAAAGGGAGGATATAATAAAAACAATAGGAGAAAAATAAATAAATGAAAGGAGCAGAATAAATATATAGGAGAAAATCAAGGAGGAAATGTAGGAGAATATTAAAAGAAAAGAAACATTGAATAAGCCAAAAGAAAAGACATCCCACGTGGAAAGAAGTTAAGTATATTTTTGTTTGAGTTAATTCACTATAAGACTTGCTTGAATTAGATACTAACAATAATATGAAATAAATTTTGGAATAATAGGCTATGAAATAATGTATATGAAATAAACATTGAAATAATAGATTACGTAATATATTAATATTGTTATGAAGTAAACTTACATTTGAAATAACTCAAATATATTGATAATAAGTAATTAACATATATAATTGATTATGAAATAAATACATTATATACTGAGGACTATGATTTCTCATGATTATAAATATCAAAGATCCAAGAATCGCCATTGAACCGCGTGAATCGCCGGTTTGGCGATTCGGTTCATGCCAAACGGTTTTTTTTGAATCGGAAATCGTTTCAAACGATTTTTTCCCATGAATCGCCTGAATCGCCAAATCGGCGATTCATGGCATAAAATTGCCTGATTCGGCTTGAATCGACGAATAGCTAAAAAGTCAAGTCAAATTTTAAAAAAACACAAATATTTTCAATGTTTTTTTTGCCTTTCCTATTTGTTGTAAGTTTATACAAATAAAACATTTAAGTATAAGTTTGATTTATTTAATTTCTTATACTTTAAGTTATATTTGTATAAATTATAAAATATAAATACTTCAGGATGTTTGAGATAGGTTCCAGCTTCATAGGAGTTAAGATGCAGATTCTAGATTTTGGGGGTTTTCGAAAAATTCCAGACTTGACCAAATTTCAGCATTCAACAAGCCTTTAGCAGGGTTACCTCCCACAATCCATCATGGCTTTCTAAGGTCAAACTGAAGCTGGCAAAAGGATTCTCAAAGGGTTTTAACTCGTTTTATCACAAACCACTTGGTTTCGACCCCATCTCTATGACAAACTTAGCTTAGCTTTCGCCCAAATCCCAAACAGACATGACTTCCCAACAGGCCAAAATCATTCAAACCTCATTTGCCGGACCTAGGGACTTGAAAACAGCCACCAACAAAGACTACCTAAGATCTAGTTATGAAGACTTTGACATTTGGCATTGATTAATGATCAAGCATCATAGATTCATACTATGAAACGATTTAGTTTTATGGATCTTACAGATATTGATAGACATATGTTTCATGGATCTTCATCTTACATACATTTATGATTTGATGTCTTATGGATCTTCATCTTACATACATTCTATGATTTAACTCATTACGATCCTATGATTTCTATTTACTTTAGCTACAATTTACATTTTACATGTAATGTATGTGATGGATTTATCATTTATGTTCCTTGTTTATGTATATTAGCTTCTATTTGATGATGTTATAGTGTGTTTAAGTTATATTCAATAAAGGGTGCATGAAATAAGTTTTAAATTGTTAAAATCTCTAAATTTCAAGGGTTTTTTAAATTTGCCGATTCGATTCCGATTCATGGCTGATTCACGATTCGATTCGGCCTTGCTGATTCCGATCCGATTCCGATTCTCGGATCTTTGATAAATATGCAATTATTTAACAATGGATTTTTATGATTATAGATTATTGAATATAAATATATATTTATATATCATTTGTATAATAACGAGATTAACTATATATGAATTGTATATTGGGGCTATACGATTAAGAATTATAATAATGAGAATTATATTAAATTGATAGTGTTAATAGAAATAAGACAAGTATTAATACCATAGGTCTAAGAATTGAACTACAAATTGTAGGAATCTATCTCTTATCTTTTATTAGGGTATCCTAGGGTAGGGAGTTTGTGGAAGGGAGAGGCAGAGTAATTTCGGGCACATGACGGTTGTCCCAACACTAGGGTTAAGCCTTGAGGGAGATCGCTTGTAGTTTGTTTCACGCGCCCTTGGCACAGTAAGTCTTCTACCTTATGATGGCATTAGTAAGGAAAAGAGAAGGAATCCTTGTGATCTATATGAAGAAATCCTCAAATGTTAAATCTAGGCTATGTTCATTAGCTGATGTTTGCATTTCTTTAACATTCATGAATAATGATGGTTAATATGGAGTAATATGCTAACGTACTTGGTTAGTAGTAGCGATTCCCTAATTCAATATTCCTAACTTGCGCTATTTATGGATTATAAGACAAGTGATAGGAAAGGGGTCATTACATAAATGTCTAACACTACAAATTCTTAACAAATTGACCATTTAAACTTTGCATAAAATGAAATAAATTTGAATCTCTAAATGCATAAAATATAATAAGCATGTAAAGCATACAAATCAGATCTAGATATCCAAGTTAGAATGAAAGGAGATGTAAGATGCGTTGGGTTCACCAAAATGTAAAGTTGTGGGAAGAGGTGAAATAGGATCCACAAGTTCATGCAAACAAGGGATCTACTTTGCACTTATCCCACCACTACATTGGAAGGAAGATAATCCACTAGGCTCAAGATGGCTCAAGCACAAAGTGGATTCAACGATCTTTCACTATGGGGGACTATGACTATGCAATTGTAAATGTAAAATGCAAGATCTAGGGCCAAATAGGGTGAAAAAGTGGTTTTCTGAATGCATAGGGAGATTGAGAACTGACAAAAAAATTCCGATAGAAGATTTGGCAAACCCCTCCTATAATTGACCTGTGGTCTGAATTTTAGGTTGAAGTAGAGGGATTGGGGTGCCCTGTTTGGTCCGCTCTTGACAGTTTCAGATTCGAAGAATTGCAGACTGTAGCTCTCCTCTTGATCAAACTTAATCTCTTTTGACGCATTCACCACTTGTATATGCACATAAAAAAGAAGGGAAATGCTCTAGCAAGGGGGTTGTGTTGGTCAAACATCGGTTTAGGAATTAACCTTGGATTGGAAATAAGTTGAACTTGAATTGAAAACATGTTGATGTATAACAAAGGCTAGATCTAGAAAATGGAATGCTTGTACCTTCATAAACCTTCTTGATGTTGAAATGCTCATGAAGATGTTAATGTTGACTTGTAGTAGCTGACTTTAGGACAGGAAGATCATGGATGCCTTCACAAATGCATAGATCTACAAATTACTCCTTGTCTTCAATGCCTTGGATGCTTGATCTCTTGTTTTAGGACTTGAAAATGTGAAATTGTAGTTGAGAGCTTGATTTGAATTGAGTGTATTTCAAAATGAGGGAGGGTAGCTTGCTTATATACCTCTCCCAACCATTTTGGAGTGTTAACCTCGAAAAATGCCAACATGGGTTTAAAATTCCCGCTCAAACAAGATGACTATTAAGCAGTTTAAATCTGGGCCTAAACATTGGGGAGTGGGGCACCTAGGTTGGCCTATTCCTGCTCTTATGGTGCCCAAAGTACCTGCTCCGTTCAATGTGGTCCCAAATTGGGACTTGAGGTCCTATTTGGAGAGAAGCTAGAATTGGATGCAAAATTGAGCTGGATCAAGCATGTTGAGCAAAGAAGGCCATGAACGCTAAAATAGGGCTTAAACAAGCAATAAATTGCATAGGGATGCAATTTACAATGCTACACATACGTATGTTCCTGTAATGACCCTTACTATAAAGGCCACTAAAACCCCCAAATCTGAACTGTGGCAATTCGTCAAACACTTGTCATGCACTGATTTGTTTTGGTCTGAGATGAGGTGTTTTCAATGTGTTTGTTGTGTTTGAGCATCAAGTACAATTGAGATAACAATACCAATAAATAAAGTGCGTTGAACACTAAACATCAATACAAACTTCAAATATTCATGCAAAGACTTCAATGCCAATATATCATGAACTTCCCAAATTCTGATTGCAATCTTCAGTAGACTGATTTTCTATAAATGTATGACTGTTACAAACTTCTGAATTATGACATGAGGATGTATGAACTATCACACATAAACAATGAACTCTTACATGACCTTGCAATGCACAATCTCAGTCCAACTATAAAATAGCAATGTCTGATTACAATTGACTGCTCATCTGAATGTATATATGACTGTTACAATGGACCAACAAAGCACTTCTTACTCCCATCAATACACTATCAATACTATGATATTTCAATGACAATAAATGACAACAGGACTGATTTAGACTGCTAAGAAAGGGACTGTTTTGACCAAGTACTGGACTGTATTGACAATGTCTGAATACATGCAAAATTATACAATTTCTTGACATCCAAACATGACATAAAAACCTGGAAATCGCCCCTTAGTCTCTGATTGTGAATGCTGATGATAGCCAATGCAATGAAGACTGGAACCGACCCCAAACAGCCTCTCCTAACCTTGCTGCACTGTCCTCCTGTTGCTGCCGTACCAGGGCCGTACAGTACAGCACTGGTTTAAAATAATGTGCAGGCCTTTGAGCCCCCAAAAAGGTACAAACAGGACCGCCAATGATGTATTAGTATTCCCTCAAAAGCATAAAAATTATCTCCAGCTAGTGTGTGAGATATGAGCAAAAATATAGGTCCAGGCCCTGATATGAACTTCTCTGAAAATGCACCACTATGATCTCCAAACTCAATCAAAATGATTCACCAATAAGGTGATGAATCCCAAACTCTTATTCCATCAAATACAATCCTTCAAATCGATCCTCAGATGAAATCCAACATGAATTTTTCGGGTCTGCTTTTTTCGGACTGTTTTTTCGGACCTGTTTTTTCGGACTGCTTTTTCGGATTGCTTTTTCGGATCTGCTTTTTCGGACTGCTTTTTTCGAACCTGCTAAAAACGACCGCCTATAATTTCGGCCCTACTAAAAATGCCTCCTGAAATGCTGTTTCAATCACAAAAAAATCCTTACATCAAATTCTCAATGAAGTACCAATGAGATGGCTGAGTACCAACTCCAAATTTGCAACCCTTCAGTAGATATTTCACTACCTCAGTTATGCCAATCCAAGGGAGTGATTCGTTCCCAAAGATCGAATAGAATTTGCAGACCAAAGACTACAAATTGCTTCACAATGAAGAAGTAGAAGAAAATTCAAATCCAAGCATGTCCAAAAGAAAGCCCAAGCCCTCTATTTATTCTTTTCCTTGAGAAGTTGCTAGAACTTCTAGAAACATCCAATTATAATGTACTTTATAATAAAATAACATTATAATAATAAAGTACATTTCTCAACTCAAAATTATAACAATGTAGGCTCAAATGTCTCATAACTGAATGTAGGCCCAACTACGACTGAACCTAGGCTCAAGACTGAATGTAGGCTCTACTACAACTGGATGTAGGCTCAAACTGGATGTAGGCTCACTCTGGATGTAGGCTCCACTACAATTGCATGTAGGCCCAACTGGATGTAGGCTCTACCAAATGTAGGCTCTGTCAGCAATATGCAATCAAATGATCAACATAATGACCCTCTCTCCAAACCATTTGCCTACGAGAGTCGATGATAGGCAAATTCATCATGCCAAACGATGTCAGCCAAAATGGGGACATGACAGTTCCAAGGTTAAGATAAATCAAAATATAGATAACTCTTATCCACAACCACATGGTAGACCCCAATAATTTTGAATCTTGAATTCCTATTGAAATAGTACATTGTAAAGCTATATGATCAAATATTGGGCTTATATTGTTTGATTTTTATTTGTTAGCCTTAAGCTTATGGAGTTGTTGAGATGTTATATTTGTGGGTAATTGATATTTGTGCTTAGATTTTGTCTTTGGTGTGCATGGTACATATAGATTCTATTCTTGAAAAAAGTATGTGGCTACGACTTGCTTGTTTGTGGGTGGAGAGAATTTAATTTGGCTTTAGCTGTATCTGTTATGTGGCTACAACTTGCTTGTTTGTGGGTGGAGAGAATTCGATCCGGCTTTAGCTGTATCTGTTAGTCAAGGAGTTGTACGATGCGAGAGACACATACAATTGCTTTGAGAGGGGTGCGATATCACTCCCTATCTGGCCCGATGAGTGGTCCATGGAATGGCATCCTTACGCATCTAGTCTGTGTACATTGCTTTTTCTAGGAGGTTGGTTGCCTATCTTCCCATATTAAAGATCTTGGGCTTGATTCGGTCCAATCTCAAGGTGATCTTCTTTCTATTCTTGTATATTTGGGTTCAAGCAGCATTTGTATAATATCATTATGATCAATCAATGGGACTTGGATTGAAGGTTGTTTCACATCTAATGCCCACAAGTGTCCAAAGCGAGGTTAGTGGGATTGAAGAATACATCAGTGTATGCTATAAATCTATAAGAGAGCATCTTAGATAATTAAAATAAACGAACAAAAGCACTAGAACCAAAGTGAAGCAGTGCGGTGCTAACACATGTTTAAGAAACCAATATAAATAGCCAAGTATGGGTAACAAAATTCACAAGAACTAGGGTTGATGAAGATTGTAAGGATATGGTACAATTTTCATCAAATATCTTTGTTAGGGCTTTGAAGGAGGAATTGTTGGTGCCAACATCGTTCATTGTGTAGGAATTGTTACATGATTTGGAATGCCTATCGGGGAGTGCTGAATGCTGAGGGGTCCAGGCATGTTGGTGTAAGGAGGAAGCAAAGTGCTCCCTCTAGAATCTTTGCCAACATTCAAGGCTGGTGTAACTCCCATAGTAGTGAAGAACTCATAATGCCTACCATGTAAAGCATATAAAAATTACTAGGAGTGAAACATGGCATTTGAAAGATTATTTGCTTTGTCTAATTGCATTCCATTTGTGAACCTAAAACAAGATTTTGGGTTAACCTCTTCATTCTAACATTTGTAGGACTGTCTTGGTTAGTATGCACATCATTTGGACAATTTAGGAAACGTGTATAGGTTTTGTCTTTAATGGGGTTACATGTTTTGTTATTGCCAGTATTGATATAATTTGATTTACTTAATTTTCTTTCCTTCAAAGAGTCATTTACTAGAGATGTTAGACTGTATATTGCCAACATATTTGGGACACTTTGGACTTTCCCTCCATAGCCACAATCTCAAGCATGATTTCTATGCGGACCATTTCATACCCATTGTGGATGCAATCGTTATTTAAGCTAGCTGCCTCCAACATCATTTGTCACAAGGCTTGAGTGCCCCCCTTGTCAATTGGAGAGTTTGACCCCATTATTTACAGGTTGAGACTTATCACCATATTTCTTGTGATGACAATATTAGATTTCATTGCTCCCATCAGAAAGTCAAATTTTAGGAGCACATGATTTTAAGGAGTCTGGTCTTCCATGATACCAAGGGGAGTAGGTACCATTGCCTGTACAAAGCTTCTAGCAGTGTCCTAACGTATTTCGTTCACTATCCTAATAAGAGACACTATTTTTTGTTAAAAATTCTGCATTAGCATGCAATTTTTTTTAATCAAGGTATGGAAGTTTTCTTGTAGACCCTATGTTGCATAGTCATGGCCAATTTGTAAATCTTGATTTGACCAGAGCCCAAAAATTGATAGAGAAAACTTTATTTTCTACAAAATACACATAATATCTTAGTATAAAAACTGATAAAATAATCTAAAAGTAGAAATCAAAATGATGCAAAATATTAAAGATTTTGACAACTATCTCATAAAGAAGCCCTGCTATTAAAGTTGTCCATTTTTTATGATTTGATCCCAAAAGTACAGAATATTGCTTTTGTTGGTGATCTTTGGGAAAGTCTAGAAACCAAATATCACACTTCTGAAAAAGGTAGTTTGGGTTTTTGAAAAATATATTGTTTTCCATGAAGTTGGGTGAGGATGGCTCACCATCAGCTTATCAACTAAGTATGAAAAACTGAAGGGATCAACTCTTTAGTAGTAGTAAGACAATAGATGAAAATGATCTAATTGCTTTGGTTACTAATAACTTGACACCATTGTTAGAAACTTTTGTGAATTTTTTGCATTTGTTGGCCAAAAAGTGCTCTTACTGTATAGGATAGAGGATAAATTGAAGAAAACATTGTTCGATTTTTAATTCACAACCCAAACACAGAGTGGAATGTTATTTATAAAGTTTGAGCATATTGTAACAGAATGCTAGCAACGGCTGTCTAATCTATCGCATAAGAAGCCATGGACTTAGCTAATGTGGCAGTTGAGGTGAAGCAAGACTTTAGTAGGAAGAGTATGCTTATATAGCATCTCCCTAAGATAAAAATGATGTAGCTAGTTGCTTTTTCTTTGATTTTTGATGCATCTCAACATTTCATCTATTGTAGAGATTGGTATGTCAAGTTTGCTAGATTTTATTTATTCAAATTCTATTTCTTTGGGATTTCCAAACTGTTCTCAATGATGTAATGAAATTCACAGTGGGGGATGCTAGGTCTATTCCACAAAAAAACAAAACTCTATTGTCAATTAGTCAGCTAACAAAAGATCGTAACATTGATGTGGAATTTTGTGCAAATAAGTCTTACTGTGATGGATGTGAAACATGATATATTAGTTTCCATGGGCATTGGGTAAGGCAGGTTGTAAAGACCAGTTCACCATGTCATGGATAGTTTGCATGCCTTAGTTGTGGAGGACAATAGTAGCATGTTATGGCGTGAGAAATATGGCCATCTCAATCTTCATTATTTAGCTAAATTTATTAGAATGGGCATGTTTCATTAATTGCCATCTATATAGGAGAAGCAAGTTATATGTCAACAATGCTTGGCTGGTATGCGGACATGAAATTTGTTTTTAGGTAAAGGGGCATTGGTTTGCAAAAGGGGGACTTAGTTCTCATTCATGCTTATCTATGCGAGTTATCTTTTGAATCATCAACAATCCTCACTGCGAGGTACTTTCTATTGTTGATTGATGGTTTTTTGAGGAAAAATTGGATATGCTTTGAAAAAAAAAGTTTGATTGCTTTGAACCTTTGTTAAGTTTAAAGCATTGGTTGAAAACTAAGTTACTAGCAATGCCAAAACCTAAAGCCTTACCCAGCTGAAACTGGATAGGGTTGCATCAATATGGATGCATCTGCATTTTTTTTCAAGCCCTCCTAATATGAACATGGTTTTATAGAACATTAACTAACAAACTCGTATATTTATATCATAACTTTATAACACTATTCAAAGTTTAATAAAATTTGAATTTGTCATAAATAATTCTAGGACTAGACCCTCTAGTTCTACGGCTACCTCTCCTTAATTTTCACTAGAGATGGGAAGAGGAAGATGTAATCGTAATGATGTATTTACTTTTAGTTTTACAGAAATTATTTACTATTTTGCTTCCAGCCATCAACATTCCTTATGAGAATGTGATTTTGTACACACTTTGCATTTAAATATATCTAGACTTAGATTTTTTCTTTTGTGTTCTCATTTATTGACTCATTGGATGTATCATCTCATTGAATTTTGCAAAAAAATGCATTTCTAAATAAATTTAAGCAGTTTTTAAGTTCCCGAGTTTTGTGTCGAGATTTTGTCGAAAACTGGCTGAGTTTTTCCTGAATTTTTTTTTCAGATCTTGACGAGTTTTTGGTTTTGGCGAATTTTCCAAACCTCAAGGAATAGAATTGCATCTACAGTTTTTGTTTCTTCCCAAGCCGACACTGATTCTCAGTAATGGTCCTATTATCAAAATAGACCGGTGTTATTCATTATATCTGCTTCTCATGCATTATTAACGTAATATTGGGTATCTAAGTTTTTTATTTTATTTGCTGACTTTTTCTCCAACTTGAACTTTCGGGCTGGCAATTTTTAGCTGAGTTTGATATTTGGAACTTTTTATGGAATGACTGAATATTCTAAATCAGTATATGGTATGAATAATAATGATTAGATCTTAAGAAAAGAAGAAAATGATTTACTTTGTGTATATTTTATAATTATGAACTATATCTTGACAAGCTATCCTGCTATCTGCAGAGGAGTTCTAGGGCAGCCAAGGCTATTGGTTCCTGTGATCTTGGTCATGATGTATAATCGTTGGAATGGGTGAGTAAAATGTGCTAAATAAATGAATTTTATTTTTGTTTGTAATTTTTGATTTGATTATTTTCTACAAATGTTAATAGTCATTGTACACACCACTTACAAATGGAATTTTTGTTGTTGCTGACAGGATCCTTGTACCGGAATATGGGTTTGTTCATCTGGATCTGATACCAATGCTAGTGGGATTTTTCACATATAAAATTGCTACCTTTGTACAAGTTATTCAAGATGTTCTTCCTACCGTAGGAGGGAAAGTACAACCTTGATCCTGGTGTAGGATTTCCTCCAATCAATTATTTTATTAATACCCACGATTCCTTGGCTTAATTCACATATCTAAACATTGGAATGAATAGACTATGTGATACAATTCTTAGTTGAACATGTGAATTCAACACATTTTTTTACCTAACAGTTTTGATTATTATATATGCTACCCATAAATTTGGGTTTGGTTCTATAATAACAATTCAACTTTCTACTTTGTTGTGAATCCAAACATCAAGGTAGCTGTTGGCCTCGATATTGGATTGGGAAGAAAACTATAATGGAAGTTGTTTACAATGGAACAAATTAAATAATGAGACTGAGTGCACCCACTTATATTTGTTAGCTATTTGCCTCTAGCCAAGACCTTTGTGTATGTCTTGTTTTCGTATGCAATGCACACTTGCAAGTGTTTTTTTATGAGATTGTTTTTTTGGGGGAGAGGATCCAATAGTTGAGCACCCTAACTTCACATTTCTTAAAATCCTAAATGAAAATTTTAAATCACTCCCAATATTTTACAGCAACTTACTTGGCAAGTCCTCTACTTATAACTAAGGTTTCAAGGCCATGCCATCAAATATGATGCTACATCAACATGCTTTTTGACAAGGTTAGACCTTTCGTCGTACAAAAATGGTACCCATACTTGTGTAGCTATAAGGGAGGATCATTAGCAATCCAAGCCTACACATGATTTGTTGTTTTTTTTTATGCCTCTTGATTATAAAGAATTGACATATAATCAACAATTTAATTTTGAGTTGGACTTGGACTTGGTCTTGTTCTTAATGCTTAAACTAAACCAAGATTTGACAAATTGAAAAAACTCATAAAATATAGGTATTTTAAGGATTTAAAACTTTATCACGCACCTTTTAGCAAATAAACTTTAAAGACAAATAAGAGTTTTAACGGAAGTTACATTGGTTACACACAAGTATACATCAATTACATAAACCAAAATTCTAGTTAAAATGAACAACAATTTTAAATATATATAAATATTGTGAAGTGTATATAAAGTTATGGATTATGAAATCTATGGCATAAAAACACATGTTAAAATTAAAAGTATAATTATCGCTCAAAAGAGCTTATATTACTCATCCCAACATTCATGGTTGTACGACAAGTGCTACGTGAGAATCTAATATACGTTAGTGATGGGAAATAAGTCAATGTCCACTATTTATTTGTGACATAATGAATATAAATAGAACCTTAGTTAAAATGAACAACATTTTTGAATATACAAATATTGTGAAGTGTATATAAAAGTCGTGGATTATGAAATTTCTGACATCAAAATAAATATTAAAATTAAAAGTATAATTATGGTTCAAAAGAGTTTATATTAGGGTAAAAGCACAATAAGTTGTCACACTTTTATAAAGTTAAAAGGCTAACAACACCAAAACTATTCAACTTCAACAACATAAAAGTGACATTGTGGTAATTTGAAAATGACATAAATTGATGAAATGTATAAAAATGGATGAAGTTTATGATTATTATTTTTGATAATTTTTTTTAATTTTTAAAGTCGATTTTTCAGTTGTTGAAAAATGCTAAAAATCAAGGGGTCAAGTTCCCACCAAAAAATTATATGTAAATGATTTTTTTTTTTCTAATTTCAAAATATGTTATAGATGACATATATAGCCAGTGCATGAAAAAAGAAAAAATGGTTTTTGACCTATATTTTCTCCTTTATGATAATTCAAATTCTAACTCACCTGAAATCAATAGTTTTCATCTCCTATCATATTTTTCATAGAAAATCTATCCCAATAAAATAAAAAATTACTCATTCTCAAAGAGGACTCTCTCTTTTAATGAACCATATATTTTTCAATTTTTTTTGATATGACTTACTATTTTTTTTTTCTTTGAATCAACATCTTCTTGATTGTTAAAATACCTACTTGCAGTATTTTTTAATTACAATATACTATGTTTAACTAAAACACTATAAAATCTACATGAGCATATTCTTGACTCTGAGCTCTTTAAAAGGGTATTTTTATATTTTTGAAAAAAAATCATTAAAATGAGGAGTTATTGAAACATCACTTTTATGAAATAATTTTATTTCTTTGGTAATTGGACCCAAATTGGTATAAAATATGTATTTAATAGACATTTCCAATTGGAAAAGTTGAATCTAACTTGACCATATGTTTGAGGAAAATTAATTTTCAGTTAGAAATACTCAAATTTAGCTATGCTTATAAGTTAGCCTAAAACGTGTCAGCTTATTGTGCTTTTACCAATTACTCATCCCAACATTCATGGTTGTATAACACATGTTACGTGGGCATCTAAGATAAGTTAGTGATGGGAAAGCCAAACTCAACCATCAACTGTTGAAGCCACGTAACCTCCTGACTAGCCAAGAGTGCTCTTAATCTCAGCCTTCATCAATGGTAATGCAATGAATTTTTTCTTCTTGCAAGACCATGCAACTAGACTAAGAACAATACAAAACACAACACCAAAATTAGACTTTTGATCATCAACATCACAGCCTAATTAGAGTTAGTTATGCCCACAATCTCAATAGCTCTTGATGTGTAGTGAATGCAAACTGAGTAGTGCCATGAATGTACCACATAATGCATTTGGTTTCCTTCCAATGAATCTCATGAGGATCTCTATCACATCAAAACACTCCATCAAATATCTTTGAGTACCTTTAATCATGGAAGAGGAACTCCCCGCGAGAATCAAATCATCCACATAAAGAACAAGTATGAGAAGATACACCCATGCCTTTGAATATAGACGATAGGATTGAAGTTCCATCTTAGTGAATCAATAAGAAAGGGAAAAACCATCCATCTTCTCATACCAAGCCCTAGGGGCTTGCTTGAGACCATACAATAAACATTGAAGCCTACAAACAAGTGAAGGGTCCTAAACAAAGTTTGGTGGTTGCACCATATAGATCTCCTCTTGAAGATCACCATGCCAAAATGATAGGAAACTTGCATACAACAATATGACATTTCCACATAACCTATTTTAGATTTGATGCAAATAAACACTTAGAATCCACATGCAAGAGAAAAGACAACATACACACAAAAATGTGACACAAGATATATCCTGGAAAACCCTCATGAGGGAAAAATCCAGCCTCCAAAAGCATCCATCTCCATGTATTATTCAGCAAAACACCATTGCAATACAACCATGAAAGTCTTCAAAGCCCTAGCCACAATCAAACAATCTATGTGAACAAATCTGAATCCACACATCCCATGCCATGCTTCCAGCCTTCACAAATGCTATCTTTGGCTAATCTACCTCCACATGTCTAACCTCAACAACTACCCTTGTGGTTACTTTTATAGAAACAAGCTCCCACAAAACCATCAAGTGGTATTACATAAACCATGTGCTAAAACAATGTGCTACCAAACCCTATTGACCCACATTTAACATTAGGTACTTTATTTACTTTATTTCTCCAGTATTAAATAATTACATCAAATAATATCACAATGTTACAATACAACTCACAAATAATATTCCATGAGAATCCCTACATGTTGCACGCCCATCTAGGTGCAACATTTACATAATAAAATAAAATAATACAATAATAAACATTATTATGCAAGGTGTACAAAACCAATTTCTCAACAATCTCCCACTTGTATACATTGCATAAGGGTCAATATGTAGCCACATAAATGAACAAGGGGACAATCCCTCCTAACACAAACACCATCATGAACCAAAGTACACCATGTGCTCCATCTAGGTACCTGCAATAAATCAAAGTATCCACCATCTCATACATGAATGATCCCACCTCCTATTATGCCAAAGCCACATGACATACATAGAAGCCATCCAAAGAGAAATCCACCCAAGCTGTCACATAAGAAACACAAATCCTGTACCAACTGATATCCCAAACACAAACACTCAGTCCAAAGGTAATCACATGTATTTATAGCTATCAAAACCATAACTAAAATAACACTCACAAAAGTGCTAACCCATCCAACTATCCATACCTCTAAGGTATACCAAGTGAATTCCAAATAAACACACCCAACCTGTAACCTGCAACCACAAGCCTCAAGTGCAATAGCTACCACATACACACCAAGAAGCTCCCACTACAAAGGTAATGTCAAATCTAAAATCAATCCACTCGCAACATCTCATGAAAGTGAATCCATGTAGTATCAAGGACATCCACAATAATATGCAACATATAAACCAATATCTTACAAGAACAACTCTCACAACAAGTCTCCAACACTCTCCCAAGTTCTCCACAACCCACAAAGAAAAGAGATAAAGGAATAACCATGCCATCTCTCACATGACACACATGAACACAAACTAGTGATCACAAACTCCAACCAATTTCAAAACCAATGTAAGTGAAACCGAACATCTAGGAAGATAACCAAGACCAAAGACCAAAGAGACCATGCAAATCATAACCTATATCATGTCCTTCTGCACACCTCTAGATGCCAACTGTGCCAAGTATGATCTCCTCCATAAAACCCCAAACAAGAAGCCACAACAACAACCAAACCATACCATATAACCAATCATGGATGTAAACCTCTCACAAGAAGATCAAACTCATAACCATTCCTAATCCAAGGAACATGCCCAATAAAACCATCTCCTAAACTCAACCATAATGATATCACAACAACAACATATGCACAAGGAGATAACCAATGCCAAAACCATCTCTCAAATGAACCCTCCAGAACTAACTCACACCATAGCTCAAGATTCATATCCATGAAAGATAAACATAAACATAATGCACCTGAGAAGAAACAAAGGGCTATACCTCTCAATAGTAAATCGCCAAGTAGACCAAGAGTGGGGAATGAGAATGCTCATCAAGATATCCAAGTCTCGAATCAAGACTAATCTAAGAACACACTCCTCTCAAGTCCACATCAGGTGAATTCTCTTCGGTCTTCCTACTCAAACCATCAACCGTCCCAACACATACATCTCTAATCCCAAGAGAAAAACAATATCACCTTTGTCTCTAAGTATCCATGAGCACCTGTAGCCAATCAATCCATGCCAACTCCAAATGCAACGTAGCAATATCATAAAGTATCCAATAGACGATCAATGTACTCAATACCAAGAAACTAAACCAAGATCAATGTCACAAATCCAACCTAGGAATCAGGATCATAAACATGACAACCATGATCTAAACCATCTCAACCAAACGAGATACCATGCTCCATATGAACATACCATAACATGTCAAATTCTCTAAACGTATATCAAGAGTATACCATGACATAATAATGAATCCATCCTAAAACCAAGGATAATATGTCAAATGAAAGCATAAACCCACACCTCTACCAAGGACCCCATGAGTCCTTAAGATGTCACCATCTACACACACCATGAAGATAACCATCACCTACAAGTGCACCAACAAATGTCAAAGACACTTCTGCAGCAACAAGATCTAAGACACCCTCCAACATCTGCAAACACTAAATCGATATCACTGCCAACAACTCCCACTCAACCATGGTACCAAGTCACCCATGGCATCTTGATATCCATCTCCTACACCAAGAAGATACAAAACTACCAACAAACAAACCAGGAACCAATCCTGCACCACCACACCATCACTGTCACAAGCTCCCATTGAACCGTGTATCCAAGCTATCCATGACATCATGATGAAACCATCCTCTAACATGAGAATCAACCAAAGCATCAAACCATCAAGGAACTCAAAGTGCACAATCACGAGCTCCCCAAAAGAAACCAAAATAACCACGATCCTCAACCGAGAAGATATGCCACCATAACCAAATTAGGAATCCAAATAAATAATCATCAACCAAAATACCTGTCAGCATAACATAGTCAACCACAATCCTCCACCATGACTGTGCCTGGTAACATCTTATCCCCTCTACATGAAGATAAATTAGAAAATCATGTGACAAAACCATGCCATCAATCTGAATATGTACCAATAATGAAAGATCAATGGGCATAGACAACCCATATCCAAGCCATAAATGCAGCCTGTAAGTATATACCACTTACACAAATGCACAACTTGTAGACCCAACAAGGCATCATGCATATCCAAATCAAATTGATAACCATGTCAACATGAGACCAATCTGATATATAGACTGAGTATACAATGACATCAAATCCAAATCTCTAAAATAAACCATGTCATAAACTCACAATGTCACCATAGTCAAAATAATCCATAAACCTGTTCAGATTAATATATTAGCAAATAAATCATGTCAAACTTGCACCAAATCTAAACCAATGCGTAGAGCTCTCCATGAGCTATCTATCGACTATTTGAAGTCCAAAATCCGACTCCATATGCCCATTTGAAAAATCAGCCTCCTAGGCCATAAATACAACAAACAAATTCCCAAAAAATGCGAATATGCCCCTGAAAATAAATATCCAATTTTCTTCCCGGGTCTGATCTGACCCCAAATAACCAGACATATAAAAATAAAAGCAACAACAAATATTTTGTAATCTCAAAGTTTTTATAAAAAAAAACTTTATAAAAATGGCAGAATTTAATTATAGAACAAAGTTTTTATTATTAAAAAAACTTTATAATTTTATATATATATATATAATACCTCGTGGGGGGTCCGTACCCCACACAATGTGTGGGGGGAGCCACACCCCATGAGTGTCTGCAAGCAAAGGGGGTACATGTCGGCAGTCCCCCTACCAGACATTGGTACTACGGTACCACTGTTGACAACAGTCCTTTTGTCGACAACAAATTGCTAAGGCGTTGTGGGTGGTGGCCCGACCCTGTCCAAACAATTTTATTTTGTTTTTTACAATTTTTTTTAAAAAAAATTTAAACTCCCCCCTACGCACTTTCAAGCGCCTCCTCTTTTTTTATTAATTTTTATTTTTTTAATTTTTTTAAATTTTAGCAGGTCGATGGGCCTTTTTAAAATTTTTTTTAATCTGCAGACAAAAATTGACAGCCGTCGCGGCCTGAAACTAATTTTTTTTGCATTTTCCTTCAACTTCATCAAATATGGGCAAATTTTATATCAAAATTAATGGCAAACTCCCCTCCAAAACCCTTAGCAAACTCCCCTCCAAAACCCTCATTTAAATGAAACAATTCAAAAACCCTTTTCACCAACAATTTTCCATGCCCAAAAGTTGCCTACAACCCATCATAACAACAAACCCAAAACCCTTAGATCTGCAATAAATAACCTACAAAACCCATATATCTTGCCATTTCTTACATCCTTTCATGCATTCCCATGGATTCAACCTAGGGTTACAACACTGCAACCTTAGCTCTGATACCACTTGATAGGAAACTTACATACAACAATATGACATTTCCACATAACCCATTTTAGATTTTATCCAAATAAACACTTAGAATCCACATGCAAGAGAAAAGACAACATACCCACAAAAATGTGACACAAGATATATCCTAGGAAACCCTCATGAGGGAAAAACCCAACCTCCAAAAGCATCCATCGCCATGTATTATTTAGAAAAACACCATTGCAATACAATGATGGAAGTCTTCAAAGCCCTAACCACAACCAAGCAATCCATGTGAACAAGCATGAATCCACACATCCCATGCCATGCTTCTAACCTTCACAAATGCTACCTTTGACTAACCTATCTCCACCTGTCTAACCTCAAAAACTACCCTTGTCGTTACTTTTATACAAACAAGCTCCCACAAAACCACCAAGTGGTATTACATAAACCATGTGCTACCAAACCCTATTGACCCACATTTAATATTGGGTACTTTATTTACTTTATTTCCCCAATATTAAATAATTACATCAAATAATATCACAATGTTACAATACAACTCACAAAAATATTCCATGGGAATTCTTACATGTTGCACGCCTATTGATGCAATATTTACCTAATGAAATGAAATAATACAATAATAAACATTATTATGCAAGGTGTACAACACCATTTTATCAACACAAAAGAAACTCTTCATGTCTATTTGATACATTGACCAACTTTAGGATGCAAAAATAGAAAGTATAAGACAAATGGAATCCATCTTGGCCATAGGACAAAGGTCTCATAATAGTCAATGCCCTCAACTTGAGAAAACCCCTTGGCTACAAGATGTGCCTTGTACTTGTCAATAATAATCCACCAACAAACTTGGTACAATACACCCATTTGCACCAAACCAAATTTCTTCCCTTAGGAAGGTGAACAAGATCCCAAGTATGATTCTTCATCAAAGAAGAATACTCCTCAACCATAACACTATTGTACTTTGGAGCGTTGAAAGCCTCTAAAAATTTTTGAGCATTGGTAGAAACTGCATAACTCAAACGATTGATACCATAAGTTTGAGCACAAGTGTGGCAAGTAGCCGTGGGATCACCCATAAGAGAACCACTCCCTTCAAGAAGAGTATGAGATCAAAGAGATCAAGTGGGTGTCAGAGGAGGTTGAGGAACCTCATCAACAAGATCAGAAGCATCATTAGGAACAACAACATTAGGATTAGCATCATCATCATCATCATCATCCTCTTGAAACATAAAATCCTCTAAAGAAGAGGTAGGAAGAAGGGAGGAATAAGCTTGTGATGGAGAATCCCTTGGTGTGAAGGATTCATCTGATGAAAATGAACCTCTCGATGATAGGGACAAACAATTGATGATCCTTCACATCTAGACTATAGCCAACAAAAATCAAGCTCTGACTATTCTTCATTGCTTTCTGCCTACTCTGTGGAATGAATGCCCATGCATCATTTTCAAAGGCTCTGAAGTAGGAAACCCTAGGCTTGACACGAGACCAAGCCTCCTTAGGAGTCATATTCTACACTACCTTGTGAGGCATATGGTTCTAAATGTAGTTAGCCCAATTGAATTCCTTTGCTCAAAATGTTGGAGCCATAGACTGAGACTAAATGATATAATTTAACATCTTTAAATTTATATTCTTCCACTCGACCACACCTTTATGTTGAGAAGTATATGGCACTGTGAGCTGATGAAGCATACCTTGAGTACTACAAAATCTAGAAATGTCTGATTGACAAACTTCCTTTCATTATCCATGTGAATCTTTTAGAGAGAAAGACTAGATTGCTTTTCCACAAATGCAAGAAAGGTCATTAAAAAAAGAAGCTCACCCTTGTACCTCAAAAAGTACACCCTTGTATACTTGGTGAAATCATCAATAAAAGTGAGAAAATACTTGGCCCCTAAAAATGGAGTCAAAAATGACATGTAGTCACTCTGTACCAAATCAAGGGGTGTTGAAGTACATATCCATACCCTTAGGAAAGGGATCCCAATGATGTTTTCCATGTACACATCATTGAAAAATGCCATTTGAACAAGATATCTAAGGAAGACAAATAAACAAGTTTTGTGTGCTCGTCTGCTAGAGATATTTGTAACTCAATTATTCAAATCACTCGTGCCAAATCTTGCTCATATAGTTTGCATGAGTAATAAAAGGTGATCCTGATGAAGACTCAGATCCATCATATATGTACAATTGAGTTGCATGATCACCAGTTCCTGTAGAAAATGCCTGATGAACTCTCTAATAGTGACATCATTGGGAGAGAACTCAACAAGTTTTCGATCACCATGATGACAAATTTGATAAATGGAAAGTAGATTTTGAGAAATTTCAGGAACAAGGAGAACATCATCAATGCAACCATCCCGCATTTGATTTGAGCCCATGCCTAGAACTATAATTAATAAAGAGTTCCCAACAACAATGTGAGAAGTGCTACTAGATGAAATAAAATCAAGAAAATCCTAAACACAAGTCATAAGAAGTGAAGTACCTAAATCAAGAACCAAATATCACCGGTAGAGGAAAAATCCCTAGCTTAAAGAGCTTGCCCTTTTCCCAAGGAAGAAGACTTAGGTAGGGAAATATTGTGCTTCCTCATAGCTTCCTCCAATGCTAGTAGTCATAAAAATATGTACATCATTATACCCTAATTTTCCACAAAATGAACAATTCTCCTTCTTAGACTTAGAAGATGAATTTTGAATTAGGAGGAGGAGGAGGATTAACCTTCTAATCATTATTTGTATTAGGCATGTGTTAAAATAACAGAGAGGGGGGTGAATCAGTTATCCATAGTCCCAAATACAAAATGTATATCCAAAAAAAATTTAAACAAATTTATGTAGCTCGGTAACATAGAATAATAAACTGTCTGTGCTTTTACCGATTACCAGTTAATAACTTAAAGTAACTACTGATCAAATCAAATATGCAACATGTAAAGTATGATATCCAACAATCATCACAATCAACACATAACACGAGATTTAATGTGGAAACCTTGTAAAGGGAAAAACCACCTGGGACCGGTAACCCAAAATTGTTCACTCTTCTGAAGTGAGCTCGGTGAAGAGCCAAACCTATTAAAGGTTACAAAAAACACTATAAGGTGTGACCTTGTTAGAGGATTTAACACTAACCATTATCTTCCAACCAACATTCACTATGGGGTTGACAGGATAACAAATGTACATTCTATGAATGACATTACAAGACTTTCTAGTCTACTCGGTTAAGAGATTTATTTAATTACAATGGTTAAACTGTAACAATAGGTGATCTGATTACAATAAAACTTGATTTGTAGATGTACAGATCTATATCATTCTCATTCAAATCCTCTGATCAATATATCAATTCTGTTCAACAATATTCAGTAACTTACTATCTCTCGGTTATAGCTTTTTGATGCTTGGTAATCTCTGCAGTTCGGTTCTCCTTAACCAGTTTGATTAGGCATGCATGAAGCTTGTTCATGCGATATCTCTGTAGTATTCTTTCCTCTGGCATGAGTTTCATAATGAAACCCTAGTCTCTTAAATAGACAAGTAAACCATTTTCTTCTCATCCATCAGATTTTGCCACTTAATCTCCTTCATTGATTTTGCCGCTTGAACCTTCCTCGAATGATGTGTTAGTAACACGTTTCAATTATGTCCTTTAGATCTTCCTTGAATTTTTCTAGTCGTTGATCTCATAACAAACTTTATCTTTCCACCTTGTGATCATACACTTTACAGCTCATCAACTTTGTCGGCTAAACTAATCATTTAGTTCTTTTGTTCATACTCGGTTAACATAGAAATGCATCGGTGAACACAAGCTCAGTTTATACTATGCTCGGTATACACTACACTGCTCGGTGTATACTGGAATGCTTCATTAACCGACCACACTGCTTTGTAACATTTTGCTCCCAACTTCATAACAGATTAATGAAACATAATCAAGTCAACAATATGAAGTCATAGACTCATCAATAAGTTACCAAGAGTATTCCTTATCCTCATCTGTCATATCCATCTTCCTTAATGTAGATATCTCAGTTCTTAATCTTTCTCTTCTCTTCTACAGATGTGTAGATGTTTTCAACTTCATGATAAGTACTATCAAAACTAGTTGATATCAATGACAACATACAAACTGATTCAATTATCTTACATAGAAGTTCAGTGCTCGGTGATCTCTAATCACTTGTAGTTCTTCAATCAGGTTCTCAATCAGTTGTAGTTCATCAATCTCTCCCTTTGGCATTGATGGCAACTCAAGCAATATGAAGTATATCATACACATACCAAACATGTATTCTACAAATCTGTAAACAAATGTTGTAGCTCGGTATAAGCTCTCCCTTAGCTTAATATGTTTAATCACTACATTACATAACAGTATTACAAGAGCAGACTATCTTCTGTAGATATGATCTTTAGCAGCTCTCGGATTCCTTTTGTTTATCTCTCCCTGACTTTCTCAGATTATCTCTCCCTTAGATAGATGTTCCAGTATTCTCCTCGGTTATCATATTGTTTATCTATCCCTTTAACAACAATTCCAAAGAAAAAACATAAACCATACAACTCTTGTAGTAGCCAATTAACTCATTGTTGTCTGGTTCCTTTACTGTATCTCAATATACTGATTAGACCACTGGTTTCTCAAATCTTTCACAACCTTAGATAGAAATCCAAAGTGTGAACTATGCTGCATCAACATGAATGATCTTCTGATAAGATTACGCTGATGCAACCTCCAGATCACATTAGTGACCGGTAGACAGGCGACAAACCCCAAGTCTAGTCCTCAAATATTCAAATGTATCTTTCGGTAGAGGCTTTATAAACATGTCTGCAAGTTGCTCTTTAGATGTAACAAATTCTAGCTTCACTTGCTTCTCTTGTACTTGTTCTCTTAAGTAGTGATATTTGATAGATATGTGCTTTGTTTTTGAGTGCATCACTGGATTCTTTGAAATGTTTTTAGCACTAGTGTTATCACAATATATAATCACCGTCTCAGTGATTACCTCATTCATTCCTTCTAACACTTGCTTAATATATGTAATATTTGAATAGTTTGTAGCAGCAACAACATACTCTGCTTTGGCTGTAGACTGGGAAATACAAGACTACTTCTTACATGTCCAAGTAACAAGTCTTTCACTGAAGAAAAATGCTCCTTTGGTTGTGCTTTTTCTGTCATCCACATTTCTAGCCCAATCAGCGTCAGTGCATACTTTAAGTTCCAACTTGCCATCCTTAGGATACCATAATCCATAATCCACTATTTTCTTCAGGTATCTTAAGATTCTCTTTGTAGCAATCATGTGTGACTCCCTAGGATTTGCAAAAAATCTTGCAACAATCCCCACAACATGTGCTATATCTAGTCTACTATGTACTACATACATCAACTTACCAATCATAGATCGGTACAGTGTCTGGTTCACCTCTGTAGTTTCATCCTCTTTAGTCAATTTTTATCCTGTGACCATTGGTGTTCCAACTGGTTTAGCATCTTCAATGCCAAATGTTCTTAGTATTTCTTTTATATACTTGGATTGTGTGATGAATATCCCATCATTCTGCTGAATAACCTGTAGTCCTAGAAAGAACTTAATCTCTCCAAACATAGACATTTCAAACTCTTTTTTCATCTCATCAGCAAATGATTTACATATGTGATCTTTTCCTCCAAAGATAATATCATCCACAAATATTTCAACAATTAGAATAGTATCATCAGTATCTCCTTTCATATACAAATAGTTGTTCTCACTAGTTCTAACAAATCCAATACTTAACAAATAAGTATGCAGCCTTCCATACCAGACTCTTGGTGCTTGCTTCAAACCATACAAAGCTTTATGTAATCTACATACCATGTCTTTCTTGTCTGGATCTACAAACCCTTCTGGTTGTTCTATGTAGACTTCTTCTTCAAGTATCCCATTCAGAAATGCAGACTTAACGTCTATTTGATAAACTTTAAATTTCTTATGTGCTGCATAGGCTAGTAACATTTGAACTCCTTCTAGTCTAGCAACAGGTGCAAAGGTCTCACCATAATCAATTCCTTCCTCCTATGTATACCCCTTGCAAACTAGTCTGGCTTTAGTCCTTGTAACCTCTCCATTTTCATTTAGCTTGTTTCTGAAGATCTACTTAGTACCGATAACATTCTTATCCTTAGGTCTAGGTACTAAGGTCCATGTCTTGTTTTTATCTATCTGTTCAATCTCTTCATTCATTTCATTTATCCACTCTTCACTCTCCAATGCAACTTTAACATTTTTCAGTTCATATTCACAAACTAAACATGTACCTTGTCTTGAATTACTTCTCGTTTGTATGCCAGCTTGCTTGTCACCAATGATTTGGTTCTTAGGATGATGTCTCCTGATAAATCTTGCCAGTATCCGATCTCTTCTTTCTTGTTCATCCTATTTAGGTTCATTTGCTTTCTCGGTAGGTCCTTCCTGCTCATCGGTCTCTCTTTGCTGTTCCTCGGTGTTGTTTTCTTGCTGACCGGTTGTCACTGTCTACGGCTTCGGTAGATACTATAGTTGTTCAATGTATGTGAATCTACTATAGTCTTCCAGTTCCTTTGTGCTTTCTTTTGCATTCTTGTCATCAAACTCATCAACCCTGACATTAGCACTTTCAATCATTTTATTAGTAACTTTATTTAGACACTTGTATGTTTTTCTTTTAGTGGAATATCCAAGAGATATCCCTTCATGACCTTTTGAGTCAAAATTTCCATTTCTTTCATCTTTCAGAATAAAGCATTTACTTCCAAAAATTTTGAAATAACTTATAGTGGGTTTGTGTCCAAATCATAACTCATAGGGTGTTTTGTTAGTGTCCTTCTTCAACTGTACTTGGTTCAAAACATAAACAGCTGTGCTAATTGCCTCTCTCTAGTATGTCTAAGCAACATTTTTCTCTATCATCAGTGTCCTTGCACAATCAACAATTGACCTATTCCTCCTTTCAGTAATTCCATTCTGCTAAGGTGTTCTCGGTGTAGAGACTTGTCTTTTTATACCATGCTCATTACAATAGTTAGTAAATTCATTAGAAATAAATTCACCTCCTTTGTCAGATCTTAAGCATTTCAATTCTTTACCAGTCTCTTTCTCTACTTTTTCTTTAAACCACTTGAACATTTTAAATGCCTCTGATTTTTCTTTCAAGAACATGACAGTCATCAATCTAGTGTAATCATCAACAAAAAGAATAAAATATCTGTCTCCATAATAACTCTATGTTCTCATGGGACCACATAGGTCAGTGTGAACCAACTCAAGTATTTTATTTGTTCAATAATCTTTGCTTTTGAAACTAGATTTTTTCATTTTACCTTTTTGACATTCATGACACATAACATGATCAGGCTTTGATAAGTTAGGTAGACCTCTAACCTTTTTCTTTTTACTGATCTTAATCATGTTATCAAAGTTTACATGACATAACCTTTTATGCCATAACCAAGCATCCTCATTTTTCATCATTAAACAAGAAGACTTTGGATTATCAAGATAAAACAAGTTACCTTTCGATTGTGCTCCTGTTCTAACAAGTTTTCCTCCATCATCAAATATTTTTACTTTCTTTCTCTCAAAAGCTACTCGGTGACCTGAATTGTTCAGCTGTGCCACACTTAGCAAATTATAGTTTAGTCCTTCTACCCAATAAGCATTATCACATTGGATTCTATCATTTATCAGTAAGGATCCCTTTCCTCTAACCATACAAGGTGTGTCATTACCCATTTTTATAGATCCTCCATTATATTGCTCAAGATGATCAAATTTTTATCCATCACCAGTCATGTGATGTGTACAACCATTATCTATGATCCATGTATCATTTTTATTAACCTTAGAAATCAATTTTGTTTCTACATACCTTTCTTCTTCCTCAAAATCATCCTTAATAGCAACAAATACTACTTCTACATCATCATCTGAATCAAAATCAGATTCATTTTATTTAGCAATGTAACATACCTTTTTGCCTTTATCATTGTTGTCTCGGTTATCTCTATTGTAGTGTCAGCAACTTCTATGGACTCTTCTCCTATAGCTTCCTTCACTAGATCGGTCCTTGTTTCTGTCATCTTCCTTCTTGTTCGGACATCTAGTAGCAATATGACCAACTTCTTTGCAGTTAAAACATGCTAGAGGTAATTTGCCTCTATATCTACCTTTTCCTTTAGGTAATCTCCTGGCCATAAGAGCTTCAAGCTCATCAAGTTCATCATCAATATTTCTATCACTATCATCCTTATTATTTCTACTACTAGACTTATCGATCTTCAGAGAAGTCATAAAAGAAGATTCAACAGTGGGTACAACACTATTATCATTGTTGTTATCTTTCCAATAAGATTATCAAGAGTGAGAGTACTGTTAGGTGTTGACCTATTTTCATGTATTGTAGATATTCTAATTGCATAAACAGGCAATAAAGTCCTTAGAATTTTTCTTACCACAGTATCTTCATCAATAACACCATCAGATCCTCTGATAGCGTGAACTACCTCCTTTATTCGGTTTGTGTATTGCACAATGTTTTCTCCTTTCATCTTCATATCATCGAATATTCCTCTTAAACTTTTGGCTTCGGCTCTCTTGACATTTGTATCACCACTATAAACTTGAGCAAGTTTATCCCACATATCCTTAGCAGTAGTGCAATCTTTAATATCTTCAAACTCGCCATTTGTCAGAGCAACAACAATCTCCATCATAGTAATGTTATGCTCATGTCTATCTCTTAGTTGATCAAGAGTCAAAGGTCTAGTGGGCGGTGCAATGTAGCCATTCTCTAATAGTGTGAGGGAAGAATTCCCAATTCCAGATATATGCAGTTTCATTCAGCTTTGCCATATTGTAAAGTTGTCCTCGTTCAGCTTTGGTACATCCCTCTTATACATTTTGTGATCTTTATGCTAAAGTCCTTAAAAATCTATTCCAAGCAGCCAATATGCTCTAATACCAATTGTTAGAATAACTGAGAGGGGGGTGAATAAGTTATCCATAGTGCCAAATACAAAATGTATATCCAAAAACAATTTAAATAAATTTTTGCAGCTCGGTAACATAGAATAGTAAACTGTAAGTGCTTTTACCGATTACCAGCTAATAACTTATAGTAACTACCAATCAAATCAAATATGCAACATGTAAAGTATGATATCCAACAATCATCACAATCAACACATAACAAGAGATTTAACATGGAAACCCTATAAAGGGAAAAACCACCTGGGACTGGTAACCCAAAATTGTTCACTCTTCTGAAGTGAGCTCGGTGAAGAGCCAACCCTGTTAAAGGTTACAAAACACACTGTAAGGTGTGACCTTGTTAGAGGATTTAACACTAACCGTTATCATCTAACTAGCATTCACTATGGGGTTGACAGGATAAAAAATGTACATTCTATGAATGACATTACAAGACTTTCTAGTCTACTTGGTTAAGAGATTTATCTGATTACAATGGTTAAACTGTAACAGTAGGTGATCTGATTACAATACAAATTGATTTGTAGATGTACAAATCTATATTATGCTCATTCAAATCCTCTGATCAATATATCAATTCTATTCAATAATATTCAGTAACTTACTGTCTCTTAGTTATAGCTTTCTGACGCTCGGTAATCTCTGCAGTTCAATTATCCTTAACCAATTTGATCAAGCATGCATGAAGCTTGTTCACGTGATATCTCTCCAGTATTCTTTCCTCCAGCATGAGTTTCATAATGAAACCCTAAAGCATAGTCTCTTAAATAGACAAGTAAACCATTTTCTTCTCATCCGTTAGATTTTGTCGCTTAATCTCCTTCGTTGATTTTGCTGCTTGAACCTTCCTCAGTTGATGTATCAGTAACACATTTCAATTATGTACTTTAGATCTTCCTTGAAATTTTCTAGTCGTTGATCTCGTAACAAACTTTATCTTTCCACCTCATGATCATACACTTTACAGCTCATCAACTTTGTCGGCTAAACTAATCATTTAGTTCTTTTGTTCATACTCAGTTAACAAAGAAATGCATCGGTGAACACAAGCTCAGTTTATACTATGCTCAGTATACACTACACTGCTCGATGTATACTAGAATGCTTTATTAACCGACCACACTGCTTTGTAACATTTTACTCCCAACTTCATAATAGATTAATGAAACATAATCAAGTCAACAATATGAAGTCATAGACTCATCAATAAGTTACCAAGAGTATTCCTTATCCTCATCTATCATATCCATCTTCCTTAATGTAGATATCTCAGTTCTTAATCTTTCTCTACTCTTCTACAGATGTGTAGATGTTGCAACTTCATGATAAGTACTATCAAAACTAGTTGACATCAATGACAACATACAGACTGATTCAATTATCTTACATAACAGTTCAGTGCTCGGTGATCTTTAATCACTTGTAGTTCTTCAATCAGGTTCTCAATTAGTCATAGTTCATCAACATGGAGGGAGGATCACCACTAGTAGACAAATCTATCTTCAACTTCTTATTCTTATGTGATGTCCCCTTCTAGCTAGCGACATCATGCTAGTAAGTGATTAGCCTATCAGTGGACTCTCATAGGGTAGTAGGCATGGATAGGAGGTCTTTTTAGGCACAATGATGGTATGGTTTTCTGATGGTTCAGTATTGGCAGAGCTTAGTGTTTTCAGTTGTCTTAAGAGATTATTTTTGGCTCAATTATATGGATTTTTCTATTTTTAGCAAAGGTTTCTATATTTGGATTTATTTTTGAGCCATAGTGATGGACCCCTGCTATTTTTAGAAATATTATTTGATCACATGGTAGGCCAACTCCTATTCTAGACAATTAAGCCAAATTCTCATTTTTGAGGGAGTTATTCAGTTTTTAGTGGTTATATATTAATTGAATGGCAAAGGATTTAATATAAAGTTGAATTGACTTTATATTTAAATCACTTAAGTGATGGGTTTGTAACACATCGAATGAGGCTAATTGAGTATTTTATTTTGGAGGAGAATTATTAAAAGCTTTCCCTAAGTTTAATTCAATTAAATGTTAATGATTTTATTTAATGTTATTTTATTAAATAAAATCATAGCCTTGAAGAGGATTTTCGATTAGGGTTTTGGAGGCCTATATTTTCTTGGGAAATGAAGAATGAGCTATCCATTGTTATTGTTATTTTTATTGATTATTGTTTCTTTCTCTGAGATTTGGACAAGGGTTTTCAGTATTCACCATTGGAGAAATGTAGTTTTCTTCTGTGTTCTCCATTTGGGCTAGTGAAATACCCAGTGAATTTGGTATTGTGGAGAGGGTCTCATCCAAAGATTCTTATTGTGCTTCAACAGAGGGTTTTACTTGCAGTTGTGGAGAGATAATATCGGCTGGCAGTTGGGGATTGACGAAGAAAGATTATATCATATAGAGGCTAGCTGAAGCGTGGCTAAAAATTAGAAATTGTAGCCTATTTATGTTCATGGCGCACATGCTGGAAAGTTTGATTTTTGCCTGCAGAAAATAATAGAGTTTTATTTGGATGGTGTAAGGGTTTAGGAGACAGAACAACATCTTCAACATTTACTACTTCAACAAAAATAATTGTAGCAGTCATGATAGTTTTATTCCTATTTTTTTTTATGTATGTCAGTTGCTTTTGGTGATCATTTTCCAATAAAGGATTGTTTGGATTTTTACTTGTATTTCATTAGAAAATAAATAAAAGTTGCAACAATATTTAAAATTGTTTCAGAATTTTAGATTATGGTATATTTTCCTTTTTCTTTAAAACTTGTGAAAACCATAAAAAATTTATAATATTTTCAAAACAAATATTGAGATAAAACAACTTCAGCAATTAGAGCCTACAAAGGTTTCTTATAGTGGTATCAGAGCTAAATCCTTCCATCCTAAGGGTTTAGTTATTACATGCAACCAAAGGAGGTTGGTTCACATAGGTATTATACACACATGAGAGCCTTACTTGAAGGTGAACAAGTTTTAGAATGACAGTTGGTCACCATGGGTGACAGGTGTGACAATAGCCCACCTAGGGTAAACATGAATGATGAAGACCAAGACACCAAGGAGTTTTTTAGAACTATGGAAATAGGGCAGCAACGGGTGGCCAAGGCCTTACAGGCACTGACTACCATGATGGAGAAGATGAATCCACATGAAAGGCATAATAGGGATCAAGAGGATAATAGGAGTGCGGTTGGCTCTCCTCTAGGACCTAGGACACACTCTAGGAAGGTTGATAGGCCTACACATCCTACATTTGTGAGGGAGGATCCGACACCAGAGCCCGAAGAGGAAGCAGGTGATTTGATGTTCATAGATATTCTCATGGCTGTGAATGATGAGTGGGAGATGCTAGCTCCACATGATTGGGATCGTCTCACCTTTGAGCGATTTTTCAATCAGAGGAGAGAGCATTATAGGGTAGCGAGAGAAGATAGGAAACCTCATGGTTAGAAAAATGAATTAAAGCTTGCTACATGCAAGCTTTCCTTGATTACTTTTGATGGTAGTAGCAGGATTGGTGGTGCCATGGGATGGTTACCCTTCATCATAACCATGCGATTTCATATAAGGACTTTGTGGACAGGTTGGTAGAGAGGTTTGATAAGAAGGATCCAAAAGTCTACTTCAGGGAGTTAGAATAGTTGAGATAGACATGAAGATTGGAGTATTTCATTAGTGACTTTCAGAGGCTATCCGTTATGGTGCCAGATATCTCAGATAGGAGATTGGTTGTTTTCTTCACTGAGGGATTAGCTGAACCACTGAAGGGTTGGGTAAAAGCCTTTGATCCATTTAATTTGCAAGAATCAATTAAGAAGGAAAGAAGTATGGAACAACTAACCCCAATAAATAAATTTTAGTCAAAGGTTGCATCATCTAGCAAAGACAACAAACCATTCTTCAAGAAACCTGAGAGGAATGAAACAATGGTTGAAAATAAAGATAAATCATTTTCTCCCTTGGATAGAGAGACATTGAATGATTTAAGGAAGAAAAAAAATGTTTTTATTGCAAAGGACCCTATGAAATGAACCATGATTGTCCTTTGAGACCAAAGGGGAGATCAAATAGGGTTATGTGGGCTTACTATGAGGATTCTAAAAATTTGGACCAGCAAACTAAAAATGAGGAATCCAGTGAAGAAAAGGAAAGTTTAGATGATGAAAAGCTCAAGAAAATGTCTACCGATGAAGAGAAGGTTGAAGGTAGGCTTAAGGAAGTCCGTCTCACTAGTGTGCAACATGAGGGATCATTTCAGATGAGAGGATTGTTGGATGGACAATGAGTTATCACATTGCTAGATACAGGTGCTACACACAATTTCATTGATTCTAGGTTGGTTGAGAGACTTGGAATCCAAACTGAGTAGTTTGAGGGATTGAGAGTGAGGGTAGCGGATGGATATGTCCTCACATGTGATAAAAAGATTATAAGTTTTCCATTGAAAATTAATAACTTTGAATTCAAGGCTGAATTCTATGTGGTTAACAGGGGTGACATAGATTTAGTTCTTGGCATGACTTGGCTACATGATTTTGGAGAGTTCACTCTCAATTTGAGAGAAATGGTGATGAAATTTTAGATTAATGGTAAAACCCACATTCTTACGACCATCCGAGATAGTGAGTTTAGGATGATGTCTTACAGGCGTATGGAGAGCTTGTTGTGTCATGACCAAGTTGAGTGGGAAACCCATTGCACATTGATTCCATCACAAGGGCAGCAATAATCCCAATACCATCTAGAAATACAGGAACTGAGAATCAAGCACTACAAGGTTTTTAGTGACATACCACCAAGCAGTCCTCCAAATAGAGGTATTGAGCATATTATTGAGTTAGAGGAGGGTGCTAAACCCATCATGATCACACCTTACAAACATCCAAAAATATTAAGGATGAGATTGAGAAAACTATCAAAGAACTACTTGCTATGGGGCACATTAGAGCAAGTGAGTCTCCTTTTGCTTCTTCTATGGCTTTGGTGAAGAAGAAGGATGGTACTCTTAGGATGTCCATAGATTATAGGGTCCTGAATAGGAAGACTATCAAAAATAGGTACCTCGTACCAAATATTGATGAGTTATTAGATGAGCTACACAGAGCATGCTTCTTCTCCAAAATTGATTTGAGATCAGGCTATCATCAAATTTGAGTCAGAGAGAAGGATATAGAGAAGATGATATTTTAGTGTCATTGTGGACATTTTGAGTTTGTAGTTATGCCATTTGGGATAACTAATGCTCCAACTACTTTTCAATCCACAATGAACAAGATTTTTCAGCCTCAGTTGAGAAAATTTGTGTTAGTCTTATTTGATGACATCCTAGTTTATAGTAGGACATGTGATGAGCATGTGCAACACTTAGACATTGTGTTGAGCAGTCTGAGTAGGGAATCCTTGTATGAAAAGGAATCCAAATGTGATTTGGGGTTATTAGAGTTATTATATCTGGGTCACATTATTAGTGCATAGGGAGTACACATGGATCTTGAAAAGATTTGTGCTATTGTTGAGTGGCCTTCTCCAATGAACCTGACATAGTTGAAGGGATTTTTGGGGTTGTGTGGGTTCTACAGGAGATTTATTAGTGGATATTCCAAGCATGCAACACCCTTGATGAATTTGATGAGGAAGGGGGCTTTCTTGTGGACTCCTAAGGCACATGAGTGTTTTGATAAATTCGAGTTGATGACTTCTTGTCCAATGTTAGCACTACCAACTTTTAGTAAAATATTTGAGCTTCATTTTGATGCATTTGATGAGGGAATTGGAGTGGTGCTTATGCAGGACAAGCACCAGATTGTGTATGATAGTAGGAAGCTTAGGGGGCGTGAGAGGATCTTCAACATTTATAATAAAGAAATGTTGGCCATAATGCATGATTTGGACAAATTCAAGCAGTATTTAGTGGGAAGAAAATTCAGCATAAAAATAGACTTCAATAGTTTGAAACATTTCCTGGGGCAGCGAGACACTAGTATATTTGAGGCCAAATTTTGACGGTCATTTGTCAGATTTTCAATGACTATTTGTCAAAACTGTGACACATCTATCTGTCGGCATTTTTGTGTTGCAAATTGTGACAGAAGTGGTAACCATTGGTATTCCAACATCCCTACCCATCGAAATTGGCCACATAAATAGAAATTTTACTATGTGACCGATCTATCAAAAAATTCTTCTTACGACATTTCTTCAGTCGAAAAGGTGACAGATATTCAGTAGATCTCCGACAAGAGTACCTGACAGAGATATAGCCGTCTTGTCACACCCATCTGTCGGAATGGGGTCCCGCTGACAGTTACCTGTGGAATGTCCGATGATAAGGAATCAAGTTCCGACACAAGTAGCCATTGGAGGAATAGCTCTTCTGTCAAAAAAGGATTACTACATTTCAGAAAACTGACAGATTAGCATAGTAAAAATAACAAAGCTCAAGAGACCATCATAATTGGTCACTGTCTTTGGTCCATATACTAGCAAAATATTTTACATTTCATTAGCTCATCAAATGTAGGGATCTGAAAGAATTTAATAGAATATTTTCATGATAACGTATATTATTTAAGTTGACATTGCACAAATTTATCAACTCCGCGCACTTGTATACTATGAGCATAGCCATAAAGAAGCATGTCCTCCCATGGCCTACATTACTCAAGCCACGGGAGGGGATGCTTCTTTATGGTTGTGCTTGATGTATACAAGTGCGTGAAGTAGATAAATTCATTCACTGTCAAACTAAAATAATATATGTTATGCATGAAAATATCATCCATTAAATTCTTTCAAATCACCACATTTGATGAGCTAATGAAATGTAAAATATTTTGTCAGTATATGGACCAAGGATGGAGACCAACTTTGATGGTCTCTTGAGATTTGCTGTCTTTAGTCGGGTAAGGGTTGGAAGACTTATACTTGTCGATCATTGAGAATAATCACCACCTTGCCTTTATGTACACTGCACAATATCCAATATAAGAGAAAGCAAAAAATATGAATGGATAAAAGAAATGAAAGATACAATTAAATTATCTTGTTGTTTACCTTCTCATAATTGATCCCAGTCTCACAAAAGTAATTTTATACGATCACTAGCACATTTCGTGCATGGATGAGAAACAATATCCAAAGTTTCTAGATTCTGAGAAGAGGTATGAGTGGAGGCCAAAAAAGGGATATTTGTGAAGGTTTTATAGATGCAGTACTGAATCATCATATCTGTGCTGGTACTCAATCTGGAAACCCTCTCTAGCAAATCTCCACATCTAGAAAATCTTCACAAAAATCCCTTCTAGCATCCATTGCATATACATCTTATCAATATCTAAAAACTCTCCTACATTGATTCCCATCACTTTTCACCATCTCCGTGGACTGAGACCTTAAATTATTGAGCTTCTCTTTATTTTGAGAATAGTTTAACATTCTCTTCTTAACAGGGCCAACCACGTGAAGGTGGAAGCTCATTTGGCCCCTCCTAGGAGCCTCTTATGACCCTTCATGACATTTTAAGACCTCTAAGATGTGTATTCTTAGGGGTCATAAAGGGTCGTAAAGGGTCATAAGGGGTCCTGGGATACAACAGTTGAGAAACATAAATGTAGGCATCATGGGCACAAATTTTTGAAGACAACATAATTGAGTGGTATACCCAGATGATGCAAAGAAACCACTATCCTCTAGAACCGGAGGAGTAGTAGTTTCTTTGGGTCATTTGGGTATACAACTCAATTATTTTGTATACCCAGATGATGGAGAGCAACTCCCGCACCTTTGATTCCAAGTTGACTACATCTATTGCTCATGAATTCAAGGTCCTCCAACACAAATGTATTCAATTTGGAATTGGAGGTGTAGAAGTTTCTCTCCATCCCTTGGGTATACAACTCAATTATGTTGTCTCCAAAACATTGTGACCATGATGCCTATAATTATGTTTCTCAGCTATTGTGAAACTACATTTATGTTTCTTAGCTGTCGTGTTTATGTGCATGTTTTCATGTGTTTGGGAAGACATCTTGCTAGCTTGGGCCTGGATCCTTTGGTAATTAGCTTCATAATAATGTAGATGATAGATGAGCAATTATCTTCCCAAGAAAAATCCCATAAATGAACTATGTGTACCCCAAGTCCTATGCCCTCTGTGCATACCCAAATGATATATTTGAAATAACAAGGGTAAGGCTTAAAGAAGTTAATTTTGCATCACTAGATAGATCTGTATATTTTATCCACAATACCCAAACTTCAAAGGATCCAAGCCCAAGCTAGAAAGATGTCTTCCCATTCTATTTAAGCCATATTCCTTGTTCTTGTCAAACTTGCTTGGTACAGTAGGCGTGCTCTTTGCAATACTCTTCTTCAACTTGTGTTCGATGATAAGCATCTTCTTCTTCTTCCTAATTGCAGCCAAAGCTTCCTTTTCATCAGTATTCAACTCCACTTCCCCCATCTCATCATCCTTGTCACCCTCAGTAGCCATCCTAAGCCCTTAAATCCCTCTCCAGTTCTTCAAGCCTCTACAAGATATCTGGATCAATAAAGTCTGCAACATTGTGTCCATCCATGATCTTAGGAATATCATCTTCTTTCCACTCTTCATTTTCCAAAATATACCACAATCTTAAGACTCGTGACTCTTCAAATTCTCTTGTTTCCTTCAGACCTCCAAACATGTTTACTATGAGATTTCCTCCAACAAATGGACTTGTGATGATTTTCACAATAGTACATGTGTTGGAAGGAAAGCTCATACTACTACTTAGGCCAATCTGAATGTTCATCACTTGTGCATATAAGAGTTGATCATAGAAGGTATATGTATAGGTGAAAAACATGCATATTTGACCAAGCAATATTGGGAGCTAGACCCAACAACAAATAGATTTGTAGTGATTTTCACAATAGTACATGTGTTACTAGGTAAGCTCCCAGTAGTGCTTAGGAAAATATGCATGTTCATCACCTATGCATATGAAGTGGCTCTAATGGCAGATACAATCAAAATTTTTTGCATACTCCTTATTTTGTTCTAGGTTGATATTGTTAGACATGGTCTTTTTTGAATGGAATGACTCTTTACTTGTACATTGACTAGAATGTTGGTGGAAGAAGGATGATTTGTTTGCAACTTGCAGATACACAGACACTGAACAACCATTTTTTCAACTCTAATTTTCTAAACACAAAGGGACTTTTATCATAGCCATAAAAACATGATTATTTTAAAATGGAATATGTTATCACTATTTAAAATTTTTCCAGCTTCATGCTAAAACTTTTGAAAAAAATCCAGTTTATAGACCTGATGGCAAGGTTTTATGGTGAAAACCCTAGGTTTGATGGAAGCCTTAGTTGGTTTTAAGCCTTGTTCTATTTTTGCGTTACCTTTTTGGTTCACTAACTCTCTAATTAAAATAAGTGCTATTTTCCACCCCTTTTACCCATCACTTTACACATTATATTGTTAAGTTATCCGACGGGGTCACCTTTGATTTTTATTTCGAAGCCTAAGTCTCCAGTTAATTTTTCAATAGTTTGTCCCCCTTTTAAACTAGTGGCTGTCGTTGAATTGCAAGACTGCCTATTGTCAGAATGTCTGACATGCACTTTAGCGATGAAGTGTTGTTTGTCTAGGTGAGCCCGTCAACAAAGGTATGCTGGCAGTTAAATAATGGATCACATCTACGACTGTTGTTATACTGCTAGACTGAATTGATAGCCTTTTAAGCATCGTGCTTTAGTGATAGCCATCCGATTGAGGTCTTTTCTGACGCTGCAGATTTCTGACAGCTTTTCTCCCTCGACATTTTCTTTGATTGACATCTGTCTTAGGTGACATCGTAAAGGTGGGGTCGGACTTTTCAAAGCTTAAAGTTCTGTTTGATCTCACGGTTGTCGTTATACCACCGAGGAAAGATGATAGTGTTTTAAGCTTATGCTTTAGCGACAACCGTCTGATTCTCTATAAAGGAGGAAATTTGCAGTGGGGCCTAAGGTACCAGGTCACATTGATGTGTTCGCTTGCCATTGGTTGCTGGGAGTTGTGATGTGGCAGTTGTCAGGATGATTGGTACCGAGGCAGGAGAAGGTAAGGAGGCCCACTTGCTATTTTTTCACAATGTGGTAGCTATTGATTTGATGAAGGGAATTGTGGGGTCATCACTGTAGGAGGTGGTAAAATGTGATAGGTTGGCAAAAGATCTTGTGACTATTGTTGCACCGCTCAAGAAAGATGCTTGTATATTATGCATGCGCTTTAGTGAAAGGGTGACACCTGTCCACTCCGATCAAAGTAAAATTAAGTGTCTTCTTTTCCCACATGGGTAATTTGAACTATTCTCATTGGCTGGGAGCTAGTTTGGGGAAAAGTAACAGAAGGTTGGTTACTTTTGCTGATCATTCGATGTGCCGGAAAGGAAACAAAATAAATGGTCTGAATTCAAATTTTTTACTCTATGATGTTTTTAATGTCCCGTGAGTGCTGAGGCTGCCAAATTTCAGTAATGGTGGACTTAATGAGCTACGTGCGGATGGATTGTAAGTGGTTGGTGACATTATATATCAAAATTGGATCATTGTTTTTTTATCGCTCTCATAAGATTTCTGGCGAACTAGATTTTCCTTTGGAGTGATTTCAAGTGAAGTTCTTTCAGGTACCTGGTAGGTCAAATTTTTTTGAATTCAAGACTTGTCTGAAGTCTGTGAAGAAATTATAAGAAAAATTGTGTTACTGGTTGATAAGTATTTAGGGATTTCTCTGATTTTTATATATTGTTCTAAGAAGCCCTAGTTAAAATGCCACCAAAGAGGAATTTATCTAGGAATATAGAGTATAAGGACATGGGAGTCTTTGAAGATTTGATGCAATTACTCCCACATTCTGATAGTGGGGCAGCCAGATTAAAAGAATTGGTCCTGAGGAACCCTACGGACTCAGTAGTTGAAGGACTCCATGATAGAGGAAATTGGATGAGAGATGCCAGGGTGGGGGAAGATCATAATGGTCTGATTCTATTTAGATTAGCTTACTCACAAAGGAATTCTTGTGCCCCCCTCAGCAACATATGACAGTTTGATATTGGGAAGTTAGTAGTCCCTGGAGTTTTTATGGATGCTGAATTATTAATCCAAATTGCTAAGTGCTATGACCTTGTGACAAAGTGTGTCAAAGATGTAAATGGGAATGATTTTATTAGTATCACTGAGGAGGAAATTAGGGAGGTGTTTTCACTAAATGAACCTTCTGTTGGGTTGGAAAAGATAGACTTTACAGAGGTATATTAGGCTCAAAGGGATTATTTGAGAGTAGGGCCTTTGAGGGAGTTCATAGATCAGGTTGGATCCATGTGTGTCATCAGTTGAAGCACACAAGAGCCTTTCAGGATAGATATGTTCAGTAAAAGAGCACAGGGTTTTTATAAGTCACTAACTTTGATTCTAGGGCATGATGAAGCCACTCATATGCCAATACCATATATGTTCATGATGGTAGAGTCACTACACCCTCAATTGGCATTGATTTTTGACTTTGCATCTCATTTATCTGATCTAATCCATGAGGGATTAATGGGAATTAAGAACATGAAGGTTAGTAGGCCTTTTGGGTGGTATTCAATGCTTATGCATATGTTCTTGTACAAGGGTGAGCAATTTTTCAGCTCAACAGTCAACATTGTGAAGGAAAGAAATGGGGAAGTCCTCCCAGTACAATTATGGACTACAACCCTATCATGGGATAGAATTGATGCCAGTTACATTGCATTTGATAGGGACTTTTCTTCGAGGCTCATAACCCTATTGTTTTTTTGTCAATCCAAGGATTCCAAGAGAGTTGTTAAGGTTAATCAGACCAAAGGATTATTTTCATGACATTACTATAGTCCACAATTTTGGGGATATCATTTTATATCTTGTTTCTATGGTGTTTAGGGTTTATGGTTGCAAAAAGGCACCTTACATTTTGCCTTACCAAGTTCCATTAAAGGTAGGATATGCTAAAATTTTGAGGTAGATTGGTGACCTACAAGAGACTGCCCTTACTGGTAAAGGAAGATGGACTTTTTCCCTTGATATAACAATAGCACACCAGGATGTGATTACTAAAGGAGGATGGGTGCATCTGAACCAGGTATTGCAGCCCTACAAAATGTCAACAACCACCATCATATGTGTAGACACAGAGGGTTTTCTATCAGGGATATTCAAAGACAAAGTAAGGTGTGCTCTCATAGAACACCAATTTAATTTTCTTGAGGACATAATAAGAAATAAGTTTGACCTCCAAAATCAAGAAATAAAAAAAGAAAAATGAGTGATCTACAAGAAGACTGTAGATTTCATTAGAAATTTTGATAAAAATTATGACCCACTGAAGGGATTTGAACCCTGGGCTAGGAAAGTGGATGCCCTTATGGAACATTTTGAAGGGGTCATGCATGTAGTGAATGAAAAGAAAGTCATGGTCAGTAAGGCAGAGATTGAAAGGGCCAAACAAATTTTGAGTCAGCCAAGATACATGAAATTGACTCCTAAGGGAACATACACTATACAAAAGAGAAGTGGTTACAATGTCCTTTTGCCAACACAACAGAGAGGTAAGGATCTTCCTTCTACATCAAGAGGAAAAAGGCCTATGAATGATCCAGTAATGCAAAGACCCTCTCCAAAGAGGCATAGACAATAAGAATCAAGGCCAGGAGAGGAAGCTTATTCTCCTTCTTAGTCCCCCATCCAATTAGATGAACATGGGGTAGCAAAACAATTAGTTCAGATGAGTAGTGAGGGAAACATTTTTGTTTCCAAGGATGCGTTACAAGAAGGTATGTCAGAGGCACCTAAGGAGGTTGCAATGGATCTTACTATTACTGAATTTGAGGGTAAACAAATGGACCCTATTTTGAAGCAGGCCAGTGATTCATTTCTTGTTGATGACAAATTTGTCAAGACTAGGGAATTCTCCCAATTTTTATGGAGAATGAAAATAAATCAATTTAAGGAGATTTGTGAAAAGAAAAAGGAGGAATTCCCTGATAGGGATATAATAGAGATTGAAAATGAGACCAAGGGTGAGCTGATGAAGCAGTTTGAAAAGGTTACTCCTGAGGAAGGAAGGGCTATGGTCCATACTGCAGGGGTGCTGATTCTGCCAGAGTGGGATATTGTTGATGCAATAATCTTTGATCAAGTCAGGAAGAGCAAGGTGAAGACTCTTGCTACTGTAGAACATGCTCAACAAGTTACTAGGTGAACTAGTTTTTTAGAGGATCATGTTGCCTTGGTGATGTGGTCCCTTAAGAGGGAGGAGAACAAAGGAAAAAGAGAGGTCCTCTCTATGGAATATGTAGGCAATCTATTGGTACAAAGAGTATGTGAGACTTCTGGTGTAGAAGCTTCAAACCTAATTTTGGAGACTGCCAAGTTCAATGTCAAAGTGGGAGAGAAAGATGCCCAAGAAAAAGAAGAGCTCAGGCTCAAATTTTAAACTATCCTCAAGTCTTACAATGACCTCAAGATAGAGCTGATTCAAAAGGACAAGTTAATTGCTGAGCTATCAGGACCGAAAGATCATAGGTCACCACAATTGATGATAGCTGATAAGCTTACAATTGGTTCTTCATCAAGCCCAATTGTTGAATTTCCACCATCACCATTCCCAGAGACAAGTATGGATGCAAGAGTTAGTTGGGAGAAGCAACAATTGACTAAGGAAGATAATAAGTTGAGAGAAATAAGGGTGCAATTGGAGAAGGAAAAAGATGAACATGTAAAGGCCACAACTTTGGTAAACGAAAAATATGAAGAAAAATTGACAGATGTAATAATGCAGTTTGCATATGATTTGGAGCCCTCAATCTTCTTCAATCATGTCATTAGATTACATGTTTTATTTATAGCTTTGAATAAGGATAAGACTGAGATGTCCCCAGTTTTGAAAATGTGAGTTGAGAGGTCCCCAAATGTGAAGCTTTTTTCATTTATTGTCAAAAGGCCAAGAGAATCCTAATCCACTCATTAAGCCAGCACATCAAGCTATGAAGAAAATAGTGCAATATGGCATTATTTGGATAGTTTCATAAGGAAATCAATTATGTTGAAAGCAGAACTAATGCTTTCAAATTATGAACTGGTCCCTACCATTCTCATAGAAAAAGGAGAGTTTAAAGAATTGTATCAGTGGAGAGAAGAGATGGATGCACTCCTGTCAGAAAGAGTGATTGGTGTTTTGAATGACACCTATTCTTTTATTAGCACCATCAAGCTATTGATAAATGCAAAATCAATGGTTGATCTTATTCAACAAAAGGTCAGTCAAATTGAGAATGAATGTGAACAATTGTCTAGTAATAAAGCTGAGTTTGCTAATTTTGAGTTCCCAAGTGAAGAGGTGTACAATAAATGGAGGTATCAGTACATACCTCATGTTCAAAAATTAGATACTTTGTCAACCTCTTGAGACAAGTGAAGGCAGTTACCTTTTGAGTCATGAAGGTTGTTGAGATATAGAAAAACATTTATTACAGGATGGACAGCTAGATATTGCAATCAAATTTGTTGAAAAAAGCTGAGGACAACATTGAAGACATGAAATAAGGCAGCTCATTTACAAAATATCTTATCTGTTTCATCAATGTATTTATTGTAAATTTAATAGTGTTGTTGTAAAGTTTTAGGGTTAGGAATTTTGTAAACCCTAGAATGATCAGTAGCTTGTTGCACTTCCTTGTATATAAAGGATTTTCCATGATCATTCTAGGTATTGAGAGTTTAGGTGTTGAAAAGATAGAAATTCTGAAACCCTAGCTCTCAGTCGAGGATTGTAACTTTTTGTATCATTCTTATGAAAGAAATAGAGAAGAAGTAGAGGTTGCTGCTGCTATTTTGCAAGCTTATTGTTCAGAACATGATGTATACAATGTTCAAGGTTATACTTAATACAAATTTCAAATCTTTGTCTCTCCTTTGAGTTTATTCTGTAAACCTTTAAGTCTTTCTGAGATTTATATGTATGTATTTAGCTTTGAGTTCTGATCTAGGATTGGATTAAATACTGCTCAGGGTGGGATACATGTTTACTGAATTCATTTGAGGATTTTCTATAAGCAAGAAAGAGTTGGAGTGTTTTTTATTTATGTTCAAAGAATAGTTATTCTCCGAATATCTTTGTATTCATTCTGTCTTCTATTATTTTGCCCAATGGATAGGGCACTAGCCTGTATTTTCCTATCTTTTGTTTGTGTGGAATGATTGAAATCTTGTAATCCTAAAACATTCAATCAATACCAGTCTTTTAAAGTTTTATTTATTTTATATAAGTTGTTCTATCCAGTGATGGAGAGTCAATGAGTAATAGGTTGTTATTTAGTACTTTCTCACTGTCATCTATTGTAAGATCTAGTATCAGGTAAAGAACATAGTTATATCTATTGGATCAGGTGTACCCACCTTGGTTTTGCAGAGCTAGAAGTGAAGAGGGCAGTCTTGTCCCTATAGTTGGTCCAGTTGCTTATAAATTTCCCATATTTGGAATTAACCACTCCTTAACATTAGTCATAAGCATATTGGTGTCTCATGGAGTGTAAAATCTTTTGAAGAACCAAAAAAATGGTGACTCTGCTGGGGAAGAGGACATAACATTGAAATAAATCAGTTTAGAATCTCTGTTTATATTAAAAACTTTCAATATTTCATTACCCAGATTGATTCAGCCCATCTGAGTCACCAACAAAATGGCGACTCCACTGGGGAATATTGTAGATAGTTGTATAAAATAATGCATGTACAAGTTGAGCAAGACTCCTGGCCTGCTTGTTTTCAAAACCAGTTAGTTACTTTTACACACAGAGTTGATTCCTTTTAAATTTTTGCTTTCCCTTCCTATTGATTTAAAATTCATAAAAAAATCCCATTTAGCTAGGTGGCAGCTCTAAAACATCTTTGTACTAGTGCTTAATATAAAAAATTACTATATTACTATGAGTTTCAAAAATACAAGGTCCTGGAGGAAGGAACACCCAGAGGAAAGTTTGCAGGGTGAGCTTCCAACTACATCTAGACGAGTTTAGGGTAGAAGAGAAAAAAGAAGTAATGACGTGTCTCTTTCCTGGAAACAAAAAGGAAACTCAAGACAAGAAAGTTTTGCTCCTCCTATTCAGGAGGGAAATGCCTCAGAATATGAAGAGGCAGTTGATTTAGGCTAAAACTAGTATGAGGATTATTTTTCTCCCTCAGAAAGAGAGGGTGAAAGGTTACCCCACAATAGGAAAATAATCCCTAATAGACGGCATGGAGGGGAGAGGAGATCTAGAAGTAAGAGTAGGAGTGAACAAGACTTTGTCCCCCCTTTCACCCTTGGTTCATCTTTGCCCCAAGGCCTCCATGAGTTTCAGGATCAACAAGAAGAGCCTCAAGCACAACAGGCTGAATTTGAAACAACTTTGCCTAATTTTGAGGAGATATTTGAAGAAGTATATGAATTGGAAAGTAGAATTCATGAACAAGCAGCTATTGGGCAGAAAAGAGAAAAGGAGAGAGAAGAAAAAATTAGGCATGCCATGATAAGGGCTGACCAACTAAGAAGGCAGTTGTTAAATTTAGAGGCTATAAATTATGTTCCTATTCCTGAGCAGACAAGTGAATAGCCCATTGTCCAACAAGTGTTTGAAACAAGGAACCCAAGGGATAAGGGAAAGCAGGAAGCAATGGGTGCCTTAATTAATGAGCCAGTAGGCCCTAAAATTCCCATAGATTCCACTTTGAGATTGGAAGCAGATCTTGAAAAGGCCTAAAGGGAACATGAATTGTTAGCTAAAGAACTTGAAAAGGTAGAATTAGAAGCCTTAGCATTAGAAATGAAAAAGAAGATTGACTTTCTAAGATGGTCTACAGGACCCACTAATTTTGCTAATTCTACTGTTACACAATGGGCAAATGTTGCAAATTTAGCAAATCAGACAACTGGTGCTCCCCCACTAGGGGGACTCAAATTTTTTGCCATGACAAATGCTAATGCATCTACATCTCAGGGTGCTGGTATCTTTAACATAGGGGTTATACATGAAAGATGCAAATAGTTGGTTTTTAATGGCATCCCTGGGTATCCTAACCCCATCCCTGAAGAAATTAGGAAGAAACTTCCTAAGTTTACTGGAAGTAATGTTGTTACTTGTGAGGAACACCTAAAAATATTTATTGATGTGATTGATGATTATAACATTGTACCTAATGATGTTATCATGAAATTATTTGTATAATCCCTAACAGAAGATTCAAGGGATTGGTTTAGGGCTTTGCCACATGGTACCATAGGTTCATGGGATCAGCTTAGGCATTGTTTCAAAGAATAGTATGGTGATAAAAAACATGAGGGTTTTATGTTAAATGAATTTAATAACATAAAGAAGAATTTTAATGAGGATGTTGTTGAGTTTAATGTCATATTTCAAAAGGTTATGCATAAACTCTTGCAAGTCATCAGATTGGATGATAGAGTATGTCTTGGCACATATTTACATTCCTTGGATTCTAAGATGGGCTACCTTTTGAGAGACAAAAATCCAAGGAGTCTTGTTGAAGCTTACAAGCTAGCTGTGAACATAGAGAGTAACCGAAGAATTTCAGAAAAGTTGGGAAGAAGGGAAGATAACAAATCACAATTGTTGAATAGAAAAGATCCAGGAAAGCCTATGAGTGTAAAACCTAAGGATGATGATAGCTTAAAGAAGATCTTGAAAGCAATAAAAGACTTAAAGCTTGGTGAGAACATAAATACTAAAGTTGCAGGAGGTGATAAGCCTCCCTTTAATAATTTCAACAAATTACCAAGAATGCATAATTACCCATATAACACTCAATGGAAAGATGGGAAGCCTATTCTTCCTGAGAGAAAGGAGAATCCAAATGATAGGACTCCTGATCCATTGCAAAGAAACTCAATGAATGTGGTAGAAGATGTCCCATGGTGTATTGTTTTTCAGTCACCACATGATCCCAATTATTGTGTCATATCCCAAAGTGTCTCTTCACAGGAGGAGCAAGAGTCTAATGAGGAACAACCTTATGATGACCAGGGATGTGGGATGTTTTCCTCCCATGTTTGGGACAAGGTTGACTCTGCTGAAGAAGATGAAAACTAGGATATTTTCAATTCTCAGACCAAAATTGAATCATACCATCAACAAGTTTTTTCTGATGAAGATGGTGAGCTTGATAATGTCCAGTGCAATGTTTTGAAGGTTAAATAAACAATTGTTTTAAGGAGGCCTTCTGATGAGGAAATTTCATTGATAATAGTAGATATGGTTACTCAAGCTAAAACAAATTACAACTTGAGAAATAGAGTGATTGGTAATCCAAATCAGAAGCCTACTGGAATTTTCATCAAGAAAATAGACAAAGATGTAAAAATATCACAGGATAAGTCTAAGGATGCTAGTGCTGTTGATAAGGTCAAAATAAAGAAAAATGTCAAGCCTAACATTGTTTATAAGGTAAAATCCAAACCCACAGTTGAGGTTGTTCCACCTTTGCAAAAAGAGGATGGAGCCCATATTGTAAAACCTGTAGACATATCTATCCAAGAGACTAATAAAGAAGTTGCAATTTTGAAGCCAGATCTCTTTGATTCGAAATATATTCCAATTGATATGAAAAAATTATTGTCACAAATTACTATCAAAGTTCCGTTGATGGAGATGATGAGAATAGAAGAACACAAGGAAAAGGCCCTAAATTGGGTAAATGGTGTGGTATCTATAGATTCTCAAAAAATAGAAAGAGTTGAGAAACAAGTAGCAACTATAAATGATGAAAATGAAAATGGAAATGAGGAGATTGTTTCTGAAATTCCCCAAATTTATTTGGATGCAAATGTTGTTAATACTACAGCAGGAACAGTTGATCCTTTCTTTTTAACTTTGGAGATAAATGGAAAGTTGCTAAAAAATTGTATGATTGATTTTGGAGCATCAAACATTGTTATGCCTACTAAGGTTATGAAATCATTAGGATTAAAGGTGGACACACGTCATGGAAGATGTTAGGCAATGGATTCAAGGGAAGTACCAGTTGTGGGCACCATTAAGGATTTACCCTATAGACTAGCTGCATACCCCAGTAAACAGTTGACCATGAGTGTCTTGGTAGTGGATATTCCTCCCCAGTATGGGATGTTGCTATCAAGAAAGTGGAGTGCTTCTATGGGAAGCAGCATATAGTGTGATTTATCATTTGCCACTTTCAACTTGGAGGGACAGAACATTAAGGTTTTTAGAGAACTCAGGACTCCACATATGATTGAAGAAGAAGAAGACACCATGAATTGCTTTCTTGACACTGATATTAATGCTTTCAAGGTTGAAGACAAAGGTAATGATGAGAATGTTGAAAATACACATAGATCAGAAAGCCGGGAGGGATGGATTGATCTTGACAGTTTTTGGACTATGTATTTTGATGGTGCAAATAGCAAGGAAGGATCTAGAGCTAGAATATTGCTCATAGCTCCAAATGGTAAAACTTTCAAATTCTCCTTTACTTTGCTATTCTCATGCACAAATAATGTTGCAGAGTATGAAGCTTTATTGATAGGTCTAAGGTTGGTGTCAAGGCATGGCATAAAATGTTTAAAAGTAGTGGGTGATTCCGAGTTAGTTGTCTCCCAATTTAGATCAAAGTATGTCTCAAAGAATCAGAAATTGAAACAGTATAGAAATGCAGTATGGGATGAGATTGAAAATTTTAGTGCTTTTAATATTTGTTGGATGGAAAGAAGTCAAAATAGAATGGTAGATTTGTTGGCAAATGTGGCCCTTAGAACAGAAGATATTACATTTGCTGATATTTCCAATACAGAAGTGCAAGCTAGGCCTTCCATCCCTGATAATATAGATAATTGGCAGGTTTTCTCTGATGACCAAGACATATTAAGATTTCTCTAGTGTGAATCCCATTTTGGTGACAAAGAAATGGATTTCAGTACTTATGTTGATACAGTGAATGGTAAAGATGTCATTTTTGGGAAAGAGGTTTTACAGTTAAAATCAAATAGAGTTCCCAAAGGATTGGTTGCTCTTGAAAGAGCATTTGATAATAAGGACAAAGCTTTTTCTGCTAGTACTGATAAAACCAATGAGTTGGAAGAAATAAACTTGGGTACAAGATTTGTCCCCAACAAGGTTTATATAGGCAAGTGTTTGTCCCCAAGAACTATAAAAAAATTGATTGATCTTGTCAAAAAATTTAGGCATGTTTTTGCCTGGTCTTATGAAGATCTCAAAGCTTATAGGGAGGACATCTTTCAACATGAGATTCCACTCAAAGAGGGTACAAAACCTTTTAGACAGAAGTTGAGACCTGTTAACCCTACCTTGGCACCTAAAATGCAGGGTGAACTCAAGAAAATGATGGATGCTGGAATTATCAAGCCTATTAGACACTCCACTTGGGTTTCAAATTTGGTGCCTATTAGAAAGAAAAATGGTGACATCAGGTTATGTGTTGATTTTAGGAATCTTAATATAAATTCTCTGAAGGATAACTATGGATTACCAAATATGGAGAATATGTTGCAGAATGTCACTGGGCCAGAATTGATGTCCATGATGGATGGCTTTTCTGGTTATAATTAGGTTATGGTTAAGGACACAGAGCAATTTAAGACTGCATTTACAACCCCATGGGGACATATGTTTATGTAAAGATGCCTTTTGGGTTGACTAATGCTGGTGCCACTTTTCAAAGGGCTATGGATGTAGCCTTTGATGATTTTATTGATAGATTCATGGTATTATATCAAGATGATTTAATAGCTTTCTCAGCCAAGCAGGAACAACATTACCAACATCTGGAAAAGATTTTCACCAGAGCATTAGAGTATGGGGTTTCTTTGAATCCAAAGAAGTGTGCTTTTGGTGTGGTAGAAGGAAAACTTATAGGGCATATTGTTTCAAAGGATGGAGTAAGGATAGACCCAGAAAGGGTGGAAGCTATTGATAAAATATCTTTACCAAGGAATATTAAGGGGATTCAATCCTTTTTAGGACAGGTCAATTTCTTGAGGAGATTTATTACAAATTTTGCATAAATTAGTATTCCTATATCAAGATTGTTAAAAAAGGGAGCAAAGGTTGAATGGAATGTAGAAGCAATACAGGCTTTTAATGATATTAAAAGGGCTATCAAGCATGCCCCAATTTTAAAAACACCAGATTATAGTAAAACTATGCAGATCTTTTCCTTTGCATCTGCTCATACTGTTGCAGCAGTCTTGTTATAGAAAAATGTTGATGGTTTTGAACAACGTATTTCTTTTTTCAGAAAGACCTTGTAGGTAGCTAAATTGAATTATGATATCATTGAGAAGTAAGCTTATGCCTTGGTAAAGGCTATTAAAACATTTAGGTGTTATCTAGTAGGAGCCACAGTGGTTTCCTATGTTCCAAGTGCTGTAGTTAAGGATATCCTAGTCCAGCAAGAAGTTTCAAGAAGAAGATGTAGGTGGATCAATAGGATTTAGGAATTTAACATTGACATTCACATTACAAAGTTGGTAAGAGGGTTGGGCTTAGCAAAGTTGATGGCTCAAAGAAATTTAAATGCAAATCAGATAAATATGTTGGAGGAGAATCAGAGACCTTTTGTCTGTAACATGGATTGTTGTGAGTGGTACAGGGATATTGTCAAATATTTGCAAAAGATGGTTTTACCCCCTGGACTAGATGACAATAAGAAAAGAACTATTAAGCTTCACTCCATAAGATATGTAATTATAAGTGGTGAATTATGGTGGAGAAGCAATGAAGGTGTCTTGCTTAGGTGTGTAGATCAGGATAAGGCCAAGCTTTTGATAGATGAAATGCATAATGGGATTTGTGGAGGACACTATATGGAAAAGACTACAGCCTACAAGATCCTCAGGTCACATTTTTGGTGGCCATCACTTTTCAAAGATACCCATTAGTTTGTAAAGAAGTGTGACCCTTGTCAAAGATTTGTAGGGAAATTGAAATTTAGTGGAAACTTGCCTCTCAGACCTGTTACTGTTCAGGCTCCTTTCCAAAAGTGGGGTATGGATTTCATTGGTGAGATCCCTAATAAGTCCAGTGGTGGACATTCCTATATCTTGGTGGCAACTGATTACTTCACCAAATGGGATGAAGCAATCCCTTCAAGGAGAGAAACTAGTAAGGTAGTAACATATTTTATGATGCAAAACATCCTTACAAGATTCGGTTGCCCAAAGACCATGGTGGTTGATAATGAAATGTGTTTTAGGTCAGAGGGGTTTGTTGAATTTTGTCAAAAAAATGGTATAAAAATCTCATATTCATCTCCCTACCATCCACAGGGCAATGGTCAGGCAGAATCCAGTAACAAGAGTTTGATGAAAATTTTGAAAAAGGTATTGGATAAAAACAAGAAGGCTTGGGATTCCAAATTGTTGCAAGCCCTATGGGATGACAGGGTTATAGTGAAGAAAGCAATAGGGTGTGCCCCTTTTGACTTAGTGTATGGGATTAATGCAAGGTTACCCCATAACAATTTATTACAGATGTATCAATTCATACAAGCATATGATGATGATATTGAAGATGAAATGATTGTCAGAATAAATGATTTGATTCAATTGAATGAGGTAAGAAATGATGCACATGATAAAAATGAGAAGATGCAGGCCCAGTGCAAAGTCCTGTATGATGAAAGGACTACTCAGAGCAATTTTGCAAGTGGTGATATGGTCTTGATGTGGAATGCAAAGTTAGAAGATAAAAGAAAGCATGGGAAATTTGATCCCATTTGGTTAGGACCATATGTCATTGAAGAAAAATGGGGAAAAAGTTCTTATTTATTGAAAAATATAACAGGGGAGCTCATTGAATTTCTAGTTCATGGTCAATTCTTAAAATTTTACTTCTCTTAGATATTTTCCTGAGTCCATGTCCAGGTTTAGTTTTAGGGTTCTTGTCCATTTCTATTTCCCAGTCGAAATTGTGTTCTGGTCTGCTCTTATAGGAGATTCCAATTTTCTTGTTGTATCTGCAAGAGATACACATCCCCAAGCATGAGCCACTATTATCACTATATAAAATTTTTCTAGCTTCATGCTAAAACTTTTGAAAAAAATCCAGTTTATAGACCCGATGGCAAGGTTTTATGGTGAAAACCCTAGGTTTGACGGAAGCCTTAGTTGGTTTTAAGCCTTCTTCTATTTTCGCGTTATCTTTTTGGTTCACTAACTCTCCAATTAAAACATGTGCTATTTTACACCCCTTTTACCCATCACTTTACATGTTATATTGTTAAGTTATTCGATGGGGTCACCTTTAATTTTTATTTCGAAGCCTAAGTCTCTGGTTAATTTTTCAATAGTTTGTCCCCCTTTTAAACTAGTGGCTGTCGTTGAACCGCAAGACTGCCTATTTTCAGAATGTCTGACATGCGCTTTAGCAACAAAGTGCCATCTATCCAGGCAGGCCCGTCAACAAAGGTATGCTAGCAGTTAAACATTGGATCACATCTATGACTGTCGTTATACTGCCAGACCAAATTGATAGCCTTTTAAGCATCAGGCTTTAGCGACAACCATCCGATCGAGGTCTTTTCTGACACTACAGAGTTCTGACAGCTTTTCTCCCTCAGCATTTTCTTTGATTGACATCTATCTTAGGTGACATTGTAAAGGTGGGGTTTGACTTTTCAAAGCTTAAAGTTCTATTTGACCCTGTGGTTGTCGTTATACCACTAAGGAAAGATGATAGCATTTTAAGCTTACGCTTTAGCGACAACCGTCTGATTCTCTATAAAGGAGGAAATTTGTAGTGGGGCCTAAGGTGCCAGGTCACATCGATGTGTTCACTTGCCATTGGTTGCTGGGAGTTGTGATGTGGCAGTTGTCAGGATGATTGGTACCGAGGAAGGAGAAGGTAAGGAGGCCCACTTTCTATTTTTTCACAACATGGCAGCTATTGATATGATGAAGGGAATTGTGGGGTCATCGCTATAGGAGGTGGTAAAATGTGATAGGTTGGAAAAAGATATTGTGGCTGTCGTTGCACCACTCAAGAAAGATGCTTGTATATTATGCATGCGCTTTAGTGACAGGGTGACACTTGTCCACTCTAATCAAAGTAAAATTAAGTGTTCTCTTTTCCCACATGGGTAATTTGAACTATTCTCATTGGCTGGGAGCTAGTTTGGGGAAAAGTAACAAAAGGTTGCGCGATTACTTTTGTTGATCATCCAATGCACCGGAAAGGAAACAAAATCAATGGTCTGAATTCAAATTTTTTTACTCTGTGATGTTTTTCATGTCCTGTGAGTGTTGAGGCTGCCAAATTTCAATAATGGCAGACTTAATGAGATACGTGTGGATGGATTGTAAGCGGTTGGTGACATTATATATCAAAATTGGATCATTGTTTCCTTACCTCTCTCATAAGCTTTTTGGCGAACTGGATTTTCCTCTGGAGTGATTTCAAGTGAATTTCTTTCAGGTGCCTGGTAGGTTAATTTTTTTGAATTCAAGAGTTGTTTGAAGTCTGTGAAGAAATTATAAGAAAAATTGTGTTACCAGCTGATAAGTATTTAGGGTTTTCTCAGATTTTTATATATTGTTCTAAGAAGCCCTAGTTAAAATGCCGCCAAAGAGGAATTTATCTGGGAAAATAGAGTATAAGGATAGGGGAGTCTTTGAAGATTTGATGCAATTACTCCCACATTCTGATAATGGGGCAGCTAGACTAAAAGAATTGGTCCTGAGGAACCCTAGGGACTTAGTAGCTTAAGGACTCCATGATAGAGGAAATTGGATGAGAGATGCCAGGGTGGGGGAAGATCATAATGGTCTGATTCTATTTAGATTAGCTTACTCACAAAGGAATTCTTGTGCCCCCCTCAACAACATATGACAATTTGATATTGGGAAGTTAGTAGTCCCTGGAGTTTTTATGGATGCTAAATTATTAATCCAAATTGCTAAGTGCTATGACCCTGTGACAAAGTGTGTCAAAGATGTAAATGGGAATGATTTTATTAGTATCACTAAGGAGGAAATTAGGGAGGTGTTTTCACTAAATGACCCTTCTGTTGGGTTGGAAAAGATAGACTTTACAGAGGTATATGAGGCTTAGAGGGATTATTTGAGGGCAGGGCCTTTGAGGGAGTTCATAGACCAGGTTGGATCCATGTGTGTCATCAGTTCAAGCACACGAGAGCCTTTTAGGATAGATTTGTTCAGTAAAAGAGCAGAGGGTTTTTATAAGTCACTAACTTTGATTCTAGGGCATGATGAAGCCACTCATATGCCAATACCATATATGTTCATGATGGTACAGTCACTAAAACCTCAATAGGCATTGATTTTTGACTTTGCATCTCATTTGGCTAATCTAATCCATGAGGGATTAATGGGAATTAAGAACATGAAGGTTAGTAGGCCTTTTGGGTGGTATTCAATGCTTATGCATATGTTCTTGTACAAGGGTGAGCAATTTTTTAGCTCAATAGTCAACATTGTGAAGGAAAGAAATGCGGAAGTCCTCCTAGTACAATTGTGGACTACAGCCCTATCATGGGACAGAATTGATGCCAGTTACATTGCATTTGATAGGGACTTTGCTTCGAGGCTCATAACCCTATTGTTTTTTGACAATCCAAGGATTCTAAGAGATTTGTTAAGGTTAATCAAACCAAAGGAGTATTTTCAGGACATTACTATAGTCCACAATTTTGGGGATATCATTTTATATCCTGTTTCTACAGTGTTTAGGGTTTATGGTTGCAAAAAGGCACCTTACATTTTTCCTTACCAAGTTCCATTAAAGGTAGGATATGCTAAAATTCTGAGGCAGATTGGTGACCTACAAGAGAGTTCCCTTACTGGTAAAGGAAGAGGGACTTTTTTCCCTGATATAACAGTAGCACACTAGGATGTGATTACTAAAGGAGGATGGGTGCATCTGAACTAGGTATTGCAGCCCTACAAAATGTCAATAGCCACCATCAGATGTGCAGACACAAAGGGTTTTCTATTAGGGATATTCAAAGACAAAGTAAGGTGTGGTCTCATAGAACACCAATTGAATTTTCCTAAGGACATAATAAGAATGAGTTTGACCTCCAAAATCAAGAAATAAAAAAAGAAAAATGGGTGATGTACAAGAAGACTGTAGATTTCATTAGAAATTTTGATAAAACTTATGACCCACTGAAGGGATTTGAACCTTGGGCTAGGAAAGTGGATGCCCTTATGGAACATTTTGAAGGGGTCATGCATGCAGTGAATGAAAAGAAAGTCATGGTCAGTAAGGTAGAGCCTAAAAGGGCCAAAAAAATTTTGAGTCAGCCAAGATACATGAAATTGACTCCTAAGGGAACATACACTGTACAAAAGAGAAGTGGTTACAGTGTCCTTTTTCCAAAACAATAGAGAGGTGAGGATCTTCCTTCTACATCAAGAGGAAAAAGGCCTATGAATGATCCAGTAATGCAAGGACCCTCTCTAAAGAGGCATAGACAAGAAGAATCAAGGCCAGGAGAGGAAGCTTATTCTCCTTCTCAGTCCCCCATCCAATTAGATGAACATGGGGTAGTAGAACAATTAGTTTAGATGAGTAGTGAGGGAAATATTTTTGTTTCCAAGGATGAGTTACAAGAAGGGATGCGAGAGGCACCTAAGGAGGTTGCAATGGATCTTACTGTTACTAAATTTGAGGGTAAACAAATGGACCATATTTTGAAGTAGTCCAGTGATTCATTTCTTGCTAATGACAAATTTTTCAAGACTAGGGCATCCTCCCAATTTTTATGGAGAATGAAAATAAATCAATTTAAGGAGATTTGTGAAAAGAAAAAGGAGGAATTCCCTGATAGGGATATAACAGAGATTGAAACTGAGACCAAGGGTGAGCTGATGAAGCAGTTTGAAAAGGTTACTCCTCAGGAAGGAAGGGATATGGTCCATACTGTAGGGGTGCTGATTCTGCTAGAGTGGGATATTGTTGATGCAATAATCTTTGATCAAGTCAGGAAGAGAAAGGTGAAGACTCTTGCTACTATAGAACAGGCTCAACAAGCTACTAGGGGAACTGATTTTTTAGAGGATCATGTTGCCTTGGTGATGTGGTCCCTTAAGAGGGAGGAGAACAAAGGAAAAAGAGAGGTCCTCTCTACAAAATATGCAGGCAATCTATTGGTACAAAGAGTAGGTGAGACTTCTGGTGTAGAAGCTTCAAACCTAATTTTGGAGACTACCAAGTTCAATGTCAAAGTGGGAGAGAAAGATGCCCAAGAAAAAGAAGAGCTCAAGCTCAAATTTTAAAATATCCTCAAGTCTTACAATGAGCTCAAGATAGAGCTGATTCAATAGGACAAGTTAATTACTGAGCTATCAGGACCACAAGATCACAAGTCACCAAAATTGATGATAGCTGACAAGCCTATAGTTGCTTCTTCATCAAGCCCAATTGTTGAATTTCCACCATCACCATTCCCAGAGACAAGTATGGATGCAAGAGTTAGTTGGGAGAAGCAATGATTGACTGAGGAAGATAATAAGTTGAGAGAAATAAAGGTGCAATTGGAGAAGGAAAAAGATGAACATGTAAAGGCCACAACTTTGGTAAACCAAAAATATGAAGAAAAACTGACAGATGCAATAATGTAGTTTGCATATGATTTGAAGCCCTCAATCTTCTTCAATCATGTCATTAGATTACATGCTTTATTTAGAGCTTTGAATAAGGATAAGACTGAGATGTCCCCAGCTTTGAAAAAGTGGATTGAGAGGTCCCCAAATGTGAAAATTTTTCATTTATTGTCAAAAGGCCAAGAGAATCCTGATCCACTCATTAAGCCAACACATCAAGCTGTGAAGAAAATAGTGCAATATGGCATTATTTTGGATAGTTTCATATGGAAATCAAGTATGTTGAAAGTAGAACTGATGCTTTCAAATTATGAATTGGTCCCTACCATTCTCACAGAAAAAGGAGAGTTTAAAGAATTGTATCAGTGGAGAGAAGAGATGGATGCACTCCTATCGAAAAGAGTGACTGGTGTTTTAAATGACACCTATTCTTTTATTAGCACCATCAAGCTATTAATAAATGAAAAATAAATGTTTGATCTTATTCAACAAAAGGTTAGTCAAATTGAGAACGAATGGGAACAATTGTCTAGTAAGAAAGCTGAGTTTGCTAATTTTGAGTTCTCAAGTGAAGAGGTGTACAATAAATGGAGGTATTAGTACATACCTCATGTTCAAAAAGTAGATACTCTATCAACCTCTTGAGACAAGTGACGGCAATTACCTTTTGAGTCATGAAGGTTGTTGAGATATAGAAAAACATTTATTATAGGATGAACAACCAGATATTGCAATCAGATTTGTTGAAAAAAGCTGAGGATAGCATTGAAGACATGAAATAAGGTGGCTCATTTACAAAATATCTCATCTGCTTCATCAATGTATTTATTGTAAACCAAATAGTGTTGTTGTAAAGTTTTAGGGATAGGAATTTTTTTAAACCCTAGAATGATCGGTAGCTTGTTGCACTTCCTTGTATATAAAGGATTTTCCACGATCATTCTAGGTATTGAGAGTTTAGGTGTTGAAAAGATAGAAATTATGAAACCCTAGCCCTCCGTCGAGGATTGTTATTATTGGGTTGATATTGTCAGACATGGTCTTTCTTGAATGGAATGACTCATTACTTGTACATTGACTAGAATGTTGGTGGAAGAAGGATGATTTGTTTGCAACCATTTTTTCAACTCTAATTTTCTCAACACAAAGGGACATTTATCATAGCCATATAAACATGATTATTTTAAAATGGAATACACCAAGGAGTACCATCAAAAATATTGACTATTTACAATCATGAACAGTTAACCTTAATCAAATAGCTCTTTTTTTTATCAGCATGTGTAGTTTCTGTGTATATGAAAAATTAATGAAATATCAAGTTGAAATAAAACAGTGAACAAAAATTCAAATTCAAGGCCTAATTTATCAAGAACAACAAACATTAGGATGAAAAAAAATCATTAAGACTATAGAAAAATCATTAGGAGTATAGAAAAATTATTAAGACTAGAAAATCAAGTTCTAGAAAAATCATTAGGACTATAGAAAAATCATTTAGACTAGAAAATCAAGTTCTAGAAATGGATGGTTCTGATGCTTTTCCATTACAACAATTGAGCATTCATCATTTGGTACTTCTTGGTGTATTCCATTTTAATTTTTTCAGCTGCCATGTTTATGTCCATGTTCTTTATGTGTTTGGCTTCTCTCCCTCCCAAGGGATATGTTGATAGGTAATTGATTTAAAATCATAATGATTTGACAGTCTTTTTTTCAAGATAGGCGTAATCATCCCGCCAACCTTAATTAGCAACATTTTTGATATATGTCAAGTACTTATAATCAGTATGCCCAAAAATTAGAGACTTAGCAGTAAAAGAATAAGGTTGCACATCCAAATCCACCCTAGTAAGTTTTAGAGCCTTTCAAATTTGTAAAGAACACAAACTTTTCAAATCAAATTGATATTTCATTAAAACCTATGTTCTTGATCAAGTTCTTAAAGATTAAAGCATGAAACCATCAAGTTCTTCACCTATGTTCTTCATGGTTGGGGAAGTTGTGATGGAGTTATATGTAACCTTTGGAAGTCATTGTACGGAAGACTTAATCCTGGAGTGTACGACAGGAACAAAGATTCAATAAAAATAGAAGTTTAAATCTGCAAGTCCATTGTGTTATGCATTGTTGAAAGGTTTCTTTACTTATTGTTTTGGTTTCTAAATTCAAGGATGGAATAGTAAGCAATCTCCAAGCATTCATTTCATCATTGAATGTATTGTGAGCACTTTAAAAAAATTTTCCGTACGTTTTGACTGGTAAAACCAATGACTGTTCCAAGTAATGTTTTTAATCCTTTGAAGTTTCTCATGATCCTGATGTAAGTTGATTGGATTAAAAAATTTGGGGGTCCTATAGGACTTTAGGGGAGTTCAATAAATGTTTTGGAAGACTTAGAGGAACTATTAGCATGATTGTTCCTTCATCTACAACAAGTTAGACTGAATTTGCTAAGTTTTTCCTTTGTTTTGAAGAGTATTTTGTAATCTATTTTGTAAAAAAATTTAACAGGATTTTTCTTTTACAAAACTAAACCAATGGCATATTTACAACAAAGAAATAGAATGATAATAATATGATAAAAATTATATTCTATTTAATACATGCCAAAGGACCAGTTGTATGAAATTATCAATCACATAGCATTTCAATTTTGTATGAGTGGATTGTGCAGGAACAATTAACATTAAAAAAGGAGCAAACTCCTCAACACATCTTGGAAACCATTGAATTCAATAATAAATGAAACCTAACACCAAAAATATTCCTTCCATTCACTTCTACCAAGAATAAAGAATTTAATCCATTCAACTTTACATATAATCATTAGACAGTTACATTTCCTGACTGTGAAGAGGAACAGTCATGACCAAAATGATCAAAAGTACTTTCACCCTTGCACAAGCTATTCCAAACTTCAAGTAAAATGAGAAATATGCTATATCAAATAATTCATATTTATAGTAACCATTCAAAGGATCATTTTTTCAATGAACCCTCTGACTGTACCCCTGCGGCAGAGAAAGGAAACCTCAAAATAGAGAAAGGAAACTTAGTAAAACCATGTCTATGCCGTTGTTTGTGAGGGTACAGTCATGATAAGTGCCTCTCAAACCTCTCCAAACATGTAAGAATGTATTTAAATACTTTATTGATCTCTTCTAAACATTAATGCATGGACAATCAAACCAATAGTCTCCAAAGCATTCAATAAGGGCCCATTTGCTGCATGGAATACAAAATGCTGGATATATTCAATTCTGGAAGATGCTGCAATTTTGGAAGATACATATCCTCAAAATGATTTTTAGAATATGATTGGAACCATTTGGTTCACCTGGAAGATGACTGAAAGCAAAAATGATAAAGATCACATGTTTGAATCCATGGGGTTTCAGATCTTCCGATGAATACAGTGAATTGTTTGACGGATCTCCTCAATAAGATGCAACCCGATGGAATGAATGATCATAGGACATACCCAAATTGATTTGTTAAAAAGGTTGAAGAATTGTTTGAGTATAAAACAACACAAAAAACATATTTCAGAACTTACATTCCCCTGAAATTGCAGTGTATTTAATACTGGAAAGAAAGGAAATTCAAAGAATTGAGAGGTTGTGATGGACCTCCTGTTTATTGAATTCATCCACGGTGAAATGTGCAAGGCGCTCAATGTCAGCATTGTTTTGAAAGTTAGGAACATCACGGATCCCACCATATGAAGCATCACTTGCAAACATGCACAAAATTATCATCGTCATTGTTATAATTACTATGACTGTCACCATTTTAAGAAAGCTATACACCACAACCTTTGTCTGCATTTTCCTATCTACGCCAATGTGGGAGTTTTGAAATAGAATATGGACATTTAGCATTAGTTGAGGCTTTTTGCTAGACATTGTAGTTACTAGTGCGTAGGCATATATATGTGCAAAATGTGGAAACAAAGATGAAGTTTGGGAATCGTTTGACAAGACTCCTTAGAAAAATACGTCTTAGAGTAGCGAATGAAGGGAAATGAACAGCAAACGGAGATAAAAATTTTGGATGTAAAATATTTTAAATAGCAAGCGGACCTGATGGACACATAAAATTAGCATTTGAAAAGTGGAATTTCTAATTCTACCTTTTCAAGTGGAAGATGAAATGCCCATTTTGTGGGAAAAATTGGAATTTTGAAATTCCAATTCCTGCTTCTTAAAATGGACACAAACATGGAATAGAATAATCTGAAAATGCTATTCTAGAATTAGAGCCCATATTCCATGTACCAAATGGGCCCTAAGTGAATATGAATGTTTGAAAACTTTCCTCTCAACTTCCCCAACCACTCCTAATCAGTTAGAGGGATTAGTTGAGTGTTTAGACACTAAAACTTCTTAAACATACTTTATCTGATATGATGAATTATAATATCAACAAATGTGAATCCAACCTTTTCAAAACAATGAATCGATATCCTTGAGCACAAGCACCAATAACATCAAATAATGGAGATAAAACATGGGCTAGGGCATGGCACCAGTAGAATGCGATCATTTCAGTGAGCATTCATGATCAAATAAAATGCAATGCATTTGAAATTTGTGGTCGAATATGATGCCAGAGGCTCGAAAGACATTGCTCATCAAAGATACAAATCAAAGATGAAGAAATCACATACCTTCTCTCATGCTCAGCTTGTATGAAGGAAGATTTGATAGCCAAATCTTCCTTGTACCACATGAAGAACACGCCATTGGTTCAGTTTAGCATGTTATTATCATATCAGATAAAGTATGTTTAAGAATTGTTGGTAAGGATAGGAATAGTGGAGATTCTAGAAATATCCCTCTAACCAATTAGGAGTGGTTGGGGAAGTTGAGAGGAAAGTTTTCAAACATTCATATTCACTTATTGAATGCTTTGGAGACTACTGGTTTGATTGTCCATGCGATACTAGTGACTAAGATTCATTAAAGGATTTCCATGCGTTAACATTGTATTGTGTATTTCCAATATGTTTGGATGTAGCGCAGACCAGGAGAATGAAGGATCACTCACTGATTGCATGATAACCCAATTTTGAAGGGTCACTGGTTGAGGGGACAGTCAAGGTCTAGATGTTGATAGTGTTCATTGAGGGAAGGGGGATTGTAAAAGACTTGTTATCATTGTATTGTGTATTTCCAATATGTTTGGATGCAGGGCAAAATAGGAGAATGAAGGATCACTCACTGATTGCATGATAACCCAGTTTTGAAGGGTCACTAGTTGAGGGGACAGTCACGGTCTAGATGTTGATAGTGTTCCTTGAGGGAAGTGGGATTGTGAAAGACTTGTTATCATTGTATTGTGTATTTCCAATATGTTTGGATGTAGGGAAGACCAAGAGAATGAAGGATCACTCACTGATTGATCAAGCTAAAAGATGGAAGAATGAGAAGCCCATGATTACATCATGGTATAGTATGATGGAGAAGATGAAGGAAATTTTTTTTCCCAATGACTATAGAGTGTAGTTGTACAAGAAGATGCAAGGTCTTAAACAAAAAGACATGGATATGAAGAAGTACATTGAGGAATTCTATAAGCTGGATATCAGAGTACAACATGAGGAATATGTTAAGGAGAAACTTGCAAGATACATTAGGGGAAAAAGGTTTAATATACAAGATGAACTTAGTCTTTCTACCACTAGATCTATGGAATAATGTTACAAAATAGCCAAGAAGGCTGAGGAAAATATAAGAAGAATACAAGAGAGACAAGAGAATGGTGGAGGAAGTTCAAACCAAGGTGTTAGAATAACTAAGAGAGGGGTGAATTAGTTATCCAGTGTCCCAATTCAAAATGTATAATCCAAAACAATTCTACTACTTCTACAAGTCGGTAAACATATAATACTTTCACTGTCTGTGTATTTACCGATTGACAGTCTAAACTTTGTAATAATTACCGATTAAATCTAATCATGTAATATGCAAAGTATGATCATAAACAAATATCACAATCAACACATAACACAAGAGATTTAATGTGGAAACCTTGTAAAGGGAAAAACCACTTGGGACCGGCAACCCAAAATTGTTCACTCTTCTGAAGTGAGGTCGGTGAAGGCCCAACCCTATTAAAGGTTTACAAACACACTGCTAGGTGTGACCTTGTTAGAGGATTTTAGACTAGAAGTTATCGTCCAACCAAGAGTCACTCTGGGGTTGATAGGATAACAATGTTCACTCTATGAATGAAACATCAAAAAGACTTTCATAGTCCACTCGGTTAAGAGATTTGACTGTGTACAATGGTTAAATGTGTAATAGTAGATGATCTACCTTAAAACAAATTCAGTTTGTAGTTTATAGCTCAACGTTCAGCTCATTCAAATATTTTTGATCAATATAACACTTCAGATTCAATATTGTATCAACTTACTATCCATTGGCAATAACTCTCTGTAGCTCGATAACTGTTCTGCAGCTCGGTTCTTATTAACTAGTATGATCAGAATGCATGAAAACTTCTCCATGTGATTATTCTATAGTATCTTCTTCTTCTGACATATTTCTCATAATGAAACCAATGTCTCTTATATAGACGAGTAAATCATTTTCTTTTCCTCCATTAGATTTTGCTGCTTAATCATATTCATAGACTTTTTCGCTTTAAGCTCCCTCGATTGATGTGTCAATAACATGTTTCAATCTGCTCCATTAGATCTTTTTGATTTATGTTAGCCGTCGATCTTCATAACAAACATTATCTATTACCTCGATTTCATACACTTTACAGCTCATCACTTTATCAGCTAAACTGATCATTTAATTCCTTTCTATTTTTCTTGGTTAACAAGGAAATGCGTCGGTGAATACAAGCTTGATTAATACTACGCTCGGTATACACTACACTTCGTCAGTGTATACTAAAATGCTTTATTTACTGACAACACTGCTTTGTGTCTTTCTACTCTATTCTTCATCATAGATGAATGCAACATAATAAAGTCAATTCCATCAAGTCATAGACTCATCAACAAGTTACTCAGTGTATTCCTTATCCTCATCTGTCATATACATCTTCCTCATGTAGATATTTTTGTTCCTCATCTCTTTCACCTTCCTTCAGATGTGTCAATATAGTAACCTACAAGATAAGTACTGTCAAGCTAGTTGACATCAATGACAACATAATACTGATTTAATCATCTTGCATATCTAATCATCAAATCCTCAATAATCTTGAATTACAGATTCTTCATTTTGGTTCTAAATCAGTTGTAGTTCATCACAAGGTAGAGGTGGCAGATTTAATGAGGCACAAGGTTAGAAAAATGCTGACAAAGGTAAGGAAAAAATTGTGGATGCAAGGCAAGGACAAAGAGGATGAGGTAGATTTGGTTCAAGAGAAGGTAGTGGTATCTTCACAGGGAAGTGGTTTACTTGTGGAGAAGTGGGACATCAATCATACAAGTGTCTTGAGAAGGAGGCAAACATGAGGAAGGCAAATAGAAGAGTGAACTTGGCACAAGGGGAAGAGGAAAACTACAAGAGGAAGGAGAGGGATCTAATGTGGAAAACCCAGAAGAAGGAGAGTACCTAATGGTAAGGAAGACACCTATGTAGCAACAAGAGAGGCAAAATACATCAATCTTTTGAACCAATTTCAAAAATTATGGTAATATTTGTAGAATGATCATAGATTGTAGTTCTTTTGATAATTTTGTATCTTATGAAATGGTAAACAAACTGAATTTGAAATTTTTTCCACTTGATAGACCATATAAGGAATCTTGGGTGAATAATTAACAAAACATTGTAATAAGGGAACAAGCTTATGTTTATTTTTCCATTGGAGGGTATGTTGATAGATTTTTGTGTGATATAGTCCCTATGACATGTTGTCATATCATTTTGGGAAGGCCATGGCAAGCATCTAGAAGGAAAATTCATTATGGTTTTGAAAATGTGTATATTGTGCATAAGAATGGTGAAACTTTCACTTTTACACAACTTCCTAGTGATGTTGATGAAAGGAACAACATTATTTCTTTTGGTAAAAATGATTATGTAGATTTGTAGAAGAAAAAAGTGCAGGAGTCTATGGCATCAGGCCTAAGACAAAAGACATCTTTATTGGTCATGAAATCTGGAGTTTATGAGAGTCATACATGGTAACCCAATTTTGAAGGGTCACTAGTTGAGGGGACAGTCAAGGTCTAGGTGTTGATAGTGTTCATTGAGGGAAGGGGGATTGTAAAAGACTTGTTATCATTGTATTGTGTATTTCCAATATGTTTGGATGCATGGCAGAATAGGAGAATGAAGGATCACTCACTAATTGCATGATAACCCGATTTTGAAGGGTCACTGGTTGAGGGGACAGTCAAGGTACAGATGTTGATAGTGTTCCTTGAGGGAAGGGGGATTGTGAAAGACTTGTTATCATTGTATTGTATATGTCCAATATGTTTGGATTCAGGGTAGACCAGGAGAATGAAGGATCACTCACTGATTGCATGATAACCCAGTTTTGAAGGGTCACTAGTTGAGGGGACAGTCAAGGTCTGGATGTTGATAGTGTTCCTTGAGGGAAGGGGGATTGTGAAAGGCTTGATATCATTGTATTGTGTATTTCCAATATGTTTGGATGTAGGGCAGACCAGGAGAATGAAGGATCACTCACTGATTGCATGATTACCCAGTTTTGAAGGGTCACTAGTTGAGGGGACAGTCAAGGTCTAGATGACTGGGCCATTTGAGGACCCTATTTCTTTGTATTAATTTCTATTCAAATTGGATGCATGGATTTCTTTTGAATTATCAGCTGCTATGTATCCTGCAACTGCATTCGTAAATTTGCATATACTTCTCTAGGGTTGTAAGCCACTTAGGGATCAAAATAGAGAAACTAACACAAAATCATTCTTTGTCCTACTTCCTTTTAACAAAGTATCAACTATCAATGATATAACAATACATTTGATGCCCTAAGCTATCAATACAAATGGCACCTAGCTAGAAGCTCACGAGCTATCCATTTGATAACCACAGTCAACATTTCAAAAAAATGGTTATCCTTGAGCACAAGCACCAATAACATCAAACAATGGAGTTAAAGCACTAAATCAAAATTGTTCTTTGTCCTATTTCCTTTTAACAAAGTCTCAACTATCAATGATATAACAATACATTTGATGCCCTAAGCTATCAATACAAATGGTGCCTAGCTAGAAGCTCACGCACTGTCCATTTGATAACCACAGTCAACATTTCAAAAAATTGGATATCCTTGAGCACAAGCACCAATAACATCAAATAATGGAGTTAAAGCATGGGCTAGGGCATGACACCAGTAACATCAAATAATAGAGATAAAGCACCGACTAGGGCACGACACCAGTAGAATGCGGTCATTTTAGAGAGCATTCATGATCAAATAAAATGCAATGCATATGAAATTTGTGGTCGAATATGATGCCAAAGGCTCGAAAGATGAAGAAATCGCATACCTTCTCTCGCACACGTCCAACTCATTTTCTCCCACTCCTTTCCTATGCCAATCAAAATAAAAATGATTTGGTGCTTCACTTTTTTTTTTATGTATACCAGAAACTGTCAAAATTCTGATGGTCATTTTAAAACCCATCAGAATACCAAAATCATCGGGGCCTATAAAAAAAAAAATAACAAATTCATTAAAAAAAATTTACCTGTCGAAAGTGTCTATCGAAATTTGGCCCCAAATGTAGTAGTGAGACCTTAATGATAGGCAACAAAAATGGGTAAGTAAATTACAAGCATATGACTTTGATATTACCTATTTCAAGGGGACACATAATGTAGTAGAAAATTCCTTGTCACAAAGACCCCACTTGAGCTTGATGACAGATATATCAGAGGATTGGAGACATTTGATCCTTGCAAAGTATGCAAAGGATACATGGGCATAAAGATTCATAGATGGATCAGTTCAGGATAGTGATTTCACCCTTGTGAATGAGCTCATCATTTACAAAGGGCACATTTATTTGGTGCCAGGGTTGGAGGTGAGGAGGATGGTGTTGAGCATTTATCATACCTATGGTAGGACATCCAGGTTTTCATAAAACCTACCAAAACATTTGTGAGCATTTTTCTTGGAAAGGGATCAAGGCTGAGGTGCTACAATATGTTAGAGAGTGTCCTACTTGCCAGTAGAATAAACATGAGCAGTCTTATCCAACCGGTTTACTTTAGCCACTTTTGATTCCTAACAGGAAGTGAGAGTGTTTGTCCATGGAATTCATCACAAGATTTCTGAGAGCCCAGGGCAAACACTGCATGTATGTTGTTGTTGATTAGCTTACAAAGTTTTCCCACTTCTTCTCGATCACTGCTATATACATTTCTACATAGGTAGAAAATTTATTCTTCAAAGAGGTAATCAGGTTGCATGGTTTACCTCAGAGCATTTCCAGTGACATGGACAATAGGTTTATGAGTCACTTCTGGTAGGAGTTATTTAGATTGTGCAGGACAAAGCTCACTCCGAGTACTAGCTACCACCCCCAGACGGATGGAAAAATTAAGATAGTCAACAAATGGGTGGAGGGATACCTCAAGAACTACATAGTAGGGTAGAAGAAGGCTTGGGTTAAGTGGATTTACATATGTGATTATTTCTACAATTCCACTTATCGAATGTCTATTCAGATGTCACCTTTCATGGCATTGTATGGGTATGAGGCACCCAATTTCATGGATCTTTTGCTGAGAGACAATAGAGTGCCTAGTGCTGGAGACTTGTTACAGGAGAGCCAAGACATTGTAAAGGCTCTTAAAGAGAATATTACTAAGGCAAAAAATCAGCAGAAGCAGTATACAGATCACAAGAGGACTGAGCAGATTTTTGAGGTAGGGGATATGGTGTACTTGATGTTATAGCCTTACTGCCAGTCCAATCTTAAAAGGAGTGGTGCCAAGAAACTGAAGCCACAATACTATGGACCTTTCAGGGTGATCAGGAGAGTTGGAGAGGTGGCATATGAGTTAGATTTTTTGTCAGAGAGTAAAGTCCATAATGTTTTTCATGTGTCATGTCTCAAAAAGGCATTAGGACACCAAATTGTTCCTTCTATAGTGCTTCCACCCTTGGATGATGAGGGGAAGTTGGTTTTAGTGCCTAAGGCTATTTTGGAATTTAGGGAGAGAAAATTGAGGAGGCATACTATCAGGGAGTACTCAGTGAAATGGAAGGATATGCTGGTTGAGGATACTACATGGGAGAGTGAGGAGATCTTATAACATCCAGAGTTAAGATTGCTTGAGGACAAGCAATTTCAGGAAGGACAGACTGTGATGTCCCCTTCTAGCTAGCAACATCATGCTAGTAAGTGATTAGCCTATCAAAGGACCCTCGTAGGCTAGTAGGCATGGATAGGGGGTCTTTTCAAGCACAGTGAAGGTATGGTTTTTTGATGGTTCAATATTGGTAGAGCTTAGTGTTTTCAGTTGGCTTAAGAGATTGTTTTTGGCTTAGTTATATGGATTTTGCTATTTTTAGCAAAGGTTTCTATATTTGGGTTTATTTTTGAGCCAACGAGATGGACCCCTACTATTTTTAGAAATATTATTTGATCACATGGGAAATTATTAGGCCAACTCTAGTTCTAGACGATTAAGCGAGATTCTCATTTTTGAGGGAGTTATTTAGTTTTCAATGGTTATATATTAATTAAATGGAAAATGATTTAATATAAAGTTAAATTGACTTTATATTTAAATCGCTTAAGTGATGGGTTTGTAACACATCGAATGGGGCCAATTGAGTATTTTCTTTTGGAGGAGAATTATTAAAAGATTTCCCTAAGTTTAATTCAATTAAATGTTAATGATTTTATTTAATGTTATTTCATTAAATAAAATCACAGCCTTGAAGAGGATTTTTGATTAGGGTTTTTGAGGCCTATATTTTCTTGGGAAATGAAGAATGAGCTATCCATTGTTATTGTTATTGATTATTGTTTCTTTCTCTGAGCTCTGGACAAGGGTTTTCAGTATTCATTATTGGAGAAACGTAGTTTTCTTCTGTGTTTGCCATTTGAGCTAGTGAAATACTTGGTGAATTTGGTATTGTGGATGGGGTCTCATCCAAAGATTCTTATTATGCTTTAGCAGAGGGTTTTACTTGCAGTTGTGGAGAGATAATATCACCTGGCAGTTGGGGATTAATGAAGACAAATTATATCATATAGAGGCTAGCTGAAGCGTGGCTGAAAATCACAAATCACAACCTATTTATGTTCATTGCACACATGCTGGAATGTGCGATTTTTGCCTACAGAAAATAATAGAGTTTTATTTGGATGGCATAAGGGTTTAGGAGAGAAAATGACATCTTCAACATTTACTACTTCAATAAAAATAATTGCAGTAGCCGTGATGGTTTTATTCCCATTTTTTTTATGTATGTCAGTTGCTTTTGGTGATCATTTTCCAATAAAGGATTGTCTAGATTTTTACTTGTATTTCATTAGAAAATAAATAGAAGTTGCAACAATATTTTAAATTGTTTCATAATTTCACATTATGGTATATTTGCCTTTTTCTCTAAAACTTGTGAAAACCACAAAAAAATTATAAACTTTTCAAAACAAATATTGAGATAAAACAACTTCAAAAATTAGAGCCCATGAAGGGTTCTTACATCTTACCCTTGCCTTTGCAAGATTGAGACATCAAATCTTGTCTTTAAGATGAGCATCCATTTAAATCAACCTGGACTTCTCCCTAGTCACACAATCACAAAAATCCTCACAAGAAGGCATTCTAGGTCCTCTCTCATAACATCCATGGTAGAATAGAAGGTAGAGGCAAACACTCAAAAAATGCTTTTGAGATTAGCTGCAATGAAGAAAATACACACCTTATCCTCTTTGTCATGCCACGTGCTTTCAATGCGACAAAATTTACCTGAGTTGTGCAAGGAAATTTGAAATAGTGCAGAATACATCTAGAGAGAGAGAGAGAGAGAGAGAGAGAGAGGTGAGATCAGGTTCAAGCTACAACATCCTTAATTGATTAACCTTACCATATAATCCTTAAATCTTATCCTAAACCTCTTTAGGTGTATTGCAGTCAACAAAATGAAACAAGTTATTTGACACATGAAAACCTATGAGTCCTTTTGCCTCATCTAATTTATTTTTATGAGAAAAATGTCAATTTCTTTAGTGAACCTAGGTTGATTAGCTTCAAATATTTTCTAGAGAACTCGATATTGTAACAATTGTGACATTTTGACCTTCCATGTATGATAGTTATGTGGAGTTAGCAATCCAATCATTCGGTCCAACATGTTGAACAAGGAAACACAAAGGACAAATGTGCAAGATACACCCCCTATAATAGATCTAAAGAAAATCTAAAATTCCCAACCACCAATTTTCTCAAGAGAATAACAATAGAAACTTGCAAGTTTGAGATACTAGAATTAGCATAAAAATGCAAAATATTCAAAAATTACCTCACAAATTGTAGTTTATTAAACCAAATTTTTAACAATATCTTGTTTTATAAAAGTGGACTCTATTTTTGAGTATTAAAGTAGTCTAACAATGGGGCTAACCCTTACAAAATTCACAACACAAAAGTAGATGTGTTGGTAGAAGAAAAATACAACAAGGTCACAAAAGGACCACTAATAGAAGACTAGCTACACAACTGGTAACCCACATCAAGTGTGGGTAGAAGACACACCTAAAGAATTGGATAGAGAAAAAGGGTCTGCAAAATGTTTCTTCCTTTGCCGACAAACAATTTTGTAGGCAATAGAATCAAAGGGATCCTTGTCACTAAGAGTGGAGTCCACAACATCACTAGGGAAAATGTGCTAACATTGTTGGACCCTTGGAGAGAGGGAGAACCAAAAAAATTAATAGGAGAAGAGCATTGACCAACCTTAGCAATCTTGGTCTAGAGCATGTCAAAAGTAGCAATAGTCAGAGAAGAGTTCACACCGCCAGAGGGGGATTACTTGGCAAAAAAAGGTGGATCCATTGGAAAAGAAGAGGTTAGAACATGAGCATCATCCAAGGGGTGGGCATGATTAGCAGAGCCATCAAAGGAAGAGTCAAAGACCAATATAGTCAAATAATCATCATTTGCATCTTTCCACCAAATGGCATCTCCCTTATGGTGAGGGATAGAATAAAGGGATAGAATAATCGGTGGCCAAATAGTCAGTGGAGAAGCATCACCTGCAATGAAAGGGAAGGCCCTCAAAATCCAATGATTGGGTCCAGGGCTTGTAGCAACTAGGAAAATAGTCCATACACCAGGAGAGCCTCCCCAACACAAAATATAATTAACACAAAGTCAATATTTCACCATTAATTAACAATTTGAGAGAAGCTGGAAGATAGATTTTGTATGAGTACCTAAATATAAACATGATGAAAAGGGAGGTAGGAGAAAAACCATCACCCAATGACTGCAACCAAAAGATCAAAATATGCACTAACAATATACTAGTAACTAATTGTTAATAAATGTAAAAATATCAATAGCTTGAGTAAACTTAAGCTGCACCAACATAGATAGTTATATTTTAGGATTTGTGAAGCTAATGGTGCCATCATTGATCAAGTATGGTTTAAATAAAAATATGTTTATTCTTGGTGTGAATAATAATTTGGAACTAGTAAGGTCTTGCACCTAGTGTTTTCACTAGTTCCTAGATGGAAACTTATTCACATGACTAAAGTTTATTAGGTACTAGGTGAAATGTTTGTTAGTTGTCACATGATCTTATCACATGTAAATTACTTATAGTTACTTCATTTGACACTATAGTTGTCTTATTTCATATGTTTATGACACATGTTAGCATCTTGTCTAATTCTTCATTTCACCTTGTCTTTATATGCAAGGCCTATTATACACTTTTATGTTGAAAAATCATTCAATTGATCTTGCATTGTCGACGCAACCTTTCTTTCCACTTTCTCTCATGGAAGTTGTTTTGGTCTTTCAATGATCTTAGGGGTGTTGTAGAGCACCTAGTTATTACCATGGGGGATTCACTTAGTGAACTTGGGTCATAACATGTTCATTCATGGCATACTAAAGAATACCCCTATTTGCAAAAAATATTTCCCCAAGCTTCTTTTTTGGTACCCTCCTTCAATACCCACCTAATACCCTACACACCACTTTTCCCCTATAAAATTTCTTCATACCCCATCCCCCTCCAATATAGGCAATATATTACCCTATTTTTTGCCCTTTTTAAAGCCCCCAATATTAATGCATGTGATATTTTATTGCCCCATTAATGAATACCCCCGTGATTATTCCAAAATGGTATGTAAGGTCTTGTACCTAGTGTTTTTACTAGTTCCTTGATGAGGGCTTATTCACATGACTTAAGTTTACTTAGGTACTATATGACATTATAGAAGGTTTGTTAGTTGTCATATGTGGTTGTTAGTTGTCACATGATCTTATCACTTAGAACTACTTCTAGCTACCTTATTCAACACTTTAATTATCTTATTGCATAGGATTATGACACATGTCAACATCTTGTCTAATCCTTCATTTAATCTTGCATTTCCTATTATGTACATTTTAATGCTCAATTATCATTCAATCAATCTTGCATTGTTGAAGCAATCTTTCTTGCATTCTCTCTCTTGAATGTTGTTTCAGATTTTTAATGATATCGGGGGTGTAGTGGAGTCACAAAATTACTCCAATAGTTCTCAACCTTGGTATAAATGGATGAAATGGTCCATGTATTTACATGTATATCCCATTGCAAGCTTCTCCCCATTAGTAAGTTGAAGGAGAATAACTAAAGGCTATGTGAATTTTAATTATTATTAAACATGAGTGAAAATAAGTATGAACAAATAAACATGTAGAATGGAAAAATGAACTTATATTTAGATCTTTGTTAGAGGCCAAAATTTGTGCTTGTGGAAAACCCAATCAACCACATCAATCCTTGCATTGGTCTTAACATGTTATGATTTAGACCATTCCTTACTAACAAACATGAGTTTGAAAGCTATTTTTGATTGAAATAAAGATTGCAACATGATAAGGTTTATTATAAAGTGAGTCATTTCAAGACAAGAAAACTTTATGTATTTTCTCTTTATGTTGAAGACCCAAGATTTCATTTGTAAATATTTTTTACTTTAAAACGCACATGTTTTGATCCATAGATTTTTCTAACATCCACTAATATGAGGTCAAGATAACATGTGTAGTACAAGGAGTTTGGAATAAGGATAAGTGCTTACAAATAAGAAAACTATATGTAACAACATAATTTATTGTATTATTTCTAACTATTTGCATGAAATTTCACTTACCCACGTTGACCAAGACTTTTGTTAAAAATTCAAAAATAAATTCATTTTTTTAAACAATAATGATTCCCAAGTTGGCATTGGAAAACCAAAAAACACATCTTATACTATGCTTTCCACCTTCTTAGCATTCCACACACCTTTCACTCGGGGATAGGATGTTAGAAAGTAAAGTCCACCAAGATAACTAAGAGGGGGGTGGGGGGTGAATTAGTTATTAGATAATTATAACATTTATCATCTTCAACAAAATTAAACCATGTAAGCAATATAATTACCAACCATAGAAATATATTCATACACAATAACACAATGACACAAGATATGTTGACTAGGGAACCTCTTGATCAAAGAGTAAACCCCGGTGGGAATGATGCCCACAAAAGATGCACTAATATGAATATTCCTTGTGAAAGGATGGACTCTATTAGGAGTCTTATGAAATACATTCAGTACATATAAATCCCTGTTAGGAGATTTTGAATCCCTGTTAAAAGATTCTAACCTTGTTAAGAGTTATGGAAGACAGAAGGACCCACTGCCCAAACAACTTCAGGGTAAGATCACTGAACACATTGTCCAAATAATGTTTGTATTACTCAACAAAATAATATGTTACCTCTTCTCTGACTGTGCCAAACCACACTCACTATTATACTAGACCTCAATTTCAGATTTCTGTACTTTGCATGTCTTCCTTCACAAATTCACTTTCACATTTAGCTCTTTTCTTCACTTCATATCAATCCACTCATGCAAAACAAGGAAAAAAATTTCTTCCTTTATACCACACTCAAATAATTACAAATGAGTTGGCATACAATTACAAAATAAAAGTTTCCACATGCTACATCAAAATTACACAAAACTGTCAGCTTCCAACTACAATAATTCTCCACTCGTGCGACCTCAAAGTTTGCACTGTCATCCACATCACTATCAATGTGTCTTAAACTTCCCTTTAACTATGAAAAACTAGATTCCATCCTGATTAGGAGATAACATCTGATTTTCACAAACCACTACTCAGGAACACTGCCTGAATACTGCTTGCACCAAAATGCTCATAACTTCCATGAATAAATGAATTATTGTCTACGCTCTTAACCATAGACATATAACATATCAAAGAGTATATCCTCAACATCACATAGCTCCAATTCCAATATCCCATGTGTGCTAATCCAAACTCTGGCTGCTTCTCTGCAAGTCTCCAGAAGATCATTGTGTTGACATCAATGACAATCATAGTCATGAAAGCAACAACAACTGCTACAGAATGACTACCAAACATTTAGCATTCATTCCTAAAAATCTCCCCCATTGGCATTGATGACAACATAGATGAAAAAACATCCAATGTTCCAAAAATCCAATACTGCAATAATGCTGCTTCAAATCCTCTTCATCAATCAAATCTTGCTTTGTTTTCCTACTCAGATAGTACAAATAGTTTTTCATGTACACTTCTCCCCCATTGACATTAATGACAAAAATTTTATCACTATGTCAACAACAACTCCAATGTCAAAAGACACTATTCAAAAAATACATTCACTAGAGTCCTCATGACTCAGCTCAGAAACACATACTCCCCCATAGAGGAAGTACCAACATCCAGTCCAGAAGAAAGATAAGGCTCATATACCACTAGACAGATGAAACCAACTGCATCATTTCTCAAAAGTAGGCTGGGGCATAACCCCAAGCATACCTCTCAGATACTCAAATGTATCCTTAGGCAAAGGCTTTGTAAATATATCTACTATCTACTCCTTTGTACTTATGTACTCAAGTCTGACTTCTTTCTCAACAACTTTCTCTCTTAGAACATGATACTTAATCTCTATATGTTTTGTCGTAGAATGTAATACAAGATTCTTAGACATACTAACTATGCTGGTGTTGTCACAATGTATGGCAACAGGTTCAACAAAATTTATTCCAATATCCTTCAGGATTTGCTTCATCCAAATTATCTGGTTACAATTGTTTGCTGCTGCTATTTATTTTGCTTCTGCTGTGCTCTATGAGATATAATTCTCCAAGGAACCAATCTTCCTCCAAGGAAAAATGCTCCACCATTGGTGCTTTTCTTATCATCAACTCTACCTCCCCAATCAACATCTGTATATGCACATAGGGTAAAATCATCAGATTTTTCATACCACAATCCATAGTCCATTGCACCTCTTAAATATCTCAGTATCCTCTTTACTGCTGCATAATGTGATTCTCTAGGTTCATCTTGAAATCTTGCTAAAATTCCAATTGAATGTTCTATATAAGGTCTTGTATGTGTCAAATACTACAATCCTCCAATCATAGATTTGTATTTCTTTTGTTCAACTGTCATTGTTTCATCTGTGCTAGATAATTTGTGTCCAGTTACCATATTGTTCCAACTGGTTTAAAATTCTCCATTCCAAATCTTTTCAACAAGTCATTCAGGTACTTTGTCTGACTTACAAAGATACCATCATTGTTCTGTGTTATCTGTAATCCCAAAAAGTATTTCATTTCACCAATCATACTCATTTCAAATTCAATCTTCATTTCATCAGCAAATTTGTCACTAGCTTCATCTTCTCCTCCAAAAATAATGTCATAAAAAAAAATAACTATAACCAACAAACCATTTTCAATTTCTTTTGTGTACAGATTGCTATCAACTTTTCCTTTTGTAAATCCCAATTTTAACAAATACTTGTCCAATCTTGCATACCAAGTTCTAGTTGCTTGTTTTATTCCATATAAAGCTTTCTTCAGTCTACATACCATGTATCCTTCTTGAGATAAAGGAAAACCTTAAGGCTGCTCAATGTAGAATTCTTCTTCCAATTCTCCATTTAGAAATGCTGACTTCACATCCATCTGATATACTTTGAATTTATTGTAAGCTGCATAAGTCAAAAACATTCTCACTGCTTCAATTCTTGCAACAAGTGCAAAGGTTTCTTCATAGTCAATTTCTTCTTGCTGTGAGTATCCCTTACATACCAATCTTGCTTTGTTTCTTACTACTCCTTGTTCATTCATCTTGTTTCTGAATACCCATTTAGTTCCAATAACATTCTTGTCTTTAGGTCTAGGGACCAATTCTCATGTCTTGTTCTTTTGAATCTGATCTAGTTCTTCTTTCATAGCATTAGTCCAACTTTCATCTTCACAAGCTTCACTAGTAGTTTTAGGTTCAATTTGAGAAATCAAACATAACTGTTCTTGTACCTTATTTTGAGTTAGAACTCCTCTTTTGATGCTTCCAATAATTTTCCCAATAGGATGATTTCTTAACAAACTCTTGTTAGGTGTCACTGTCTCAGATCTCACTTTAGGTGTAGGTTCTTCAATGACTTCACTATGGATTTCATTCAACAAATCACTGTCAGTCTCATAAAATAATTCAGTAGATCCATTGTTAGTTTTAGGATGAGCTTCTTCATCTGATTCATAATCAAGCATTATTTCCTGAATTTTGAACTTTTCATCAACTTTAACATTTGCGCTTTCAACAATAGTCTTAGTTCTTTTATTGTAACATCTATAGGCTTTGATTTTTAAAGAATATGCAAGAAATATACCTTCATCACTTTTAGGATCAAACTTTCCAATATCATCATCTCTCTTTATATAACATTTTCTTCCAAAAATTCTAAAATACTTAACTGAGGGTGCAGGTCCAAACCATAATTCATAGGGCATTTTGTTTGTGTCTGATTTGATTTGTACTCTGTTCATTGTATACACTACTATGTTCACTGCTTCTCTCCAGAATATCTTTGCCAAATCATTCTCAAATAACATAGCTCTTGCTGCTTCAGTCACTGATCTGTTCCTTCTTTCTGCAATACCATTTTTTCAGGTGTTTTAGGGGTTGAAAATTGTCTCTTAATGCCATTTTCTTCACAAAAGGTGTTAAAATCTCTAGAAGTAAATTCTGATGGAATATGGGTGAAGTGACTGAGAGGGGGGGGTGAATCAGTCAACCATAAAACACTTCACAATTATTTCTTTTCAGATCCCTTAGGATATCTTAATGAATATTATCTGTTTAGCACTCGGTAAATAGATTGCAGTAACTTTGAAGATGCAGAAAGTATTAGTAAAATTATCTTTAGATATTCATCAGCACTTGTATATGATTAAGATAGAAATTAAGAACACAAGAGACACAAGATTTAATGTGGAAACCCAATATGGGAAAAACCACCAATGTATCTAGATACTGATTTTTACTTTTCTGAAGTGATGCCCGGTTAGAAGCCAACCCGGTAAAAGGTTACAAAACACACTGTTAGGTGTGACCTTGTTAGAGGATTTAATCACCCTGCTAGGAGTGGCCTGGTAAGAGGTCTTGAAAACAATTCAATGGAATTGTCACCTTGTTAGAGGATTTACAATATGGTTGTTAAACCAACTCGGTTAAGAGATTTAGAATTCACTGTTACAATGATAAAAAGGTAACAATGAAAATGACCTGTATAATAATGCAACTGCCTTGCTGATTACAGATCTCTGTTCTGCATAAGTGTGATCCTTCCTGATCGAATAAATCTCTGCTGCTCCTCAAGGATATCTGGTCATCCTTCACAAATTTGCACACACCTTTCCTGTCTTTCTTCTATATATCTTCTACTGTATTTCTTGTTTATTTTTCACATTTGACCTTTTATTTATATGATTTTAGATTTGTCAAATCGACATTACTTAGTATAAAAGTCGGCTGAATTAAGAAAACTTTATTTGCAAAAATCCTTCAAGGGCCGACAGTGCTCGGTGACCATAACTTTTTACAATCTTTCAGAGACCGAGGGAACTCGGTAAACACTGACAATCCTTTACCTTCGATAACCGACTGAACTCGGTAGATGCTATCTTTTCTTCGACAACCGATTGAACTTGGTAAACACTGAATTTTCTTTGACGACCGACTGAACTCGGTAAATGCTGATTTTTCTTTGATAACCGAGTGAACTCGGTAAATGCTGATTTTCTTTGATAGCCAAGTGAACTCGGTAAGCACTAATTTTACTGCCTGGTAGACCGACTGAGCTCGGTAGGTACTGAATGTTGCGGACTATGACATTGTGTGACATCAAAGACAATACATAATTGAGTAGCAATTTTCTTCAGACAATTGTTTCCAACAAATTCTCCACCTCTATCAGATCTCAAACATTTAATCTTCATTCCAAATTCATTCTCAACTTTATTCTTAATGATCTTAAACTTATCAAATGCTTTAGACTTTTCTTTAAGAAACGCAATCCACATCATTCTTGTAAAATCATCAACAAGAATCATAAAATACCTTTCTCCATAGAATCCTCTAGTCCTGGTAGGACCACTCAAATCTGTATGAACAATCTCCAGCTTTTTTGTAGATGTAAACTTCTTACTGGGAAAATAACTTCTCTTCTATTTAGCCATCACACATTCTTTGCAAATCATGTTAGTAGGCTTCATAATTTTAGGTAAATCTCTTACTGCAAGTGTAGTACTTACTTTCATAATATTTTCAAAGTTTATATGACAAAACCTTCTATGCCATAACCAACTGTCATCAATCTTAGTAATCAAACATGTCATCTTAGTAGGATTCAACTGAAATACATTACCTCTGGTTCTAGATCTAGTTCCAATTAGATTTCCATCTTTATCCTTAATCACACAAGTATTCTCAGTAAACCAAACTTGATATCCCTTATCAACTAAATGTCCAACACCCAAAAGATTATGTTTCAATCCATCCACAAAATAAACATCATCAGTATTAGTCTTTCCATCAAGAGTAATAAATCCTATACCTTTAATCAAGCAAGGTGCATTGTTTCCAACTCTAACAACTCCTCCATCATATTTGTTAAACTTTATGAAATTTTTCATGTCTCCAGTCATATGATGTGAACAACCACTATCTATAATCCAATCAGCTTTCTTTTCAACTTGAGAAACTAAGATTTTTCTTCCTTAACATTAGTTTCAAAATTTTCTTCTTTAATTGCTACAAATCCTATGTCATCATTATTCTCATTATCACTTTTACTTAAAGTTCTCTCTATACTAGCTTCAAGATCTTCATCATTAGCATAATAACATTTCTTAGATCTTCTAGGCTTGAAATTATTTTTGTACTTTTTAACTCTCTTAGGACATTTAGATGCAAAATGACCATATTCTTGACAAGTCCAACATTTAAAATTTTTCTTACCGTCTGGTTCTCTCTTCACAAGCAAGGCAATACCTTCTTCAATCTTCTTGTCTTCTTCATTTCTAGATCTGCTGCTACCAGCATAATCTTTGCTCACACTGATGCTTCTTGACAAAGTAGGGCAAACACTAAGAGCACTGAATGCTATCTCTATTCTAGGTAAGTCTCCTGATAACCTCAGGTTCATTTCTGCTGCTTCCAATCTTCTAAGAAGAGTCTCTCTTGTAAAGTTTTTAGTAAAAGGTATAACTTGTTCAATCATCTGTGTTGTCTGCTTAAATACAAGAGTCAATATCCTCATAATTTTCCATATCACTTCATTCTCTATCTTTGTTCCTCCATAAGATTTTATACCTGTAACAATTTCTGACATTCTACCAATATAGCTTCTAACAGATTCATCTTCCAACATTCTTATATCTTCAAATGCACACATCCAATTATGTAATCTAACTCTTTTTGCATGTTCATCACCTTCAAAATTAGAGTGTAAAGCATTCCAAATTTCATGAGATTTTTTAAAACATTTTATCTGACTGTACTCATTCTCCGGAAGGGCTATCAAAAGTGCTCCTCTTGCAAGTATGTTACACATGAATAGATCTCTCTCATCAGTAGTACATGTTTCAAGATTGTCTTCTTTAATGATAGTCTTATTATTCTTTGTAATCAACCAATAACCTGGTCCTAAACACAGTAGGTGTGTCTTCATCTTTTCTTTCTAGCTGTCAAAATTTACTCCATCAAACTTAGGGCTTTCTTTCTTGAAATTCACCATGGATCTCCTTAAGCTGTTAAACTTCTTTTTAAAGGACCTACTGCTCTGATACCAATTGTTAGAAAGTAAAGTCCACCAAAATAACTGAGAGGGGGTGGGGGGTGAATCAGTTATCATATAATTATAACTTTTATCATCTTCAACAACATTAAACCATGTAAGCAATATAATTACCAACCATAGAAAGATATTCATACACAATAACACAATGACATAAGATATGTTGACTAGGGAACCTCTTGATCAAAGAGTAAACCCCAGTGGGAATGATGCCCACAAAAGATGCACTAATATGAATATTCCTTGTGAAAGGATGGAATTTGTTAGGAGTCTTATGAAATACATTCAGTACATATGAATCCCTGTTAGGAGATTTTGAATCCCTGTTAAAAGATTCTAACCCTGTTAAGAGTTATGGAAGACATAAGGACCCACTGCCCAAACAGCTTCAGGGTAAGATCACTGAACACACTGTCCAAATAATCTTTGTATTACTCAATAGAATAATATGTTACCTCTTCTTTGACTATGCCAAACCACACTCACTATTACACCAGATCTCAATTTTAGATCTCTGTACTTCGCATGTCTTCCTTCACAAATTCGCTTTCACATTTAGCTCTTTTCTTCACTTCATATCCATCCACTCATTCACAAAAAGGAAAAACACTCCTTCCTTTATACCACACTCAAATAATTACAAATGAGTTGGCATACAATTACAAAATAAAAGTTTCCACATGCTACATCAAAATTACACAAAATTGTCAACTTCCAACTACAATAATTCTCCACTCGTGTGACCTCGAAGTTTGCACTATCATCCACATCACTATCAATGTGTCTTCAATTTCCCTTTAACTGTGCAAAACCAAATTTTATCCCTATTAGGAGATGTCATTCGATTTCCACAAACCGCTACTCAGGAACACTGCCTGAATACTGCTTCCACCAAAGTGCTCATAAATTCCATGAATAAATGAATTACTATCTGCACTCTTAACCATAGACATATAACATATCAAAGAGTATATCCTCAACATTGCATAGCTCCAACTGCAATATCCCACGTGCGCTAATCCAAACTCTGTCTGCTGCTCTGCAAGTCTCCAGAAGATCATTGTGTTGACATCAATGCCAATCATAGTCATGAATGCAAAAACAACTTCTACAGAATGACTACCAAACATTTAGCATTCATTCCTAACATAGGATTTCAAAATAGAGTTAGGAAGGTATCTCTTCCTTCTTTGAATGAACTTCCAATGACACACCATTATCTAACTCCTTGGATCATGGAGAGAGGAGGTCCTCAACCAATGCCCCAACCATGGTCACCTCACATAATGAAAAATAACCTCTATGTAAAGAAGTTCCATGTTGCATGGAATTCGTAAGTTGAGTAGGAATATGAATCACCAATCCATTGATTGGGTAATGATATCAACATATTAGAAACTTGAATTGATTTAAAAGGCAACATTCTAATAGAGTGATGGAACAACCTTAGCAGAAACCTTAGGGGAAACCACCTTAGAAAAAACCTCCAAAATTGCATCATGATCCATTCATGGGGTGTAGGACAAGGAGACTGATCCACTAGAGAGTAAAAAACAATTAAAGGATACATTATCAAATGATTAGGGAGGGCATTTTTTCACCAAGTAGCTAAGCACACAATCCTACAATGGGAATAAGGAAATTTAGAAGTGAGATTTCCATTAATACACTAGAAGTTATAAATCTTATTCACTAAATAAATATATTTAAGGAAGTACAACCACGTAAGGAAGACATTAGGAAATTCAACTATGTCCCATTCTTTCTATCTATGCCACCATTGATCATGTTTGTGCAACCCTTCGTATTTCACATTGCTCTTCAATTTTGTCTTTCACAATGATGAACTTTAGAGTCAAAATAGATCACTTTAAGTCCTGGTCATCAAGGGGTTTGAACCCCACTAACAATTGTGACATTTACTATATTTTTTCCAATAAGGAGGTTGAAAAAACAAATAAATTAAACAAAATAAATAATATAAATTTAAGTTCAATTATACAAACTTGTAAATTCAAACATTCAAGAAATACCTAAATCAAATATGCATATTTTAAAATAAAAATAATAATTAATTATTTGGTTTTGCGAAATAGAATGAAACAATAAAAATAAGTCGTAGATTTTATTCTTTATTAGATCATGTTTGTTTTTGTTTCAAACTCATGTTCTTAAGTGATGGTTATAACCTTAGAGTATTGTGGTGCAATATATGAATATAATCTAAATCAACAAATTCTCGGCCCAATGCTATGACTTTAATACAGATCAATGAACAAAGTGGCCTCACACTACTAGTACCATTACTATTCAAGGATTTAAGAAAAGGAGAAAATAATGATTGTCTCAATGAATGGATCTTACCCCTTGTCTTTGTCCCTGTTTTAGTACCTTATGTTAATTAAAGGTCTCTAAATGGCTTTGTACATCACAACAATTTTAGGAGGTGAAAGTGTGCACTCTTTTGCATCTTGACATGGTATTTGTGCAAATTTTATATTGCAAAGTTAATGCCAATAATTTTGTTTTATCGTGCAATGTATGCAAGCTAACTCCCACTTCTCTAACTTAGTGATTACATGTTTACACCATTCCTTTATAATTGGGGTTGACATTAGAATAATATATAAGAATGCTATATTAACTTATAAATGAAAACTAAATTAATATTTAGTTTTTTCAAGTATATTAAGATAAAAGTTAGAAAAAGTAAAATGAATTAGAGTTTGAAATCATAAAATGGAAAAAATAAAATAAAATTATATAAGCTTTTAAAATCAAAGTAATGAAAATAGGCAGAATTTGTTTCATGAACTTTAAAAAAAATAGAAGATGATAAAAGCTATATAAAATATATAAATACAAAAATACCCCTTTAAATATGCTTCAACTTGACAATGAGCTACTTAAATTAATGACGAGGTCTTCCAAATTCATCAAAGGCTCTTTTATATGCACCAAGGGTTGCTAGAAACTTGTTCAAATGACATTCAATCAATGTTTGTTGCCCAAGTTGTCTATTGGTTTTTTCTCTAATGACATGTGATTTTTACTTAACACTCTTTTTTTCTCTACTCTATGCTTGGAAATTAAATTAGTGTACTTTTAGAGTGTTAGAGATTGAGTTAAGGCATTAGGTTTTAGTTTTTTTCTTTATCTTATTTTTTTATATTAAAATTGCATGATTAAATTCTCCTAGTGGACTCACTAGTTCTAGTGAGTTCGACTAGACTCATTAGGTACTAGGATATTGAGTTTCGAGCGTTTGTTTGCCTTTCTCACTTAGGGATTCATGAAGTCTTTGTGAGTCTTTTTGTATCTATGATTTCAACATTTCTTTTCAAAGTTATATTATTCAATAATGTGACAAAAGTTGCATCATCTAAATTACATTATAAACACTAACAATTAATCAAATGTATCAATCTCAAAGTCTTAAAGAAACACAAAAGAATTGATGGCTATTGAAATTAAATGTTTGATCCATCCTCAAGTCACTTGAAAGATAACTTATGCATAAAACTAATTTTTTCAAGATGAAAATTCATGATATTTAAATATGTTATATTGATTGTACATAAATCTTATGTTTCTACTATCATGACCCTACTAATCTTTTTGTACTTCAACTCCCAAAAGGTATTGAATCTATAGCCTACATGAATATATTACTCCAACTTTGAAGTTGATTGTAGTAAAGACATAAGTATCACCTAATATATGTAAAGAAAAACTAATAAGCTTTCTTAAATGATGATTTTTTTTTTTGTTAATGAAAATTTCTTAATTTTAGGAGGTGAAAATCTAGTTGACCACAGTAATTAGTGTCACTAATCCCTAAAAGATGAACCTCTTCAAAGCTATGGATAGTCAATCCCATTTAAGATATTTTCCAAGCTTTGGTAAAATAATTGATATATTGAAGGTACAAGTATTAACTTAGAATTGTAAGTATTTCTTTTAATTGATGAATTGTTTTCCAATTCATAACCATTAGATTGCACTTGGTTGTAATTAGTCATGTTGTCAATATATACTTATCTTTATAATTCTTATATTCAATAGTTAGTTTATTTCCTAATGCCCAAGTATGCTAAGAAAAATATGGACTCAAGTTATTAGTTTGATTCTATGCATTAGTAATAAATATCTATGAGCCTTTTAATGAATAACCTAGTTAAATCCATGGATATTAAATATATTATTTTCATATTACCTCTTTTTCAATTTTTATTTATATAAAATTATCTATTGATTGATCTTATCAATCATTAGGAAGTTCTCAATCAATCTCTATCTTCAAGTGACAATTATATATTTCAGAGTAAAATAGTTCTTTCATACAATTATGTCTAATTTGAGGCATCACATGTAACAAAAGACTTCACCTAGCTAACTTGGTCTTTGGACAAACCGAAGAGGATAACATATCGTAAAACATATAAACTTGTAGTCATATTTTGCACCATTTTCTTATCTCTCAAGATAATAGTGCATGTGTGTGTGCATATGTGTGGGTGTGTGTGTGCGGTTTGTTCTTTATAGATAGTATAGGAGGTTTGTTAAAGGGTTTTAATAACTAGCCACTCTATTCACAACTTTGAAAAGGGGAGATTTATAGGGGTGAGTTAACGTAGATATATTTTCATAAGCTCAAGGAGGTAATGAGCTTTTGTCTCATTCCAACTATTTCATATTTCTCACTTCCTTTTTTTCAGAGTATGATGCATCAAGATAGAGAATTGAAATTATCTTAATGAAAAACAAATGTTGCAAAATATTTAAGATTAGGAAAATTTAAGAGCTAGGTAGGCCATCATACATGCACTAACCAAGTTTAGACAATATTTGGTTTGTGGGAGAATTCTTGTAAAAGAAAATCACAATAACTTGAAGTTATTTCTCAATTAAAAGGATTTAAATGATAAACAACCAAAATTATTTAATGAGTCACATTCTTATGTTTTGATATTTAATTTGTTGAGGGGAATAATAATATTGTGGCTAATTTATAATTTAGGAAGCTATATTTATGCTCCATGACTAATATCTCTAATGATTGGATGTTTTCTATAATAGTTGAGTATGCCAAGAACAAAGTTTTATTGATGTTTTGATTAGAAATTTATATTGTGATATGTACAAGGTGGTTGGAGCTCATCCTTCGTAAGGTAAAATTATATCTTGTTCCATAATCAATGATAAAAGAGAAAATCTTGGGGACATATCATGACACACTATTACTAGGTTACTTGGGGTGCTACAATATATTCAAGTAGATAAAAAGTATTTCTCATGGAAGGGACTCAATAATAATGTTTTGAACCATGTTAAAGAGTGTTTGGTTTGTCAATTGAATACAATATAACATGCAATCCCTTATTGTCATTGCACCCCCTAGCCATTCCAAATTAGAAATGGAAAAAAACATGTATGAATTTTATCGAGTCTTCTAAAAGTGTCCTAGGGAAAGGTTTGATTGTGTCTTTGTGGTAGTGGATAAAATCAATAAGCATCCATTTAAAAAAAAACTATTTATAATATAAAGCTTCATAGGTGAATGATTTGTTTCTTAGAAAGGTGTTTAGTCTACATAGGCTAGCAAGGAATATAGTAAGTGAGATTCAACATGTTCATTAATTTGTTTTGGCAAGGAATGTTTTTTATTAACATGTATATATTTAACCCAAACACTAGTTATCACCCCCAAATAAATAAAAATTTCACCCACAACTTGGGGAAGAGTTTGAGAAGAGGATGAAGAAAATATTTCCTCTGTCAACAAACAATGATCCAAGAAACACTATTATTAGGAACACCATCACAAGGGGAGAAAGTGGGGAATTCCTTTAGTGAGATTTTTAGGGCAAGGAGAAGAGTGCTGACGAGGAAGCACATTATCCACCAAAGCATGAAATAGAATAGGAGAAACATGCAAAGAATGGTCAACCTGACCAAAGGGATGCACATTAGCAACAAGAGGTGGAGTAGGATCCACGGGTCTTGAGGATGTCATACCAATAGTAAGAGAAAAATAATAATCTTGGGAAGAATCATCATCAGCTTGTGAGGAGTCATTGAAGGAATAATTGAAAGGCAAGATAACATAATAATCATTAGCATCCTTCCATAAAGTGGAAGCATCTTTACAATGTAAGGGAGGAAATTTCATGGCCAAGCAACCAGCAGAGAGGAACTAATGACATTGAAGGGGAGATCCTCATAATCCAATGATGGAGTCCATGACATATGTCCAACCACTTTAACTACAATCCTAGGAAGAGGTATGGAGATGTGAATATCAATCAAAATATATGCAATAGTAGGAGATACCATGGAGGAAGTGGTATCATCGACCTTCAAGAAGTGGCCAATAGAGTTTCCAATGGCCTCAAACAAGAAATCTCCCAACAATAAAAGGGAAGTTTGGGAAGACAAACCTACACTAGATGCAAACTAAGTGGTTCAGTAAGAGGGTTGAAGGAGTTTGTCTAAGAATTTACTAAGAGAGAGTAAACATCAAAAGCCCACAAATTGATCAACTCAAAATCATGATCAACCAAAGAAATAAAATAAATAATAAAAGTCATGTAGCACAAGGGAAAATCTTAATGCTACCAACAACTAAGGGATTTTGAGAATCCATCACTAATCAGTGAAGATCCAATAGAGATGGAAAAATACCAGAAAATCTACACACCAATTGTTAGCTTGTGGTGACTAATCAGGAAGTACTATCCAGGAAAGTACTGTACACTTTTCCTCCCGACTACTTATAACTCATTCTAACCCTAAAGTGGGAAAATATTGTATAATATGGCTTAGGGTTAGGGATTTTCATGATGTATGATTTTAGTACTTGCGGTAGAATTGGGCTGTAAGGGGATTACGAATTGTAATCAGGTTGTAATCACTGGATAATAATAATATTGGACTCGTTGTTGGTGGACGTAGCCTAGGGATTGGGTGAACCACATTAAATCTGTGTGTCTTGTGTTCTATTCTGTGTGGTTTATTAATTTCTGATATTAGTTATATTTGCACATAATTGTTATTTCTACCTTGTTAATCCTAACAAGTGGTATCAGAGCGAGGTTATTTCATTCATTCTTTCATCTATTCTCTGAAGCAGGTCTCACGAGTTAGTGGGAGAGTCTCTCAGTTAAGTGGGAGAAATGGTAGATGAGGGTAGGCTGAAGGTTGATAAGTTTAATGGGCAGAACTTCCAGTTATGGAAGATGCAAATGGAGGATTATCTCTATCAGAAGGATCTATGGTGGCCATTAGAGGGAGTAGCCAAGAAAGAGAAATCGATGTCTCAGGAGGATTGGGATATTTTGGATAGGAAGGCACTGGGGAGTATTCGTCTATGCCTGGCACAATCGGTGGCATTCAATATTACTGAAGCAAAGACAGCTAAAGATCTGATGGAAACCCTAGCGAAGTTGTATGAAAAGCCTTTAGCTTCAAACAAGGTATTTCTTATGAAGAGTTTATTTAATATGAAAATGGTAGAAGGTGGATCAGTTACTGATCATTTGAATGAGTTTAATACAGTTACAAGTCAATTAACCTCAGTTAAAATTACTTTTGATGAAGAGGTTAGGGCTCTCTTGATTTTGTGTTCTTTGCCAGAAAGCTGGAATGGCTGTTAGTAATTCTATTTCTGGTTCTAATACCCTAAAGTATGATGATGTTATTGGTGTTATATTGAGTGAGGAAATTCATAGGAAAAGCTCAGGGGCATCCACATCGGGTAGTGTATTGAACATAGAAAGCAGAGGTAGAACAAGAGATAGAGGAAACAACTCTAGAAATCGTGGGAAATCAAGAGGAAAATCAAAGGGAAAGAGGTCCGAATCTAAAGGGCCAAATGATTACTGGTACTGTGGAAAACCAGGTCATAAGAAGAAAGATTGTTGGTCTTGGAAGAAAGATCAAGGAGACAAAAATGATGGAAACAAGGAGGCAAATGTGGTAAGTAACAAATCCGAGGATGATGCTTTGCTCTTGTCCTTAGAAAGTATTGATGATTCATGGGTTTTAGATTCTGGGGCTTCATTTCATGCTACACCCCATAGAAGTTATTTTGTTGATTATGTCCAAGGGGATTTTGGGCTAGTTTATTTGGGAGATAATGAACCCTGTCAAATTGTTGGAAAGGGAAAAATTAAGATTAAGTTACAGAATGGGAATCATTGGCTACTACAAGAGGTAAGACATGTTCCAAGGCTGAGTAGGAATTTAATTTCAGCAGGGCAACTGGGTGATGAGGGTTGCACAGTTACTTTTAATGATAAAAATTGGAAGGTTTCAAAAGGTTCCTTAGTAGTAGCAAAAGGTGTGAAAGTAGGCACCTTATATCTTTGTACAGGTCATACTCTTCCTTCTACTTTAATTATTTCAGAAGATAATGAATGTTCAGGAACAGTGGCTGCAGTTGAGCAAGAAGAACATCAAACTATTGCTGTAGATTCTGACACAACACTATGGCACAACAGACTTGGGCACATGAGTGAAAAAGGTATGAAATTACTTCATTCAAAGAAAGTTTTACCTGGTTTGAAATGTGTCAATATGGATTTCTGTGAAAGTTGTGTTTATGGAAAACAAAAGAGAGTTAGTTTTGTGAAGAGTGGTAAGGAAAAGAAAAATGAGAGATTAGAGCTTGTGCATACAGATGTAAGGGGACCAGCTCAGGTATCTTCCCTTGGTGGCTCTCTATATTATGTTACATTTATAGATGATGCAACAAGAAAAGTATGGATTTATTTCCTTAGACAGAAATTTGATGTATTTCAAACTTTTAAGAAATGAAAATGCTTGGTTGAGAATGAGACTGGTAAAAAGTTAAAATGTCTCAGATCTGATAATGGTGGTGAGTATTGCAGCATAGAATTTGAAGAATATTGTTCCTCTAATGGTATTCGTAGGCAGAAAACTGTACCAAGGACTCCACAAGAAAATGGAGTGGCTGAACGCATGAACAGGACAATAATGGAGCGTGGAAGGAGTATGAGGTTGCATGCTAGGCTGCCCAAAACTATGTGGGCAGAGGCAGTGAACACTGCTATTTATTTAATCAATAGAGGCCCCTCTACTCCTTTGGACTATGGTATTCCAGAGGAAGCATGGAGTGGTAAGAAGGTGAGTTATTCTTTTCTCAAAACCTTTGGTTGTGAAGCTTTTGCACTTATAGATTCTGAAAATAGAACCAAGTTGGAAGCTAAGTCAAAGAAATGTGTATTTGTTGGGTATGGCATTGATGAATTTGGTTATAGGCTTTGGGATTTTGAAAATCATAAAATTGTAAGAAGCAGGGATGTCATATTCAATGAGAAAGTATTGTACAAAGATCTGTTGCTGCAGCATGAGAAGAAAGAAAATGACTATGTAGTACTGGATGATACTCCACAAGTTCATGTTCCAGTAGTTCCTTATGCTCCGCAACAACAACAACAACAAATACCACACACCCCAGTGAGTGTTAGACGGTCAACAAGGCTAAGTAGACCTCCAGAAAGATTTTCTCCATCTTTGTATTCTATTTTGTTAACAGATGCTGGTGAACCTGAATGTTATAATGAAGCTGTGCAGGTGGATACAAAGCTTCAGTGGGAGTTTGCAATGACAAATGAAATGGACTCTTTGCTGAAAAATCAGACATGGGATTTATGTAAGTTACCTGCAGGTAAAAGGGCTTTATAGAATAAATGGGTTTACAGGATAAAAGAAGAGGATGGAGGTACGAAAAGATTTAAAGCCAGATTAGTCGTAAAAGGATTTGCACAGAAACATGGTATTGATTTTGATGAGATATTTTCTCCAGTTGTTAAAATGACTTCTATTCGTACTGTTTTAAGTATTGTGGCTACTGAAGATTTTCATTTAGAGCAGCTTGATGTTAAAATAGCCTTTCTTCATGGTGATTTGGATGAAGAAATATATATGGTTCAGCCACAAGGATTTGAGGTCAAGGGTAAGGAGAATTTGGTGTGCAGATTGCAAAAAAGTTTATATGGCTTGAAGCAAGCACCTCGGCAATGGTATATTAAATTTGACACTTTTATGAATGGGCATGGATATAGTCAGTGTCATTCTAACCATTGTGTTTATTTTAGGAGGTTGGATGATGACAGCTACATTATTTTATGTTTATATGTTGATGATATGCTTGTAGCTGGGTCTAACATGAATCACATTAAGGGGTTGAAACAACAGTTAGCAAAATCTTTTTCTATGAAGGATTTGGGGGCAGAAAAACAAATCCTTGGTATGAAAATTTGTAGAGATAGGAAAAAAAGGAAATTGTCTCTATCTCAGGCTGATTATATTGAGAAGGTGTTGCAATGTTTCTCTATGGAAAATGCCAAAGCTGTTAGCACACCTTTGGTTGGTCATTTGAAATTGACTAAGGATATGTGTCCCAAGACACCAGAAGCAGAGACTAAAATGTCTAAGGTACCTTATGCTTCAGCTGTAGGGAGCTTAATGTATGCTATGGTATGTACTAGGCCAGATATTGCACACGCAGTGGGAGTCGTTAGCCGTCATATGAGTAACCCTGGTATTGAGCATTGGAATGCAGTCATATGGATTCTCAGATATTTGAGAGGCACATCCAGTAAGTGTTTACACTTTGGGGGTTCTACTACTACTGTACAAGGCTATGTTGACTCAGATTTGGTAGGAGATATAGATAGCAGGCGGAGTACTATAGGTTATATATTTACTATTGGTGGGACAGCAGTGAGTTGGATTTCTTGACTACAAAAGGTGGTTGCTTTATCCATTATAGAGGCAGAGTATGTTGCTGCTACAGAGGCAGCCAAGGAGATGATATGGCTTCAATTCTTCTTGGAAGAATTGGGACATCCACAAAAGGATAATTTTCTACATACAGATAGCCAAAGTGCCATTCATCTTGCAAAGAATTCTGCTTTGCACTCAAAGACAAAACACATACAGTTGTGGTACCATTTCATTCGATCAATTTTGGATGATGGACAGTTAAGGCTGGAAAAGATTCATACTGATGATAATCTAGCAGATATGTTTACAAAGGTAGTAACAAGGGAGAAGTTGAACTCATGTTCAGGTTCAGTTGGTCTTCTAGACTGAACAAAATAAAGGAATAGCTGAGTCCAAGGTGGTTCAATCCAGTGGGAGCCTCATGTGGGTAGCGGTATTGCTACAGGATCAGTCTCCAAGTGGGAGGTTTTTTTGTATAGTGTGGATACTGATCAGTCACCAAGTGGGAGATTGTTAGCTTGTGGTGACTAATTAGGAAGTACTATCCTGGAAAGTACTGTACACTTTTCCTCCCGACCTCACCAAGGTTCAGGGCCGGGCCAGGCCCTGAGTGGGGGTTTGGGGGCGGCAGCCCCCAAGAGCAGGGGTTCAGGGTCGCAGCCCCCGAGGAAATTTTTTTTGAGGCCAACTACTTTTCGGTTATTTGGGCTGACTACTTATAACTCATTCTAACCCTAAAGCGGGAAAATATTGTATAATATGGCTTAGGGTTAGGGATTTTCACGATGTATGATTTTAGTACTTGTGATAGAATTGGGCTGTAAGGGGATTACAGATTGTAATCAGGTTGTAATCACTGGATAATAATAATATTGGACTTGCTGTTGGTGGACATAGCCCAGGGATTGGGTGAACCACGTTAAATCTATGTGTCTTGTGTTCTATTCTGTGTGGTTTATTAATTTCTGATATTAGTTATATTTGCACATAATTGTTATTTCTGCCTTGTTAATCCTAACACCAATTGCAACATTGGTAGAAATCCACATTATCCACCACATCATGGCCATATACCACAAGGAAGGTCTTGTCACAAGTAAGAGGACAATATTTTCCATTGGGAAGAAGAACAAAAAAAATATAGCAACACAAGTAAATCTTCTTTCATCAGCAACAAATGGAGACTTTGGGGGGGACCCCAACACCCAAAACACCATAAGACTTAGGAAATGGTCTACCAAAATGTTCAATGAGAACAAGTGCATAAGAATCACCAAAAGTCCCCAACTTGAGCTCATCGCCAACAAACTACTGGAAAAATATTAGCAAGTGGGTTGGTAGGATCAAACCTCAAGGGCATGGAGAAAACCCCCTAACCATTTAAACCAAAAGGAGAAGCATCTACAAAAAGTGCAAAAGTAGAGATCACACACACAATGAGCGGGAGACTCATTTTTAAAATTGTACAATATTAAGACTTAAATTATGATGAAATACTATATTGTTATGATGCATTATTTTTCATGGATTTGGTTCTTTCAGATAGTAGAGTACTTAGAGATAGATATTTGGTATATAAAAGTCTAGATATTTTTATTTTACTCAAGGAGAACCTACAATAGACTCAAAATTAACAAAAACATGACTACCACCATTTGGAGAGAACTTTGAGGTAGGACACATGACATTTTAAAGGTTATGACCCTATAAACAATATTTTCTCAAGGGAAGTGGTGTGTAAAATCTAAAACCACAATTGAATGGACCTTAAAAAATAAAAAGGATTAATGAAGTTACATATGACTTGGAATTTTAGGAAAATAATATAATTCATAGTATTTTTATTTGTCATTCCAAGAGAGGGTTCTTGGATTGGTCACACATTCCTTAGATATTTCCACATCCTAACGATGAAATAAAATTAATCTTCTAGCTCAAAGACATTGGTGATATGAGAGAGAAGAGGCTAAGAAACAAGGTCATTTCAAAGTCCTTGGTGAAATAGAAAAGTCTTCCACTTGATGATGTTGCTTGGTAAGGAGAAGAATTTCATTCATCCAAATTTGAAATTTCTTAAGGGAAAGAAATTCAAGGATGAGAGTACTATCATGTCCCTTCTAACTGACATTGACATCATTATTATTTTTCTCAATATTAAATTAATAAAATAAAATTATATAGGTAAGTTGTAGTGCCTAAGAATAGTCATCTATCCTATACTAGGAGGGTGTAGATGCTAGTTTAAATTATTTATGGGTGCTTAATTTTAATATGTTCCAAAGGATATTTTGAGGGTCATCACTTCAAGTCATTAAGGAAAAAAACCATTGAAGGCTATCATAAAGGTTAGGATGAAAAAACTACCTCATTTTATAATTTTACATACAAAAACACTAGAAATGTTCATTAAATATTCTTTCTCTTATTTCAAATTTTACCTTGATAGAAAATCATGGAGGATTATTTGGAGTGTCATATGTTTCCATTTTGTTTAAGGTTTGAGTGACTAGATTTTATTTAAAATCTTAGATTTGAGAACTAAGCATCATCATTAGAAGAATAGAATTAGTCATCTAGGGTAAAAGATAAGTTATCCCAATCGTTATTTGGAAGCTTAATTTAGTGGTGAAAATGATTGGGAGATCTTGACATCATTTTTATATTATAGTTTGACCTTTTCCCCAACTATTAATTTATCTCCTCATACCTACCATATTCAAATAATTCATTATTGAGTTGTTATACCAATATTTATTGCCATATAGATCTAAAATTGTAGGATCAATAAATGGTACCATTAGCAAGAAGCTTTGTGAGTGATTCTCTTGAAATCTGATTCTAAAATTTGACATCCATTTGACATATGCACATTTTTAATCTCCTTTCTATAAAAATTTGTAATTAAATTAGTTTTGGAGTTCATTTTGATGCTCAAGTGCCTAGTTTTGTAGATTATTTCATTTCATTTCCATTATAAATATTGAACTATGGTTCATATTGTTGTATTTTCATGAATTGGGGTATTTTGCATGGTTGGTTTAATATTTCTATTATGCCCATGAGATTTTACATCATCACATAAGAGTTTCATTTCATATGTTTCTAGCCAATAATAAATTCCAATGCATAGTTTTAATTTTTTGTATTTTATGCCAAATATTAGAACATTACAAAAAGAACTAAAAATATTATACAAACCCTAAATAGGGACACCACACATGGATACTCATTCAGTAAATGAATTTATTCTACTCCACCTTAGGAATACTATAGGTGCTAATTTATTATGTCTAATATAAATTAAGGATATCTTGACTTTCATATTTTTTGAAGTTGTTACCAAAATCAATTTCCAATACTTTTTATTTATCACACATCCTCTTTTATTATTCTAGATGTCCATTATTTGGTCAACTCAACCTTTCTACCTTCTTCCTCGGTCTAATTACTCTAAATTATTTTATATATTACATAATTTTAATGAAAGGGAATTTGATAAAGTTAGTAATAATTTATTTGTGATAGTGGGTTCCCATCCATGTAGATGAAGCATGCCATATTTATTATTCCTTAGTGTAAGAGTTGGTATAGAATTATCTATGCCATGTACTATTTTCTTGGAGATTATAGCCACTCTAGATTTATGAACTTCATGAAAGCACAAGAGAGATTATCTAGGAGGGAATACTATTATTCTATCAAAGGATTCAATGATAGATTGATAAAACATGATTGAATTGAATTGAGATTACATAGGATACCCCTTAATTATATAGGAAAAGGTGAACATAGGATTGCATGAGATTATGACATGTCTTAATATTATGGCTTGAGACATAAAGTGATAGCTATCGTATGTGCATCCTAAGTAAATTAAACTAATATGTGTGAAGAAGACCTAGGTGATGAACTAGCTAGGTAAAACACCACCTTTCACACCAATACTCCCTTGATGTGCAAATTAGGAAGAATGTAAACCATTGAAATTGATCCATGATGTGAAGATTTGACTCAATTATGAGCCCATGTTAGGTACACATGCACAAATACAATCTCTCATAAATAAAGAAACAAAGAAAACCCAATGGGAAAAATACCTCCCCAAAATAGATATGAAAGATAACATACTTTCAATGATGGTAGATAATTGGAATTTAATTTTGAAGAGTCTCCTACAATGATGGTAGATAATTGGAATTTACTTTTAGATAATTGGAAAATATCTACCATCTTCCTTACCTTTCCACTTGACAAGGTATTCCAATTAAGTTTCGTGCCTAGTCTTCTTGATGACTCAAGAGCTTAAAACCTTCTCAGCTTGGAGGCTTGGAGTGACAGGTATATGCATATTTTCCAAGTCCTTAGCAATTTCACCATGGTCATCTCCTCCAACATGGATTGGTCCTTTATAAGGTACTAAATATTCTATGTTGAACACTAGTGAGATGCCCAAATCTATTGGAAAATCTGCTTTGTAGGCATTAGATCCATACTTGGCTAGGATGGAACATGGGCCAATCATTTTCATCTGTAGCATGTGTGGGATCCCCTTGTGCAACTTGGCCTTGTTCAAGTTTACCATGACAAGATCTCCCACTTTGAGATGTAGTTATTTTCTCCTTTCATCCAACTTGTTCTTGGTCTGAGTGGTGCTATCCTTGAGAGATTGTTTGACTATATCTCAGACTTCCTTCATGGACTGAGCAAAGTCCTCTGTATATCCACTCCTTGCTATTGTGTCTCCAAGTTCTCTCAATTCATGGATGCCTCTTGGGTGTAGCCCATATACTATCTCAAATAGACTCTTGTTGTTAGTCCTATTGATGGTATCATTATAGGCATATTCAGCTTGTGTTGTCACCTGATCCCATGATTGACCATACTCCTTAGTTAGGAATCTTAGAAGGTTTTCGAAGCTCATGTTAACTACCTTAGTTTTCCCATCCATTTGGGGGTGGTATGAAGAACCAAAAGATGAATTGGTGCCAATATTATGCCATAAGGTTTTCCAAAAATGACTCATAAACTTAGAGTCCCTGTCAGATACTATGCTTAAGGTAAATCCATGGATCTTGACTACTTCCCCAAAAAACAAGTTGGCTATATGGAAAGCATCATGAGTAGTCTTGCATGGCACAAAGTGATCCATCTTGCTAAACCTATCCATAATCACATAGATGATGTCAAATCACTGCTTGGTCTTAGGTAATCCTACCACAAAGTCCATGCTAAGATATTCCCAAGGTCTATTGGGGATTGGAAAGGGTTGATACAACCCTGCATTGGATGAGGTGCCTTTGGCCTTTTGGAAAACTATGCAAGTCTCCACATATCTTATTATGTCCTGATTCATCTTAGGCCAATAGTAAAATATTTGAACCAAATCTAATGTCTTTTGGACTCCAAAATGTCCACTTAATGACCCATTATGCTTTTCTTGAATGAGGTTCTCCCTCATAGAACATCTAGGCACACATAGTCTCCATCCTCTAAAAAAAGACCTTCTTGGATGAGGTAATCAACATATTCACTATCAAAATGATTTTGAAAGTCTTTTCATACCTTGTAAGGTGTTGAGAAGTCTTCATCTTCTAGATACAAGTCTTTGAAATTGTTTATGCCTATACTTCTTAGTTGAATTTCTTGGACTATCAAGAGTCTATGGCTTAAGGAATCTACCACTTTTATTTTCAGCCCTTGTGCTTTATTGTGAAGGTATAAGCGTTAATTTACTCAACCTACTTCATGTACTTGTGGCTTAACTTATCTTGTGAGTTGAGAAATATTAGAGCTTGGTTGTTAGTATATTCTACAAACTCTTTAGGAAGGAGGTAATGCCTCCAATTCCTTAAGGATTGGACCAAAGCATACAACTCCAAATCATATGCGGAGTACTTCTTTTTAGCCTCACTCAAATTTTCACTATGGAAGGCCACTGGTTGATTTTCTTAGCTTAGGACTGCACCTATGGAAATGTTCCTACTATCACACTCAACGATGAATAACTTATCAAAGCTAGGTAACACCAAGATTGGTTGAGTTGCAATCCTTCTCTTCAAGGTCTCAAATTTTTTTTAAGCTTGCTCACTCCATTGGAATTTAGTCTTCATGCCTCCTTTGATGGTGTCTAGAACCGGTGCACAAATCTCACTAAAATGTCTGATAAATTTTCTATAAAATTGAGCCAATCCATGGAAGCTCCTCACTTTTGTAGCAGATTGGGGGGTAGGCCACTTCAAGATTTATTCTACCTTTCTCATGTTCATTTTTAAGTTACCTTGTGAAATCACAAATCCTAGGGACACCAATTCTGGTTTCATGAACTCACACTTATCAATATTGATGGTGAGATTCTCTTCATGCAGCCTTTGTAACATGAGTTACTTGTAAGATTCAGTCTCTTTTAGAAGATGGATAAGTGAAACCAATGGGTCTTAATGTGATTTTGGTAGGGGAGAAATAATTTCTAAATACCTTGGAGGAAGGTGAAGGAGTGGGGTATGCCTTGGTATTGAAGCCTGAAGAGGAAGAAGAATTCAAGAATCAATAAATACCCAAATAAGTTCAAGGGTTTTTAGAACAATACAAAGACATAGTGAGTGATGGAAAGCCAACCACCCTACCTCCTAAAAGAGCCTAAAATAAATCTTATGGATCTTTTAGGAGGTAGGGTGGCTAGCTTTCCATCACTCACTGTCTTTGTATTGTTCTAGAAACCCTTGAACTTATTTTGGTATTTCTTGATTCTTGACTTCTTATTCCTCTTCAGGCTTCAACACCAAGGCATACCCCACTCCTTCATCTTCCTCCAAGGTATTTAGAAGTTATTTCTCCCCTACCAAAAGTAGATTAGGACCCACTGGTTTCACTTATCCATCTTCTAGAAGAGACTAAATCTTACAAGTAACTCCATGTTTTTTGAATGCATAGGAGTTCTTGGATCCATCATGGATTGCTTGCCTATCAAATTTCATGGTCTCCCTAGTAGGAGATGACAAGAATCCATAGGTAAAACATCACATATCACTTTGTCCTTGTACCTTCCACTGGTGAAGTCTACCCAAGCTTTCTCATTTACCAAGACATGTTGACCCTTATTTATCCATGTGACTCTATAGAGACTTGTATGAGGAATCCTTTGAAGGTTTAGTTTTTTGACTTCTTCATTGGAGATTATATTGTCAATAAACCTGAAATCTATAATAATCTTTCACACTTTGCCCAATATTTTGCATTTTATCTTGAATAAAGACCTTCTTTGACTAGGTTCCTCCTTGATTGGATTTGATCAATTTCCTCCTTATCACGAGGTTATCCCCTACTTTGTAATCTAGGGACACTTCTGCAAGTTTTCTACTCGAAGTCTCCTCTTCAAGGTAGTTCACCCTCTTCTCCCCTCCTTGTGAAGTGGATCCTTTCTCAGGGCATCTATATGTCAGGTGTCCATATTGATGGCAGTGGTAGAATTTCATAGTAGAGAAGTAAGACCCTCTCCCTTGGCCTCATGACCTTCCTCTAAATTTATTATTAGATCCCCTACCTCTACTATTGTAGTCTCCTCTATTGCTAGAGACTTCTCCTTGCTTCTCAGTGAATTTGGTCTCACCTTGAATTCTTGAATCTGAGGTTTTTCCTCCATAACTTCCTCTATGACCCCTCTTGTCTCTTTTTTTGCCTCTACCTTGGCTACTTGAGTCATGTCTCTTTTTGAGCTTCTCCTCAACTTTAAGTTCCAACTGATAGCACTAATGAATAGTCTTGGGGCTTAAAAAACTTAATTCTTCTTGGATGCTCCATCTAAGACCATTGAGGTACCTAGCTATCTTCAGGCTCTCCTCTTCCACCACATGGGATCTAAGGCATAGTTTTTGAAATTACTTGGTGTAGGCACTAACTTATAGGTCCTTTTGTTTCCAATTTTTTCTCTTCTTGTGCAACTGCACTTCATAATCATCAAGTAGGTATGCTTCCCTAATCTTGGCTACCATACCTTTCCAATTTGTTATGGGGTTCTTTCCTTCCTTCACCCTTTTATCTACACAAAATTCCACCAAGTAAGAGAATCCCCTCTCATCCTTGATTTGGCCACACTAACTCTCTGAGCTTCACTAATACCCGCACATTCAAAGTGGTTTTCCATACCTTCTATCAACCCCATAACTAGCTCTGCTTCCATCTTTCCACTAAAAAGTGGTAACCCTTCTAGTGATTTTCCACTCATAGCTTTGAGTTCCCTCAAGAAGGGTTCTTCAACTAATGCAGAGTCTATCTCATGGATTTTTTCTTCTTCTTCCACATATTTACCCTTTCCTTCATCTTATTTTAGCTTCTCACTCATCAATTCAGCTTTTTCTCCTACCTCTCCTAGCTTGTCTCTAAGAGACACCATTTCCTCCCAGAGAAACCTATTCTCCTCCTCTTTTTTCACTTCCCTAGCCAATTAAGCATTTCTCACCATGGTTGACTCCCCCACTAACTCTAACATGAAATTCTACCCAAATCCTGATGTGCTCTGATACCAATCTGATGTGGTCACTCAAGGAGCCTAGTTACCTGGTTAGGATCACCAAGATTCCTAACCCTCCAATTCCCCAATAGCTTGATTAGGGGCTTCACAAAGATTTACCTTGTGCTCCTAGGAATCTCTCAAGGTCCTTCACTCCCACAATTTTACACTTCAACTCCTTGGTAACCCATCACTGAGTGAAGGTTATTTCTCTTCATTGCCTATACTCATGCCAATTGCTTCTTACCTCCTTAGCAAGTTGACGATTCTTGTAGGGGTGTGGAGGTAGTTTATTTGTGTTTTTTTTTCACTTCTTGATCCAATTGATCAAGGTCTCAAATTTTCCTTCTAACCGATCTCCTCAAAATCTATGTTTTAGCCTTGTAGCCCTAGAGCCCCAATTAGGCCTCCTAGTCTGGGTTTTTAGGAATTTATTCAAAATATATCCAAAGGTTCGACCAAGAAGGTTTTGGATTCTTGATACCTATGGAAATTTCTCAAGGATTTTGTGGGTCTTCAGGTCTCAATCCTTCGTACATTTCCCTAACACAAAATGGAGGGTTTTACATGGGTTTCAAAGGCTTCTAGGTACTCACTCTTCAAGGTAAATTTGGACTGGTGTAATGGATTGATTAGACTCTAAGATATCCATCAAGAAATTATTTTTTCCTCTTCTTTGTCTCCAAAGCCTTGGATTATAGATTTCAAGTCACCCCTGCAAGTAAAAATAAGTTTACACTTCCTTGTCCCTAGCCAGGCAATGACAATGCTCTCCTAGGGCAAGGTCTTAAAATTGGCCATTCTACTTGCTAGGCCTCCACCAAAGGTATTTACACTACACATTGGCTCCACTACCATTCCCCAACTGGTTGTGATGAACACATGGGAGGGTTTCATGGGGGAGCCATGTTTCTACACTAGACTATTTATAGGCCAGTGAACTAGTAAACATAAAAGATTTAAACTAAGACTATCAAAACACTTATGAAACACACCAAATGATACCGAATGAAAATTAAACACAAAATGTGAAATGTATCCTTCTTTTCCAAGAAAAAATAATTTAAAAAGATGCTATTGTTACATCAAAGTCTCGAACTATGTCCATAAAATAAGTAACAATGCTCAAAATTGCTTAAACTAGAAATTCTCAAAGATGCTAAGCTAAGGATTGTAGCCTATTAGGGATTAAATAGCTTCTAGTTTCAAGGTCTAGGGTGTTTAGGACCCATAATGGCCTAAAATCTTGTTCGGTCCTTTTAGAACAAAAGTTGTCATGCAAATTTTGCTAAAGTGCTCCTTTTGTTACCTCCAACCTCAAAAAGACTCAAGAAAAGATCAAAAAACCTATTTAAAACCATTTGAGGTCATTTTAGACCAAAACTAATCATTTTAGCCATGTTTCCATACTTGTAGCCATTTTAGCAACTTTAGGATTAACCTAGGTCCTAAGAGTACCTTGACTCATTAACCCAATCAATCTACCCAAACCCAATCATTGACTGATGTTCTGCCTAAAAAAGATCCACTGCTACAAATAGTCTATGAGATCTATTAGCATTCCCTACAGTAGGCTTAGAAGCTACAAGTCTCTATCCTAAAAATTGTGATGCGCATTGAGGGCAACTCACTACAATGTGACCATGTTTCTCACATGATAAGAAATCATTGCCTATATCGTGAACTCTCCTAGTAGAGGGTACACTATATTAATGATAATTTCCTCTTCTAGCAACCTAATGTTTGATCTATGTAGGCTAACTGGGCTATTTGTGCCTATTGCATGAAAAGTTACAGAAGTTCTTAGACTAAGGACCACTGCTCTATGCTGGAGGATTCATCTGACTACAAAAGTAGGGAGAGGGTTTTTGGAAGTTCCCTACACCTTGGTTTTGATTCCCTCTATAGTTTGAAGGTTTAGGAACACCAATCTAAACTCCTATCTGTACACCATGCCCTAGATCCAAATTTGCCTCTACCAAAGGAGCCTTAATAACTGCTTTCTTGAGGGTCTTGGGTTTGAAAACCTTAACCCCTCCGATGATGTAACCATTAAGTCCCTTAATGAAATTATGTAACATAAAATGGTGAATGATCGCTAAATCCTGCATAAGGCATGAGCTCGAAGAAATGACACTTGTAATGCTTATCAGACATAGATAATTGCCATAGATTTTGGAACTCATCTGTGTGTTGCTGTTGCCACTGATCAGATAAGAAACATTCATGAAAGTTCTCAAGGAAAAGATCCCAAGTAATAGTCTCCATGGTAAGTCCTAGTTTTTGTTCCTCAATTTTCCACCAAGAAGCTACAAAACCTTCGAAGCTCATAATGACACATCTTGCCTTAACATTGGTATCAAATTTCTTCACAGAAAAACATCGATCTAATGCAAAGAGACATCTCTCTTCCTCGAAACCAATGCCAAAACCATTAAAAGGAGGAGGTTGTGATCGCATAAGGTCTCTCATCTGATTGGCCTTTACGACTCCCTGAATGAGGTTAGTGTTCCTCCTTCTCAGACTTATGGATCTTTGTCTCTCCTCATTCTCAAAATGGTGTGATGCTTACTATTTAGCCTTGTCTTGTACATGTAGACGTTCTAGAATAGTCTAGAGAATCTACATAACATTGAATTCTCCCATATCACCATAACTTTCACCTCCATCCTCATCCCTATTCTCTTCAACTCTTTGACTCACATGAGGGATAGGAAGTATGCTCATTCCTCATCCTCTACTACGGCCTCCACTTCGACCTCTAGCAATGAATCTAGTTTCAGTGATCATCTTTCCTAGAAGAAGGATGAAATAATTAAGACATGAAGAAATCATAACATAATGGTCTGAAATACAAGAGTGTTATATGTCTAAATTTTGTTTCATGTTTTAACTACTAGACATCTAATGGGCGTACAAAAATTCCTAGAGTTCCTAGTGTTTGAAACATGGGCTCTGATACCAAGTGTAATGCCCTACCAAGGAACCTATGAGATATTAACCTAAAACATGTTACTAAGTTTATAGAATAATTTTTTCTTAAGAGTTTAAAAACAATAATGAATAAACAAGATGAAGTAAAACATAAACTCTATAAGTATACATAAACATAATCTCAATTTCAGATTACAAATCTCAAGGGTTCCTTGATGTAGAAACTATGTAAATACAATTTGATCTATTAATTACAATAATAATCTAAAGCCTATACATAAATGGTAGAATAAAATACGATTTGTCCAAAATCTTGAATTTTGGTTAGTGTTTTGAAAACAAGAAACATTGGATGATTCAATGATAGATTCTAATAGATGTTTTGAAATATGGATGCATGTTCATTGGAGGTAGGTGACACTCCATATTGTTATTATGAAACGCTCCACATCTTGTTCGATGTTGTAATATTTTTTTATTTTTTTGAACCATAACATTGTAAATGAAAGGGACGATGCTGGGTTTACTTCCTGATTCTTTCCTAGTTGACCTATTTTGAATCAGTTTTCTATATATAAATATATTATAGTGGCTTGCCACTTTTGCCTAAAAAATTAAAAAAATAAAAATTACTTCATAAATACATTTGAATAATGAAGTATACATAATCTCCCACATCTAATGTACAAGTTGCAGGACATGTAATTATAATTAAATACAAAGTATAAATAAAGAAAGAACAAGCATAAGTCTTCTAGAAGATAGGATAGGAAGAAACTGCAACAAGGATCATCCAACACTCATACAGGAACGTCAAAGTCTCAAATGGAAAAATAATCACTACCTCCCAGCCTCATAGAAACTTGTGTTAAGTATGAATGTTGAATATTTCCTATGGGGGAGTATTCTAGCATTATTAGAGTAGTAACATGTTGCATTCATGATTGTGTTTGTCATTGATGTCAACACATTGATTTTACTGAAGATTAGTAGAGAAGCAGACAATGTTTGAATTAGCGCACATGGAGAAATTCAGATAAGTTTATGTAGTGTTGAGGACATGTTCCTTATGGTGTCTTGATATTATGGTTAAGAGCACGTACATAAATTCAATTATTTATGGTAGTTATGAGTAGTCTAGTGGAAACTGTATTTTGTCATTGTTCCTAAGAAGTGACTTGTAATAATCAGATTATATCTCCTAACAGGGATAGAATCTGGACATATGAAGTTATACAGAGGTTGAAGACATTGCAGAGGTGACCTAGATGAGACAGTATAGTCAAAGGTCGCACGTGTGAAGATTTTTTAAGTTTGTGAGCCGAAAATTTTATGTGGTTATGAAAATATTATGTAACATGTAATATTTTATATTTTGTAATTGGTTAAGCTTAATTGGCCGACTCAATTATGAAATATTGTACATGATGTAAAGGTAGAATTGTTTTCCTTGATTGATATGTGAAATGATATGTGAAATGTAAGATGTGAAGAGGAGATAATGTAAATTAGTGATGTGAAGTGAGCAGATCTGATACTAAGATCTGGTAAAGTATTTGGTGCGGTAGTGGCACAGACAGAGGAGAGAAGATAAGTTGCTGAGATCAATAATTTTTGGTATTATTCTATTCAGATAATACAGACATCAGCTGGGCAATGTGTTCAGTGATCTTGACCCTGAAGCTATTTGGATAGTGGGTCCTTTTGCCTTCCTTAAAACTCCTAACAGGGTTAGAATCTTTTAATAGGGATTCAAAGTCTCCTAAAAGGGACTAATATGTACTGAATATATATTTCATAAGGCTCCTAACACATTCCATCCTCTCACAAGGAATTTTCATATTAGTACATCTTTTGTGGGTATCATCCTCACCGGGGTTTACTCTCTGATCAAAAGGTTCCCTAGTTAACATATCTTGTGTTAATGTGTATGATTATATTTTTATGATTGTTGTTTATGTTGATTACAATTTCAAATCTAATAAGGTTATTAAAATTTTTTTTTATCAGATAACTGATTCACCTCCCCCCCCTCTCAGTTATCTTGGTGGACTTTACTTTCTGACAATTGGTATCAGAGCGACAGGTCCTTGAAAGAAAAGTTTAACAACTTAAGGAGATCCATGGTGAGTTATTTCAAAAAATAAAGTCCTAAGTTTGATGGAGTTAATTATGATAGCTGGAAAGAAAATATGAAGACACATCTACTATGTCTAGGCCTAGGATATTGGTTGATTACAAAGAATGACAAGACTATCATTGAAGAAGACAAAATTGAAGACTGAACTGAGAAAGAAAGAGATCTATTTATGTGTAACATACTTTCTAGAGAAGTACTTTTTCCAAGCCTTCCTGAAAATGAATACAGCCAGGTAAAAACTCCAAAGACATCTCATGAAATTTGGTTAGCTTTGGAATCTAATTTTGAAGCTGATAAACATGCTAAAAGAATCATATTACAAAATTGGATATGTTTATTTCAAGAACCAAAGATGATGGAAGATGAATCTGTTAGTAGTTATATTGGTATAATATTAGAGATTGTTGTAGGTATCAAGGCTTGTGAAGGAAACAAGACTAAAGATGAAATCATATGGAAGATCTTAAAAACTCTAACTCCAGTAGTTAAGAAGAGACAACACAAATGATTGAACAAGTCATACCTTGTACTAAAAAATTCACCGGAGAAACTTTTCTTGGAAGATTAGAAGAAGTGGAGATAGGCTTGAGACAATCTAGAGATTTTCCCAGAATTGAAACTGCATTCAACGCACTTAGTGTTTTCCCTACTTTGTCAAGGAGTGCAAATGTCAATGGAGATTATGCCAGTAGTAGCACATCTAAGAATGAAGAAGATAGAAAGATTCAAGAATGAATTTCCTTGCTTGTAAAAAGATAACCAGAAGGTAAGAAAATCTTTAAATGTTGGACATGTCAAGAATATGGTCATTTTGCATCTAAATGTCCTAAGAGAGTAAAGAAATATAAGAATAAATTTAAGCCTAGAAGACCTAAAGAATGTTACTATTCTAATGATGAAGAATTTGAGGCTAGCATTGAGAAATTCCTAAGTGAAAGTGATAATGAAAGTGATGATATAGGATTTTTTGAAATAAAAGAAGAAAAATGAAACTGAAGTTAGAGAAGAAAAAGCTTTAGTATCTCAAGTTGAAAATAATACTGGTGATATGAAATTTTTTATAAAGATTAACAATTATGATGGAGGAATTGTTAGAGTTGGAAACAATGCACCTTGCCAAATAAAAGGAATAGGATCTATTACTCTTGATGGAAAGACTAACACTGATGATGTTTACTTTGTAGATGGATTGCAACATAATCTTTTAATTATTGGACATTTAGTTGACAAGGGATATCAAGTTTGGTTTACTGAGAAGACTTGTGTGATCAAGGATAAGAATGGTAAGATGATTGGAATAGGAGCAAGAACCAAAGGTAATGTATTTCAGTGGAATCCTACTGAGATGACATGTTTGATTAATAAAATTGATGACAATTGGTTATGGCACAAAAGGTTTTGTCACATGAACTTTGATAACATTGTGAAAGAAAGTACCACATTTGCAGTAAGATATTTTCCTAAAATTATGAAACCTAATAACACGGTATGCAAAGAATGTGTTATGACAAAGCATAAAAGAAGCTCTTTTCCCAGTAAGAAGTTCACCACAACAACAAAATTGGAAATTGTTCATACAGATCTGAGTGGTCCCACAAGGACTAGAGGATTTTATGGTGAAATGTATTTTATGATTCTTGTTCATGATTTTACTAGAATGATGTGGGTAGCATTTCCTAAACAAAAATCAAAAGCATTTGATGAGTTTAGATTGCTTAAGAACAAATTTGAGAATGAATCAGGAATGAAGATTAAATGTTTAAGATCTGATAGAGGTGGAGAATTTACTTCAAAAGAATTTAATACTTTTTGTGAAGTGAATGGTATTAAGAGAGAACTCTCAGTCCCTAGAACACCTGAGCAGAATGGTATTCTTGAAAGAAGAAACATATTAGTAATTGAGGTAGCAAGAGCTATGTTGTTTGAGAATGATATAGCAAAGATATTTAGGAGAGAAGCAGTGAATACAACAATATATACAATGAATAGAGTACAAATCAGAGTAGACATAGACAAGACTCCTTATGAATTATAGTTTGGACATGCACCATCAGTAAAATATTTTAGAATCTTTGGAAGTAAGTGTTATATTAAGAGAGATGATGACATCTGTAAGTTTGATCCAAGAAGTGATGAAGGTATATTGAAAGCACAAATGTTAAAGTAGATGAGAAGTTCAAAATTCAGGAAAGAATACTTGATTATGATTTAGATGAAGAATTTTGTCCTAAAGTTGATCAAGAAAATGTTGAATTATTTTATGAGACTGACAATGATTTGCAGAATGAGATTCATATTGAGGAGCCTAGAGAAGAACCGAGACCAAAACCTAGAATTAAAGCAAGAATTGAGACAATAACACCTAATAAGAATTTGATAATGAATCATCTTGTTGATCAGATTATTGGAAGCAAAGAAAATAGAGTTATGACAAGAAATAAGGTACAAGAAGAACTATGTTTGATTTCTCAAATTGAACCTAAGACTACTAACGAAGCTTGTAAAGATAATAATTGGATTCAAGCAAAGAGGGAAGAATTAGATCAGATTGAAAAGAATAGTACTTGGGAATTGGTCCCTAGACCTAAGGACAAAAATGTTATAGGAACTAAATGGGTTTTCAGAAACAAGATGAATGAACAAGGTAAATTTATAAGAAACAAAGCAAGATTGGTATATAAAGGATACTCACAGAAAGAAGGAATTGATTATGAAGAAACATTTGCACCTGTTGCAAGAATTGAGGTAGCAAGAATGTTTTTAGCCTATGCAACTTATAAGAAATTTAAAGTATATCAAATGGATGTGAAGTCAGCATTTCTGAATGGAGAATTAGATGAAGAAGTCTACATTGAGAAACCTGAAGGTTTTCCTTTGACTCGATAAGGAGACATGGCATGTAAACTGAACAAAGCTTTATATGGACTAAAACAAGCACCTAGGACTTGGTATGCAAGATTGGATAAATATTTGGTAAAATTAGGATTTTCTAAAGGCATCACAGAGAGTAATTTGTATCTAAAAGAAATTGAGAATGGTTTATTGATTGTAGTTATCTTTGTTGATGATATAATATTTGGAGGTGAAGATGAAGCAAGTGATAAATTTGCTGATGAAATGAAGACAGAATTTGAGATGAGCATGATTGGAGAAATGCAAATTTTTCTAGGATTACAGATTGTGCAAAATAGTGATGACATTTTCTTATCTCAGATTAAGTATCTGAAAGACTTATTGCAGAGATTTGGTTTGGAAAATTGTAAGCCTATTGGTACACCTATGGTAATTGACAATAAGCTATCTAGCACAAATGAGACCCCTGGAATTGAACAAAGAAAGTGCATATCCATGATTGGAGGTTTGAAATATTTAACTCATACAAGACCAAATATATCACATGCAGTTGGGATTGTTGCAAGATTCCAAGTTGATCCTAAGGCATCACACTATACAGTAGTAAAAAGAATATTTTGGTATTTTAAAGGCACAACTGACTATGGGTTATGGTATGATAAATCAAATGGTTTTACCCTATGTGTATATACAAATGATGATTGGGGAGGTAGTGTGGATGAAAAAAAGAGTACAAGTGGTGGAGCATTTTTTCTTGGAGGAAGATTGGTTTCTTAGCTAAGCAAGAAACACAATTGTATCTCACAAAGCATAGCAGAAGCATAATATGTAGTAGAAGAAAATAATTGTAACTAGATAATATGGATGAAACAAATGTTGAAGGATATTAGAATCAAATTCAATGAGCATGTTATCATACACTGTGATAAAACTAGTATAGTAAGTATGTCAAAAAATCACGCGTTACATTCTAAAACAAAACATATAGAGATCAAATATCATGTTGTAAGAGAGAAAGTCACATAAAAAGAAGTCAGACTTAAGTATATCAGTACAAAGGATAGATTGCAGATATATTTACAAAGCCCTTACCTAAAGATACATTTGAGTATTTGAGAGGTATGCTTGGGGTTATGCCCCATCCTACTCTTGAGTAATGATGTATAAAGTTGCATTAGTCCAGTGGTATAAGACCACTATTTTTTTGGATTGTATGTTTATGCTTCCTCTATGGGGGAGTATCTGAGTTTTTGAGTTGAGTCATGAAGGACTCTTTTGATGAAAGGTATATTCAAACAATGTCTTTAGACATTCGAGCTTGTATTGGATTGACTTAATGATGTTTACTTTGTCATTGATGTTAATGGGGGAGAAAGATACATGAAAAAAATTTGATGATTGATGAAGAGGATTTGAAAAGATAATACTAAACAACAGACTTTCACTTTGGTATTCATGGAACTTGGATGTTTTTCATCTATGTTGCCATCAATGCCAATGGGGGAGATTGTTAAGCATGAATGTTGAATATGTCCTATGGGTGAGTATTCTAGCATTATTAGAGAAGTAACATGTTGCACTCATGACTGTGTTTGTCATTGATGAACACATTGATTTTATTGAAGATTAGCAAAGAAGAAGACAATGTTTTAATTAGTGCACATGGATAAATTTAGATAAGGTTATGCGACATTAAGGACATGTTCCTTATGGTGTCCTGATATTATGATTAAGAGTGGATACACAAATTCAATTATTTATGTCAGTTATGAGTAATCTAGTGGAAACTATATTCTGTCAGTGTTCCTGAGAAGTGACTTGTAATAATCAGATTATATCTCCTAACAAGGATAGAATCTTGACATACGAAGTTATATAGAGGTTGAAGACATTTCGAAGGTGACCTAGATGATACAGCATAGTCAGAGGTCGCACATGTAAAGATTTATTAAGCTCGTGAGCCGACATTTTTATGTGGTTATGAAAATATTATGTAACATGTAATGTTTTATATTTTGTAATTGGTTAAGCTTAATTGGCCGACTCAATTATGAAATATTGTGTAGGTATAAAGGAATAATTTTTTTCTTGATTGATATGTGAAATGATATATGAAATGTAAGATGTGAAGAGGAGATAATGTGAATTAGTGATGTGAAGTAAGCAGATCTGATACTGAGATCTAGTAAAGCATTTGGTGTAGTAGTGGAATAGACAGAGGAGAGAAGATAAGTTTCTAAGATCAATAATTGTTGGTATAATTTTTTTCGGATAATAAAAAGATCAGTTGGATAGTGTGTTCAGTGATCTTTCCCCTGAAGCTATTTGGATAGTGGGTCCTTCTGCCTTCCTTAAAACTCCTAACATGGTTAGAATATTTTAACAGGGATTTAGAGTCTCCTAATAGAGACTAATATGTACTGAATGTATTTCATAAGGCTCCTAACAGAGTCCATCCTCTCACAAGAAATTTTCATATTAGTACATCTTTTGTGGGTATCATCCCCATCGGGGTTTACTCTCTAATCAAGAGGTTCCCTAGTTAACATATCTTCTGTCATTGTGTATGATTATCTTTTTATGGTTTTTGTTTATGTTGATTACATGTTTCAGATCTAATAAGGTTATTAAAAGTTATTTTTATCAGATAACTGATTCACCTCCCCCCCCCTCTCAGTTATCTTGGTGGACTTTACTTTCTAACAACCCATGGTTCCACTCCCACCATGCTAAGGATATAACATCAGAACCCACTCAAATAAAAATACGAAAATCAATCAGGTAAAACTAAGAAATGGTCCTATAAGATTCCTATTTCAAGGATACATCTCAATAAACTCAAAGGTACACATACTATATCTAGAGGAAACCAACGCATGTTGGAAACCTAAGATGAAATTAGGGAAGTGTCATCACATATGTCAACCCCTTAGAATGATCTCACTAGACTCTGACTCCCAGGTATGATCATATGTGGAACCTAGAATCCTCTCATGCAGACAAGGATAACCATTCATTCCAAAACTCGCTGTCACCACTAGACGGGCAAGCATCTTCTCCTGCTCCCATCCTTAGCCTATACTAGTGCTCAAGGCATGGGTGGGAAAACCATTATCTTATTAATTCATTTTAAAACCCTCTTTAATTTATATTATCACTTGTTTAAGTAACCTACTAAGGATACCCAGGTAGCCACTTCCACGCTCCAACGCCTCCAAAGCAAGCCACTTCCCCTTTGATACCTAGATAACCTACTCTATGTTTATAATCTCAAAACCATAACTCAAGGTCATCATAAATCATAACATCCAAATTTGGTTCCAAAGAATAAAAGGAACAGACACAACCATTTCCATCCTAATCAATTTCCATAAGGTTGGGTCATAACACAAAGATCAATTGCCACAAAAGTATGCAAGGCAAACAAAATAAAACACATTAACCCTAATCCCACCTTTGGTAATAGTCGTAATAGGTTGACATAAAAGATTCCCTTCTAAACCAAACACAGAAGGAAAAATAAAACATGCAAAATAATTTAATTAATAAACTAATTTGTAAAATTACATTACAAAAATTAATCTATTAAATAATCATTGACATACTATAATCACAATTATTGAATTAAATTCTAACACCAAATAAATCAATTTATAACATAATAAAAAATAAATTGATTCTAGGTTTAAAATTACTAAAGACAATATAATTTCATTATAAATAACAATCAACTTAATCACCCAATTATATTTAATTAAAAATAGAAATTAATCAATAATATTATTATTAAATAATAATAATAATATCCCTATTTATTAATTCTATTTAATCAATACCATTTAATGGCAACTAACATAAAACAAAATTTAGCCATTTAAATAAATATTCTAAACTTTATATATAAACCAAAGGTTCAAAAGGAAGTAAGTAAACCAAAGGTTCAAAAGGAAGTAAACCAAAGGTTCAAAAGGAAGTAAGTATGTGGAAACACCTCCTTTAATAATTATGTTAACTAGAAATTTATTTAAGAAAAAATAATAAATACCATAACACAAGTACACATGAGGAAATCTTTTAAGGAGAAAAAAAAAATCATGTTAAAAGGCATTTCAATGTATTAATCAAAAAATCATGATCACAATAAACTTGCAAAGCAAGCCTTCATATGAGTACCATGAGCTAAATATCTAGAGGAGTTCTAGTGTAATGTAAATGACATTTACTATATTCTATACATATCCTCCATCTCATCCACCTAATATAGGAAATACAAAACTTTAAACAATCAAATGGTATTTTGAGACCCATGAGTTTTAAAACCACCCAAAAGTGGCACTCAACTCATTCCCCAAATAAATATGCAATGTGATGTGTCATAATATGCATCATAAGTCGATTGATAGGTGTGATAACCTTTTAGAACGCTTACATTTGTCCAACTTTTTATATTTTGCACACAAACTTATAGGGGTCTTAAACTTTTATTTCATGGATTGATTGGGCCTATTTTTTAATTTGAAGTACTTGAAGAGATCTACACAATCAACACACTTGTAGACAATGTGGAGCAACCAATTTTTTAGTATTTCAAACTAAAACTAAATCTATAACCCAAAATTGAGTTTTTTAATTTTATACATGAAATCACACCTTTTGTAATAGTAACATTTAGAGTAAGTTTGAGACATATTTTGTAGTGAAGTCAAATGCCAACTACGAATAACTTAAGTTATGATTTATTGTTATAGCTATTTTTTTAAGTAGACAAAATGTAAGGACACATCTCATTTAATGTTTTTTCAAATTTATTTGAATTTAAAAAATAACATTAAGTTTTGATAGCATTAAATGGTTGGCTTTGATCAACAATGAATTAAAAGTCAAGAGTAAAATATCTATTCATCAAATTTTCCCATTTGAATTGATAAGGGCTCCAAATTTGGACTACCATCTTATTTACTTAATCATTGTTGTGAGATATATTAAATATCAATATTGTAAATCCTAACAGCTTAAAGTAATAAAAAAAAAAATATGATATAGGGTAAAGTTTATGAATTTAAGTTATATAAGCAAATTTGTTTCATGATTCCCTTGCCCAATATAATAGGGACATGTAGTTAAAATTGACATACAATAAATTTCTTTGAATTGTTATGATCATGCAATAGAGATTAAATAGATGAAGATTGACCATCGAGGCCAAAATAAGTGAATAAGAAATTATTGAGGATATGTTTTAGCTATTTCACCTATATTATTACACATTGTTATGCCATAGATCTATTATATTAATTAGATAAAAGTGAAAAAAGGAAAAATCAATAGAAATTTTGAAGTTGTGGCTAATAACTAAATGGAAAATAATGAAATAAAAACCAATGAAGTGACTAGTTTTTTAAGGTCAAAATTTAAAAAATAAGTCTCCCTTTCTTTGTCAAAATCATAAAATTAGACTTAAAAATAAAAAGATGTATTTACTACGAAAAGGTAGAAGTAGACCAAATTTTGATCAAAACAATTTTTATAGGCATTTGTATGACATAAAAACTTTTCCTGTACACTATCAAAAGAGCCAATGAGTATCATGCATTGTACTTTAAAAGAATAAAAACTATAACATCTAAGACTTTGAAAAATGATCTTTAATTTTCTTAGGAAAATTAGAACCTTGTGTTGTGCAAGTGACAATATGATGAAAGCATGCCTGGATGATGGTTGTAGAGGAGTTAATTAGAAATTCAAGATGAACTATGTCATGGTAAATGATGTATAAGGCCTAGGATTGGGGATACATGGTCTAGATAGAACCTTGTGTTGTGCAAGTGACAATATGATGAAAGCATGCATGGATGATGGTTGCAGAGGAGTTAATTAGAAATTCAAGATGAACTATGTCATGGTAAATGATGTATAAGACCTAGGATTGGGAATGAGTTGAGGATACATGGTCTAGAGGAGGAGATGGTGTGTCTTTAGTGATTTTAATCTAGCCTTAATTATATCCATGATGTGAGGTTTAATGAGAGGTATATTAGATAATGAATTTAGAAATGTTATCGTCTATATTAGTTAATTGATTACAAAAATTTATCATTTTATCAACCATCTTATGCTTCTCACAATCATATAATATTCTTCTTCACCATTTGAATGTAACATGATTGTAAGAATTTGCCTAAGGCAATGGATGTAATGTCAAGATCTAGAAGCTCAAGAGATAGCACAAATAAGAGAAACAAGATAATATGATCAAATGAATAACTCAATAATGATCAAATGATAATAGATAATCAATTGATTTCATACAATGTAGGAGTGCCTGAATATATATGCAATGCAATAAGACTACATGAGAAGGAGATGATAAGATATCAACCACACTAGGTGGAATGACAAGTCTACCAAAAGTGGATCATATTCCATTGTGCATCAAAGTATGTGCAACATGTGCAACAACGAGAGGATGATAATGTGATAAGAGCACTAAAGGTGGATCTCACACACAAAGAGGTATGAGATGACAACTATCACCATCTAAAGTGAAAATTCTCACTAACCATGTGCTAAAATGAAATGCAAACTCTTAGGTGTCTCAATGACAACTAATATGTGAATGCATTATCCCAAGTAAACTTAAGTAAAGTATAATTAGTAAATATTTAATTACACCAACAATGATTATTGTAACTTGTAAAGGCGACATTGGTAGGCCATAGTGCAATAAGATGGGAGTTTAAAGTTACTTTATTAAAAAAGGGCATAAGCATCTTGGAGCTTTTTGCTTGCACACAAAGTTGGATACATTGGCTTTAAAATTAGTAGATGCACAATATAACAAACTAAAATTTAAAAAAAAAACCCATTGTAAACAATAGGCTTAAAAATGAAAGGTCCAACGAAATGCAAGGGGATAAATCCCTTACCTCAAAGGAGTGTAAGTCTAATACTCTTTAAATTAATCTATAATGAGTTGAGACTAAAATAGAATACTTTGCACTCTTGTTAATGATTTATCCTAACAATTTGTGATCCTAATTGATTTAGGATAGATTTTTTAAATATATGTACAAAATACAAAATTGAAAACCTTTAGATCACATGTCAATGAAATAATAGTCACATTCTAGGAAAGTTGTATGGGGAAGTAGGTGATTCAAAATTCAAATTGAGATGACTAGACCAAGAATACAATTCTATCCAAAAGATAAATACTTGTAGTTGCAAGTTAATTAAAAAAGACAAACCCCTAAAAAATAGACCACTCTAATTCTAAAATGACAAAATAAAATAGATATAAATAATTAGTTCAGCATTAAAATTGATTAATAACTCAAATAATCCAGCTAAATCTAAAACAATTCATTCATAACATCCACATAAAATAACCCTAAAATAATACACTTTTATTCTTTATTATCTATGGTGGTTTATACTCGATTTCAAAATTAAGTACTAGGAAGTCAAACTAGATGGTGAGCTATTAGACTTTTTCCATAAGTAACATATTATTTCTAATTGATAGCTGATTAGATACAATAAATAAGAAGTCAACTTATATAGGTAGAATCCACGTAGGTTAACCATGCAAATCAACAATCCACGTAGATTAACCATGCAAATCAACAATCCACGTAGATTAACCCATGCAAATCAACATATATCCAAAAGCAGTGGAGCACACTCTTTCAATTGAAATCTGATAAACTTAACAAGGATAATATAAATATATATGTTGACTGATCTTCTCCATAAGATGAGGCAAAAGAAATTTGTGAAAAATAACATTATGACAAGTGTTAAGAATGTTACATAGCATTATGACAAGTGTTAAGAATGTTTATTTTTTTTAAAGTCTAAGTAACTATAAGTTTGGCAAGTAATGGGAAAAAGTACATTATTTCCCAACAAGACCGTCTCTGTGTTTCGTAGTAATGTGGATGGCGACCAACAACCCTCTGTAATTAGAATATACCACCATTTTATCTCTCATGTGGTTCATGTTTTTGATAGGTTATCTGTAACACCAACCTTTGTTTTAAAAGTCTACATATATTTCTTATATTTCCCAACTGCTCCTCTATATTGAAACCATCCAAATACCTTTCCTTGTATTGTCTACTTCAATTCTATAACATGGCAGAGGCTTGTTCTGAACATTATGTGCATATATATTAATTGGGTTTTGTTTCATTGATCTTGGATTACTTGTCCATAGATGAAATCATCCAAATACATTCCCTTGTATTGTTTTATTCAATTCTATACCATGGCAGAGGTTTGCTCTGAACATTATGTGCATAATCTTATAGATTGAGTTTTGTTTCATTGATCTTGGATTGAATTGTGTTTCAATGAATTGTGTTTCATTAGGAGATGAGAACCATTGTGATGAAGGTTAATATTGATTGTCAAGGATGTCGTGAGAGAATGCAGAGAGCCCTTCTCAAAATAGATGGTAAATTTTCCATTCAAGGGAAAAAACTGATGAGAATGGGAAGTCTAATGGTCATCGATCATTCATTTTTTTTGTTGTTTCTTTCTATTCGAAGAACTAAACATTTGTATATAATTAGTTTTTATATATTTTATATATAAAATAAGTCGAAAGATATCCTTTTCGAAACGTCTATCGCATTGAGACAAATTGATATCAGAATAACTGTCAATATAGATATTACCCTCTTTTTCTGTGGTTACAGTCTTTAATGGCAACCACACAATTCACTGTGTTATGTGCATTTCTGATTAGGTTTACTTTTTAGTTTTGCTGTTTGATATTCAACAAAAACAGGGAGTTTGCAGTATGATATATGGTGATGTTTTTATTAGAGTTTGCAGTATCATTAATTAGAGTTTTTAGAGAATGGGAAGTCTAATAGTCATCGATCATTCATTTTCTGTTGTTTTTTTCTATTTGAAGAACTAAATATTTGTATATAATTAGCTTTTATATATAAAATAAGTCGAAAGATATCTTTTCGGAACATCTATCGATATTACCCTCTTTTTCCATAGATACAGTCTTTAATGGCGACCACACAATTCACTGTGTTATGTACATTCTGATTAGGTTTACTTTTTAGTTTTGCTGTTTGATATTATTTTATCTCAACAAAAACAGGGAGTTTGCAGTATGATTTATGGTGATGTTTTTATTGGATTTTTCAGGAATGAATGGGTTCAAAATAGAACCAAATAAAGTGACTGCAAATGTGAAAGGAAACACAGATTCAGATAAGATCATAAGGAGATTGTCACGCAAGACTGGGAAGAAAGTGCAAAAATTGAAGGAAGAGAAAAAATCTGAGGAAAAATCTGCTAATAAAGAACTATACCCACATGATCATGCCAAGTATTTCACCTTGCTTAGTGATGAGGATGTCAACTGCAGTATTATGTGACTGACATACATCTAATTTGATTCTTTTAAACATCAAATTTATTACTTATTCTTTAATTTCTATGTATCAAATCAAATTTTTTCACAAGTGTGTTTTTGGAACTTTTGCATATAGTTATATTTTTCCTGTAAATCATGGAAATCACCATGATTTGTATACTGAAGTTCCTGATACTTCTTCTGCATATAGGTAGGAGACAAAAGTGAAAAAAGTATGTACTTATTAATCTACATACAGGGCTGGTTTTTAGTCTTACTCCTCAACCACTTCGATTTTTTTTCAATGTGGTTCAGTGTGGGGAAGGCCAATAGAATGAAAAACATATAAAATACACTGTAGAGTTACTTGAGTTTCAAGTAATAAGAAGCAAAAGAGCTCTTTTGAAATTGATGTCTTGGTTGTTGAGAATTGAATATTTTATCAATCACCTTGTCATAGTAGTTTAGTTACATGACATTATAATCACAAGGTAATAGATCAGTTCCCATTTCAGCATTTATTGAAGTTGCTAGCTAGATTCATAACCTTCTTGTATTGATGTGTTAAATGCAAATGAATTGCAATTAAATAGAGGGCCTTATTTGGGTACTATCATTTTTTTATTAATACAAAATATTGAGACCTGCTAGTTTAGTGGCTCAGCATAGTTCAAGAGAGTTTGAATCTTGGTGGATGGATATAAGACTTATAAATTTTAATAATTCGTGACTGAATCTTGATAGATTTGTCATGGATACAATAGAACAAGTGTTTTGAGAAGAGAAATACATTTCTTTTTATTTTGGATATTATCATTTTAATTAATACCGAAGATTTAAACGGACGAGTTCATTGGTTCAACAAAGGTACAAGACTTAAGAACTTATAGCCTAGAAGAGTTTGAATCTTGATAGATTTGTCATTGATACAATGAAACAAGTGCTTTTAGGAAGAGAATTAGACAGTAAAATGCATATCAAATCCATGCCACCTAAGAAACTTTGATCATATTTAAGAATTAGGCAACTACTGTGAATGTGATCATAACAAATCCATGCAATCCATAGCAGATTTCTGGAGAGAAAATTGCAGTGGGCTATAACAGGCATGGGTACTGAAGGTTATTACAAGGTGTGTATCAGCATAATATGATATCTTGCTCAAGAAATAATCTGACAAATCATAAAACATTCCCAGTTTTCGCGAGAAAAGAAAAAATTGTCATACATGCCAATCTGAATAAGCCTCTGTTCTTAGCCTTTGAAACAGGGGAGGGAGGAGACATTGAAGGCCATTGAGAAATATGCTGGGGGAAGACCTGCTTGTTTTAGAGATGAACGAGAAGGGAAGCTTACAAATTATGCATTAATCTGCTCTGAAATAGATATCTCCAAATCTCCACTAGAGAAGATAATAACTTGAGGTTTTCATTAGTACCCATATTAATTAAAATAATATCAATTGGGTTAAAAATTTAGATGGTTTTCATGTTATTGTTTATGAAAAGGTTTATTGGTAAAAGAATTGATAGTGTGAATAATCTCTAGTCAAGAGCATGTAGGAAGAAAAAAGCTTGCTTCATATCTATTACATTTACAAGACATTTTTTTATAAGGGAAAACTGGAATAGAAGTTGTAGACACTAAAAATTGGTTAGGTTTGCAGCTACATTTTTTATTAATAATTTTTCTATTTTGTTCATTTAGTCTTTATCATTTGTTGGTGTTGTGTCCTTCTTTTATTAATTAGATGATTTTAATTATTTAATAAATAATTAGTTATGTCTTCTGATCATTTCTTGTCAATTTGACTTAAGTCACTCTTTTCATTTGTTTGATTAAATAATTTTATTTATTCCTTCTAACCTCTTGGCATCAATTTGTCCTAGGGTCAAATAATCATTTAATTATCTGGGACCCTCATCCTAACATTTCTTCTTGAATGAATAAATAGAATTGGTTTATTTATTATTTTTTATCACCTTCATAATTAAATAAATTTGTTTTAATTATTAGACTAATTAATTGACATGTTGAGCAATTAATAAATTATATTTATTTATTGTCTCCACTTATCTAATTGTCATGTTAATTTGTCTTCACTTCTAACTCACCTCCTTCCTATCTTTTCTCCACTTCTAACTCCCGCTTACTAATTCTCCTCACCACTTAACTCTTACTAACTTCTATTTCCTCCTCCACTTGCAAATGCAACTTTCCCATTTGCTCTCACTTAACTCACCCTCTCAAGTGATCATTGTCGCCGATCGTCTTCAGTCCTCAATTATTCTTGTTCGTTGAATCAACTTGAAATGCCTATAAATTGTGACCACAATCCTCATTTCAAAGGGACCGCGACTCTTTGATTCTCCTCGTAATGATATCATTATCATATCATGTCCTTTCTTTCATTGCATTTATGCACTTTTAATTTGAGAGCAACATCATTTTGAAAGAATGAAGAAGCAATGGAGTTACGTCAAAGGGATGCTTTGGTTTGATTTTGTTCATTATGTTTAGCATTTTATTTTGATTACTTTATTGTTTAAGTTAGGTTAGGTTTTATTTACATGATTATGGCTTTTTGTGGATGGCTAATGATTTCATGTCTCTCTTATGTTAATTTTCTACCCTACATTTCTGGTGAACCTATTGTGAATGCATAAACCTGATCAAATTGTGAGTTCTTTGTTTGCAAGAAGGTGAGCCAGAATCGACCTATTCTACGCAATTGATCCTTATTTATACACAAATGTGCCTTGTTTCTATGCAATTGACCCTTGTATCTACCCAATTACAGGGTCTTAATGCACGATTATCTTAATTTTCTGTACATTTGTCCTTATTTTTATGCATTTGTTACATTATAATATGTGTTTGCATGTAGGGTTTCTATTTTGTTGACATATGAAATATATTTTTTGTTAATCTTTTGTTCAAATTCATTAAAGTAATGGGCTAATGAACAATGATATCGCATAGTTTAACTAGGAGGATCAATCAATCTAACAAATTGTACCTAGTTTTAAGCGGGACTAAAATTGAGCACATACAAAGAACACTATTTTTTCACATATCTATTTCTTTTCAATTCTGTTGTGCATTTTTCATAATAAGGAACACAATTGATTTAATTGTGAATGCAATTGAGATAAATAGTAATACAATTGATTTAATTTTTTTTTGCAGTTAATTGATTTTATCTCGCAATTTTTGCAAATTGTTGTGCAATTCATTGACTATTTCACATTTGTTTTGTAAACCTTGGGTTTTCTCTTTTAAATTAATTTTCAGCCTTTTAATTCTCTATTCTGTTAGAGTAGGTGGAGTTTGGGATATTAGTGAGAAATGCATGTACTCTTGCCAATTGATGGATGAAGAACATTATGAGAAATTACAAACCAATCTATCTAGGATTTGTGATTTGTGGTTATTAATGTCTACATTTTAGAAAAGATCACACTTCATTTCTTAAGGGTGTAAACATGTCTTTGATGTATATTTTGTTCTTGTACAATGTATTATATGTCACCCCTTTTATTTTTAGCAGACAACCAACTTGGGGATTTCATCACCTCATGTATTTGGCCAAAGCGATATTTCCCTTAGGCTACCATATAAGAGGATAACCTATAAAAGAAAGTCCAATTTGGTGCATACAACTAGAGTACTAATCTAAGCTAAATACTATAGTGACATAAGTGTTGGTTAGAGATTTAAGTAGCTTGCTCTAGAATTTGTATGAGACAAAGTTCTCCGAGTTGCAACTAAGAACCTTGTGATTAGAAGCCTGATACCTTTCGACCTATACTTAGTTTGTTGCAGGGGATGCAGATCATACCCCAAATTTTATCACAATGTACTTCCTTACATTGATATGGAAATCTCTTGATTTAGTTTATCTAGTGACCCAAGAGAGAGACTGAAGGAAAATATTTTGTAGGCCTAGATCTCTAGTTATTTGCCTTCGAAAGGGAGGTGTCTAACACCACTTTTGGGGCATCAACATTTTCACTATTGAGACCACATTAATTTCTCACTTCCACTTGACCTTATGTTGTAAAAAAGTGCTTTAAGTCTTTTTGAATGTGTAAAGACCGGTGAAAATATGGGCTTTGAGGAGCCTCAACCATACCCTTGTTGTGTAAAGAAATGTTCATAAAAAATAATCATTCTATTCGATTTGTCTTATGTGAGTATTTAAACAAAATCTCCAATAAAAATTTCAAACAAAATAAAAGGTTAGGAAAATCAAAATTTTCAAACACAATTATCACATCAAACTAATCTGGTAGAGTCTAATTTTTTTTTTTCAAAATTTGAGATAAAAAACATTTAGGACTTTAAAACTTTGTTTCAACATTGTATTACATACATGTCACCTTATGTCAAAATTTGCATTAACATTTATCTTTCATTCTCCTAAGTCCTATATTTTTCATTATCTCAATTTACATTGTCTCAAATGTTGGTCTTTTCATAGTCAAGATTAAAATCTTCATATTAAGTCATTTCAATCCCTTGGGTAAGTCTTAGGCTTATATTTTAGATCCCAAAATTAAAATTCGAAGATACTTTATCTCTTATCACCATCAACAAGTCAATACCCTAGCTCATTAGTCTAGTGACATGCATAGTTTTATCAATTTCCATCATTTGTCCTTTTTATCTTTTAAGGTTTCAATTTCATTTTAGTCTCTTAGGGTTACATCCATAGATTTACGTTCTTAACAGTTTCAAAATTTCCAAAAACAAAAAACATAGGTTGTATTTATCATTCTTAGTCGCATTTGTCCATTTTTAAACTTTAAAAAACACAAAAACATAGCATAACCATAGTTGCATTTCCAAGTTCATCCAAAAATTCAAAATACAAAAAAAAACTCCAAGGAAAAATTGAAAAAAATAAAGCATTATCCCGATTTCATCACTACACATCCTTGATCTTAGTCCAAAATCTATGAAAAAACTGATGGATTCACATTTATATCATAAAGAAGGCAACCCTCCAATTGAAAGAGCCTCACTCTCATATTAACCTTCCTACTCTCATGGGACTATGTGATCGTATTTAACCTATCAATCACATCAATCTAACTTGTACATGTTCCAAATCCCACAAAAACCTCATTCAACCAAATATCAAATAAAAACCCCTTCAACCAAGTCCCAAATCAATCCAATTCCATATAAAAAATATTCAACCAAGACTAACATCTCAACCAAAACTACATTTAGCAACAACAACAACAAAACATCCTTTCTACAATAGCATACAAATCGAACCCCCTAGTCACACATCAAAATCACCTCCCCAAAGAAAACATTCCTTCCAACTAATCATCCACATCATCTTTTAGTTCTGAAATCTTAAATGACGAGGATGATCTCTCCTTATAAAATTCTTCTAGAGAAGAAAATGAGGAAGCACTGAATGATCCAAGGCTTCATAAAGCTTTGGAATAACTTGTATCAAGTGGTCCTATAGGGTATTTTACACATGTTATAGAAAAACTTGCATCAAGTTCTAAGTATCAATCCTTGTTGAGTGAATCTAAACTACAATCATGGAACACAAGTCCAAACAAAGATCCTATCTTGCAACAAGTAAAAAAACATCTCGTCTTAGAAAAAAAGAAAAAAAAAATCTCGTTTTAGAAAAATTGACAATGAAAAGGCCTTTGGGAAAAAGTGCATGAAGTGTCACAAGTCTACGAAATCCCTCACCAGTGACATTTGAACAAAATAGCATTATGCTTTAAGAACATCTTGATGGTTCACCCAATGAACAAGAAACTATTTCTAAACATAATCAAAATCATATATCCATATCTAGCAATAAATTATTTCAAATCAATCATACTAATGACACACCAACCTCCCATCGATAAATTGGTCCTTAAGTTTTAGAGCAACAACCAACACCATCTCCATCAATCAATATATTCTATGATGAAAGCTCCCAAGGACTATCCATAATAGATTTCCAAGCTAATCCATTTCACAATATAAATCCCTTCTATGCTTCAAAATATCTAGACCCAATACCACCATAAGTTCACATTTCATAGATTCTCACCCGAAATCCATTTTTCCTCATATCAAAATATTGAATCCTTCTCAGCATTACCTATACATATTCAAAATTGTATCCCGTGTCAAGAGGATTATCCAAAGCACAAAGAAACAAGTCCTGAAAAAATCAAGATCAAGATACCAAGAATGACCAATCCCATCCAATTATTGACCAAGATCCCATTTTCTTAGAATCTCATGATGATCCCACTGTCCTTGTCCATCCTATCCAAAATGACCCCCTTCTATCTCAAGAAATTTTTTTCCTTCCAAGTCCTATTGAAATTCCACTTCCTAAGCAAGGTCATGACACCCCTTCCATCCTTCATAATGATTTCATTCAAAATCAAGATAAAAAAACCCCTAAAAGGGAATCCCATGATCTCCTTCCAAGTCAACCTCAAATTATCCCTTCATCTTTATATCCACCACAATAATAGATCATTCCTCCTATTCCACCTCAAGATCCTACCTTCATCCCCATGTCCTAATCCTTCATTTTCTCCAAAAGATTGCATCTACCTAAATGATCTCACCATTCCTCTTATTCCACCTCAATATCCCATTATTCTTCCTAATCCCCTCATTATCCCACCATCAAGTTGTTTATGAACACCTTAAATATTAAATGGGTTCCTCCAATTTCATCTGGTCTAGTGTGCTTTGTGATCCTATTGTTTCTTCCATGTCATACCCATCTAAAAATGGACTCACATATTATTTACAAAGAAACAAGTATCCCATTGGTAAAAATGTTTTTCAAAGCATGCATTATCAATTCAAAGAGCTAGGCCTCCATGAAAAAGGTATATTATAACCCCTTCATATCAAATAAAATCCCCATGGTTATGGCCTTGGCTACATATCTCACTCTCATGATGTTTGTATGCCTACTAAATCTAGATCAAAACATACACATTCTCCTTTATCTCTTCCATCTATCTTAGGTCCTTATATTCCTACATCCACTAATCCTTTCACATATCCAAATTAGAAAAGGCACACATATTTGATAACCACCCAACCATATACCTACATCAAACCAACCAAAAGACCTCCATATAATTCCTATCCACCCATGAATCACATTCTTCTTGGAAGCACTTTTGATGCTAAGCATAAAATCCATTATTCCATAGGCCCACATGCATTCAAGGAGCAACATGTCACATCTAACTAACATGTAAAAGAAAATAAAAATACGATCTTGTACAATACGAAAAGGGAAGCAATGCAAAAAGGTGGATCACTTTTTTCTTTTCAAAGTTGCACATTTGGAAGGAAAATGTCCCAATAGGCTAGGAAGGTCCCAAGCATTGAATGGGCCAATGATCCTTCACTAAATATGTAAAATTGAAATGGGAAATGATGATGAGCTAAGAAATGTAGATTAAGTATTATCTATATGCACCTAGAATCAAAATAAGAGATATGTTCCTTCATATTTGAATATTGGGTAGACAAAATCCTTGAAATACTAGAAATTACTGGTATGGAAGCTAAAGACTATAACCTATCTACAAATCAAATTTTAGCTATTTTTAGGAGGTACAAAATGTTTATAATATACTATACCTAGGAATAGAATGTTTGAAACATTATGTTCGATAGGTTTTTATCTCAAACTTACAGGGATGCTCTAATAACTCCCAACCTATCCAAAAAGGTTTTGGTAGGTCTGTAACCTATTACCACACATAGAAAAACATGGAATAAGGTTGGATAAAGGGGTTTTCCTTAGTCAACCCCCTATTTAGGAATCAACCTTAAAATGAAATCAAATAAAGGAAACCGTGTTATCATCTAGCATAGGCTAGATCTAAGAAATGAAGTATATCATACCTTGGTAATGCAAATGCTTCTTTTAATATGATCAAACATGTTGATGCAATAGCTTTAAATTAACAAAAAAACCCAAAAGGAAATCATGAAAGAAAAAACCTCATTGAATGGATGTTGTAATTCATCACAAAGGGGAAAGAATATAGATCTATGGAGAGAAAAAAAATCAAATTCTTGAGTAGAATGCTAGATTTTGAATGCTTGGACTTGGTTTCTTGATAGATCTTGAACTTGATTTTCTTCCTTGCACTTGATAGCCTAATTATGAATACTCAATTTCAAATGTTGAATGCTTGAATGTGATAATGGATTCTTGAGAATAGTAATGGATTTCCAAAATGAGGAGAGATAGGGTGTTTATATACCTCTAAAAATATTTCAAGGGTTAAGATTCAAGTAGGATAACTACGTGACCTAATCTCCCACTAACATCTTGACATAGGGATTCGAGCAAATTTGGGCCAAAATATGCAGGAATAAAATGTTTGAAACATTTTGTTCCTGGGTACAAAATTTTTGAAGTGTTTTAATCTTGGTTATAGAATGCTTGAAATGTTTCTTACCTAGGAAAATTAACCCAAATTTGATTTGGGTACTGGGAAGATAGGGTAGATGTGAGATTATTAGGTACAACTAATTTCAAGGTCAAGACATAACACAAAGGCCAAAAATAATGATATAGGTCCTAGGTGATGAAATTAATTATGGTATTAGAGGAAAAATAGAGGAGTACACTTAAAAATAAGGACTAACCTCAATTTTAAATAGAATTAAAGTGAGAGATGACCTATATCTAAATGAGGTGTTTTCGAAGTGCCATATGAGGTCTTGCTATAGAAAATACACTAAGGTGGGTGAAAAATAGTCCTTGAATTATACGCTAATTAGGTGCTTATGATTTAGGATGGTAAATTTATCCCCCACTTGCAAGAGTATGAGACAACCTCATGCTCACAGTAAAGGAAGATGAGAGAGAAGAGAAAGAAAGAGGAAACAAGAGAGATGATCATGGACGAACTGCAAACAGATAAGACATCAATAAGGATGCAAGCCCCCAAATGAAGAATCTCTTGACTCCTAAATCCATGTACAAGGGAACAAATAAATAAATAAATAAAATAAACAAAAGATAAAGTAACCAAAAAAAGGGGGTTAGTACCAAAATAAAACTCCAAATCAACTTGTAGAAGAGACCTTGATTGACAAATATATCAACCACTAATATCATGTTTAGAAAGCTATTTCAAGAGAATAAGTGACCACATAGAAAAGGAAAGAGAATCCCCAAAGATGAGAAAAAAATCTAGGATCTAACCCACTAGCATATCTGTGTGTGTGTGTGTGTGAGAGAGAGAGAGAGATTCCAACAGGCTAGCAAGTTGTGTTATGCTAGGTGATTCATAGGAGAAGAAGAGGAGGTGAAGGAAAGGCTAGAAATTTGTGTTATTCTAGTAACACTCATCCTAAATAAAAATGGAAGGATATTTGATGGTCCATCAAGCCACATTATGCTAGTCAATTCTACCTTGAAAAGTTTGTTCATAGAGGTGGCTTGAAAAAATTTACGCTCAAGGGAATCTTAAAATGTTTGTACTCTGGGGTGGTTTTGAAAAACTTTGTGCTCAAGGGAGGCTTAAAATTTTATCACTCAGTGGAAGCTCATGGGATCAATCCTATTGAAATAATTATCACCATAGGGATCCAAAAAGGTGATTAGTCATAAGGAAAGCATTGTCTCATTAGAGATAAAAAAAAAACATGATCATTCCTAAGGAAAGAATTGTCTCCTTAGAGATCAATAAAAAAAGGCTTCATAATATAGAAGGAGGTTGTATGTATACCCCCTTCTTATGATGATGACATAGAACTATGGTGACATAATAAGGGAAAGAGAATAAGGATACCTACTTCCAACAACAAGGAGATATCCTTAAATAAACAATGTATGATTTTTCCCTTAGAAAAGAGTGAATACTCTTGTTAGCTAAGGAAATAGATAATTGTGAAAGAATATTCATAAGTGGGAAGAGACCCTTGAAAGGAAGAGATATTGGCTTCAATACATCTACCTTCAAGAGGTGATCTTGAACAAAGACAACATCTTCAAGACGAAGAGGGGATTCTTGATGAAGGATAACATACTCTAAGTTCTTAAAGTAAGGGAATTTTTTTAGGAGGAATAATAATTTTGCAAACAAACAAGAGGTTATGATCAAAGAGACACACTTCTTGTATAAGAGAGAATCCCAAATAAAAATGAAATAATTCCTTATAAAAAAGAATGTTACATGATTAAAAAAAAGGCACTATACTTAAGGAAAGCATATCCTTAGAAAGAAAGGGAAGAGGAAGATAGACATATGAAACCTTGACCCCCAAGTGTGAAGGAAAGTGAAAATATATTATTGTTTAGGTGAAAAATGGGTGCTAATGAATTTAACAATATAAACTATGTGAGATGAATTCATTAACTAGCCACTTCCACACTAACATTCAAAATACAAGAGAAAGAGGGGCTTCCAAACATAATTCTCAATATAACCCAAGTTATATTAGAAAAATCCAAGGAGATAAAGGGATGCCAATGCTAAACCCAAATTATATTAGGGAAGTGCACAAGCAAGTCCTCTTTCATGAAATGCAGGATTTGATTAAGAATGTGTAAATGTAAAAGTGCAATTGAACCAATTGATTTAATGAGGAAAATAAGATAGATCTAGATGTTGAATGCAAGAAATTAGTCCAATTAAGATGTGAAAATAGGTCTAGATTAAGAAATGAAATGAATGATAAATTAATCACCTTAAAATGTGTAGAGGAATGTTCCTTTTTTCTCTAAAGATTTTGGATCTGAACCTGTGACAAATCTTCTGACTGTGGATTCACGATCACGATAGAAAACCCAAAAAATGTTGTTTTTCCCAGACCTCCAGGAACAGGTTGACTAGGTCACTGTGTTCCAAAATAGGCCGAATGGGTCACCATGATCCCAAGGTACCATAGAAAATTCGACCCAACTTCTTCAAAAATGTCTCGACAAGTAGTTTCTAGATCTGTGGTTGTAATTCTGATATCATGTTCCTGCACACATAAAAGCTTGTTTTTGGGTTTGGGTGTATGAGGGCTTGCCTTGGTCAAGCCCTATATTGAGGAATCAACCTTCAAATTGAAATTTAAATGTAATGATAAAGGAAATTCTAACATTTAGTAGGATTGAATATATCAAAATGAAAGATACAATTACCTTTGTAGATGCCATTGAATTTGAGATGTGATCAAATATGAAAATGTAATAGCCTTGACTCAAAGAAACCAAAAGGAAATCAAAGAAGTCAAAACCTCATGTATAGGAATGTATGTGACATTCCATGATGAAGGGTGGAAGAACTTGAATGATTTGGAATGATGGATCTCCTCCTTAGAATCCAAACTCTGCTTCCACCTTGAAGGAAGAAGCTTGATACAAGAAGGAAATGCTTGAATTTGATGAATGCTTGAAGATGCTTGCTTGAAATATCATGAATTTGTGTATGCTTTCTCTTGATTGCTTGTAGAATGATAATGTAGCTTGATGGTGATCAGAATTGGATGAAAATGAAATGCCCAAGCCTCCTTATATACTAGTTTTTAGGATAAAAAAACAAAGTAGGTCATCCTAGGAGAAAAATAAATCAATCGGCAAACCCGAGGCACATAGGACCTCACAATCAAAATCCCTTAGAGAAGAGTTTGACTTGGCCAACCTCTTCCAGCAATAGGTCAATCTAGTTGACCTATTCCATCATAGGTCAATCAAGTCAACCTATTCCTGAGGGGGAGCCTAGAAAGGGGTCTCAGAGGCCTCAGAGAAGGTGCAAAAAGAACCAAAAGAAAATGAACCTGCCAGAAGATATGGCCGGAAAGGTGATAAAATAGCACCTAAAGGACCATGTCAAAAGATGAGAGATGATCTAGAAATGAGGAAAGGGTTAGGAAGAAGAAAGAGAGACCAAAAATACACTAAGGAGGGCTAAAAGGTCTCAAAATTGAAAGTGTGTCCATTTTAAGATGATACATTTAGACCCCACTTTAGCGGGAGTATGAGGCAAGTCACACTCTTGGTAAAGGAAGAAGGAGAAGAGATACAATGTCATAATGAGATAGAACATCACCAAGTTTAAGGACATAATCCCCCAAACCTAGGATCCTAACTCCTATCCCATGCATAAGAGCACAAAAACAAAGAAAAGGAAAACAAAGGAAGGAAAAAGAGAGTCAAACCAAAAACAAAATCAAAAGACTCAAAATGGGTTAGTATAAATACCCAAATCAGCTAGTGAAAGAGACCTCAGCTGAAGAAATGTCTCACCCACAAATATCATATTTGGAAGGCTATTACAAGGAATAAGGGATTACATAGGAAAGAGCACCACAAAGTATTACATCCTTCATGATTCTATCCTGCAACGTGAAATCATGAGAGAGAGAGAGAGAGATTATCTTGATCAGTAAGGTTTGTGTGCCTTATCGGGAATCACAAAAAAAGGAAACAAAAAGGAAGGATCAAATGGTCTAGCAGGTTTGTGTGCCCAGTAGTCAATCATGTGCGCCCGTTGGTAGCTTTTGCATGCATGTATATTTATGTCCACCCATGGATCAATTCCTTGGTATTACCATAGAGTTAAAATATATTTGTGCTATATGTGGATGGACAAGGGTTCATTATCCATAGATAAAATGTGTGTGTGCATTTCCATGGGATGGAGAAGTATCACTGATACTCGTTAAGGAGTGGAAATGTAAAAATTAAAATGCAAATGTCTTTACCTAGGATGGAGAAGTGTCACTAATACCCACTAGGGAGTGGCATGTAACAATGTAAAAGTAAAAGTGCATAAAAATTAAATTATAGTACAAAGAGGGTGCATGTATGCCCCCCCTCCTTATGATGACTATGTAGCCATATACATCATAAGGAAGAGAATCAAGGATAACTACTTTTAGCAACAAGGAGATATCCTTTTTAACAACAAGATATGCCATAAATTTAGCAAAGAGTGTTGACTCTTGTAAGCTAAGAAAATAGATAAATTATGAAAGGATATGTTTCTTATAAGAAGAGATCCTTGAAAGGAAGAGATCTTGTTAGTAAGACATCTACCTTAAAGAGGAGTGTCATGAACAAAAATAAAAACTTCAAGAAAAAAGAGGAAATGAAGAACAATAATGCACCTATTCAGCCTCATCTGTATAAGTGGAATAGGGATCCTTGGATGAAGGATGAAAAACTTTAAATCACATAGCAAGGGAAAATGTTTATAATGAACATATTTTTACAAATAAAGAGGTTGATGATCATGAACATACACCTCTTGTATGTCAGAGAGAGTCATGATCAAGACACAATTCCTCATAGGAAAATAATGTCACATGATAAATAAATGCCACTATACTAAGGAAAATCGATCCTTAGACAAAGAGAGATAAAGAATGTAAAAACAACCTTTCCCCCCCAAGTGTGAGACAAGAAAGAGAGATCTATGGTGGATTATATAACAAAATCTTGAGAGATAAAAAGATGAACTGTAAGAAACAACCATAATCTAGACGTGCACACAACAAAACAACCAATATTTAAAATAAGAAGTATCATAGAATAATACAACATCATAGAGAAAAGTAAGGCAAGCAGCATAATAGGATATGAAATTATAAACATAATATTCTAGAAAAGATATCACCTATGAAAGAAACTATAGATTATTACTAAAAGACAAACATTAAAATCCAAGGCATGGAAGAACATTGTTAGGCAACAACAATCGCATTGTGCATGAAACAAAGCATTACATACCCACAAATAAGAACATATCATAAACAATGAAAATCTATAGAGAAATGAATGGAAAATATGAAAGGATACCATGTTATGCCTACAATAAAGAGACAACATAGCCTTAAAAGAGAAAATAAGATAATCCTCCTAGGATAAATCTCTTATAACATGTATAAGACAAAGATAAAGTTGCACATAGAAATGTAACACAACAAATCAATGTAAACATATTCTAAAGAATACAAACTTAAAAGGGAGAAAGGAAGGATATATATAAAGCACACTAAAACATGTCTCCCAAATACCAAATATGCACTTTGTAGAAAGGATATTAAAGTATAGAAGACAAAAAAGGATCCCAAGAAAAGATGAACTTTTCCCCCCATTGAAGAGGAACAAAGTCAAAGACCTATTGTGCCACTCTTGAACATATTATAAATATCTTGTGTATAAGAAATCTTACCATTTTCAACTTTGTCATGAACATACAAAATGAATTTCATACAATCAAGAAGGAAATGTTTATTATTGTGGGAAAAGGGACATGAGAATCGAGCAATAGCATTCTTTTGATAAGTTTGATATCTTAATTTAGGCACAATCAAAAGATAGAGGTAAACTCTTAATGCTATGGATTCTCGAGTGTCATTAGGAGATAAAGTTGGAGTTGGAAAATGAAGGTGAAGAGGAGGTTGTGGGGGAGGGAAAGAAGGAGAAGTATTTGAAGGGTAAACATAACCAATTCCCTATTGAGGGTGTCGATGAGGAATGTGGATGGAAAAATTAATACCATGCTCATGGATACCAAACCTAAACCCTTATAACCTTGTCTAGTGATAATATTATATCCTGTAGTATAAGTAGAGCAAAGGGAAGATGGAGAGAATGGCTTATCTTGAAGGTGATGGGTGAATGTGGTGTAAGGAGGAATGGAATTAGGAGTTGAATGTATAGGAGATTGAGGTGTAGGTGATGGAGGAGGTGAAGGAGATGACTCATCTAAGAATTGGTTAATAGCTAAATCATGAATCATGCTTTGAATGTGTTGAAATATAGAAGGGGTATGCGAGGATTGATCGTGGGAAGGATTAGGCACATGATTATGATTAGAAGGATCACTAAAAAAATCTCTAATGTCATCCAAAATATTAACAAAAGCTCAACATGAAAGCCTAATGATCGTCTTGAAATATTTTTTATCAGGAAACCTTGTATTAGTTAACCTCATAATAACATATGAAAGAAAAGCATGTAAAGACATAAACATTATGAAATGAAATAAACTTGCATAAACATCATAGGCATGATAAAGAGATGCGAGCACAAGAGTTACCATGGAGTGTATTATTCACCATAATAGTTTAGCAAATGCTATTGTTACAAAAACAAGATAGTAAAATCTAATTCCAAAATCAATAAGAAGAGGGAATGTGTTGGGTTCACTAAAAGAAGATAAAAAACCAATGAAAAGAAACACTCTAAATTCAAAAGGAAAAGGGGCACAAGTCAGGTTCAAAAAAAAATTTAGGTGAAGGTGAGCACACAAGATAATGCACCAAAATTAAAAGGAAGTTGTAGGAAGTCGGGTTCACCAAAAATTTTAGTGAAGGTGAACACACAAGATAATACAAAGGGAAATATAAAACTGAGATCAAAAGGAAGTTATAACACGTCAGGTTCACCAAAATGTTTAATGAAGGTGAACACACAAGATAATGCAAACTGTCCAAATCTAACACCAAGATCAAAAGGAAGTTGTAACACATCGGGTTCACCAAAATGTTTAAGGGGAAAAATGGGTGCTAATGAATTTAACAATATAAACTATATGAGATGAATTCATTAACTAACCACTTCCACACTAACATTCAAAATACAAGAGAAAGAGGGGCTTCCTAACATAACTCTCCATTTAACCCAAGGAGATCAAGGGATGCCAATGCTAAACCCAAATTAAGGAAGTACGCAAGTAGTCCTCTTTCATGCAATGTAGGATTTGATTAAGAATGTGTAAATGTAAAAGTGCAATTGTACCAAGTGATTTAATGAGGAAAATAAGATATATCTAGATGCTAAATGTAAGAAATCAGCCCAACTAAGATGTGAAAATAAGTCTAGATTAGTAAATGAAATGAATGATAAAGTACGCACCTTGAAATGTGTAGAGGAATGCACCTTTTTTATCTAAAACCTATGGATTTGAACCTATGATAGAACTTCTAACTGTTGATTCATGATCACGACAGAAAACCTAGAAAATATTTTTCTCAGATCTCCAGGAATAGGTCGACCAGGTCACCATAGAAAAGTTGAGCCAACTTCTTCAGAAATGTCTCAGCAAGTAGTTTCCAAATTTGTGGTTGTAATTCAAATATCTTGTTCCTGCACACATAAAAGTTCATTTTTAGGTTTGGGTGTATGAGGGCTTTCCTTGGTCAAGCCCTAGATTGAGGAATCAACCTTGAAATTGAAATGTAAATGTAATGATAAAGGAAATTATAACATGTAGTAGGTTGAATATATAAAATGAAAGATTCAATTACCTTTTTAGATGCCATTGAATTTGAGATGTGATTAAATATGCAAATGTAATAGCCTTGACTCAAAGAAACCAAAAGGAAATCAAAGAAGTCAGAACCTCATGTATAGGAATGTATGTGACATTCCATGATGAAGGGTGGAAGAACTTGAATGATTTGGAATGATGGATCTCCTCCTTAGAATCCAAACTCTAGTACCACCTTGAAAAAAGAAGCTTGATGTAAGAAGGAAATGCTTGAATTTGATGAATGCTTGAAGATGCTTGCTTGAAATCTCATGAACGTGTGTATGATTTCTCTTGATTGCTTCTATACTGATAATATAGCTTGATGGTGATCAGAATTGGATGAAAATGAAATGCCCAAGCCTCCTTATATACTATTTTCTAGGATTGAAAACAAAGCAGGCTGACCCGAGAACAAAATAAATTAATTGGAAAACTTGAGGCACATAGGACCCCACAATCAAAATCCCTCAGGGAAGAGGTCGACCTGTATGACCTCTTTTAGGAACAGGTCGACGGGGTTGACCTATTCGTAAGGGGGATCCCAAAAAGGGGTCTCAGAGGCCTCAGAGAAGGTGTAGAAAGAATCGGGAGAAAATGAAGTTGTCAAAATATATGGCTAGAAAGGTGATAAAATAGCACCTAAAGGACCATGCCAGAAGATGAGAGATGATCTATAAATGAGGGAAGGGCTAGGAAGAAGAAAGAGAGACCAAAACCATGCTAAGGAGGGATAAAAGGTCTCAAAATGAAAGTGTGTTCATTTTAAGATGGTACAATTATATTGTACACCCTAAGTGGTTTATCTTTTATAATAGACATGCAATTTCATGAAAAAATAAGTTGTAAATCAGGATGTAAATCTCCTAAAAAAAGAGAAGACTCTAATGTAAAAGAAACACATTTATTTAAGGAAGGACATCCTACTATTAGAGAAACAAGTCAAAAAAGGGGGAATGAATGATTTTCAAAAGAACCAATATTCAGTCCCTAAATGGAAGATCATTTTGTGATAGGCATGCCCTTTGTGGCATGAAATATATTGTTGATCAAAGATGAAAGTACCTTACATAAAACAAAGAATATCATGCCAAAAAGGATGTACAATCGTAAAACAATACAAATCTATAAAGAGACAATCAAGATAGAGATGAAAGGATGCCACATTATGAAAACTTAGTGGATAAATCAATTACACAAGATAAACAATTCCAATAAAATAAGATATTACAAAGAAGGAAATCAATCCCATTAGAGAGGAATATCCTAACAAACAAGTTCATGCATGGAAGGACATCTTAGTCTAGTATATGTAACCAACAAAGAGATAATGGATCCTTTGAATGGAGAAATAGATGAAATAAAGAGACCTTGCCCCCCAAGTGAGGAACAAGGAAAACAACCTATTATGATGCTCATAATGCACATTATGCAAAAGATAGAGCTCCCAATGATGTAAGATACTAAATTTACATTTTGGAGAACAACGTAATAGGAAAAAAGAGATGCTAAGGTATGTATTTAAATCAAGAAAAAGAAAAAGATTTGTTGTTAAAGAAATAAGAGATCTATCTACCAAATCTTGAGAAAATTGTCAAAATTCAATACAATCAGCAGGAGAGAATTTATTGTTATGATGCAAAAGGCATATAAATTCACCATTAATAAGTCTTTTACTCTTTGGGAAATATTTATAAGGAAATTGAATTTGAGGATCATATTTAATTCTCTAAAAGATTATTTTAGCTAAAGCCAACCAATCATCAAAAGGATGTGTGACAATAGATAGTGTTGGTAAAATAATGTCAAGAGGAGGTTTGTGTTGGGATGAAGAAGTATTAGAATAATTAAAAGTGGTAGATTGAGGTATAAAACCTAGATCACACCTAGTAACTTGTGTAGGAGGATCTATAGGAACCTTAATACCTTGTTCATTAATACCAAGACCTAATCCATTGTAACCTTGTTGAGTAGTAATGGCATATGCCACATTGTAATTGGATTTAAATGTACAAGAAGAAGGACATTCATCTTGAAATTTATGAAAGTGTGTGGTATAAAGAGGAATAGTTGGAGATTATTCTCTTTAGGGAGATTAAGATTCCTATCACTATTCCTATCTTCTTTAGGTGGAGAAGACAAAGAAGGCTTATCAATATTTTCATGTCTTCTTAATGTTATTCTTGGAGAGAAATCATCAAGAAAATCTCTAACATCAAGATTATGAATAATTCTTTGATAAAAGGATTATTGTTTACGGATGTCTAAAGAATTGCACAAACTAGCTTCCCTAAGACTATCCATTAAGGTGGGTTGAGAAGGAGAGGATCTAGGTCTCACTAGGATGGGATCATTAAATCAGAAACTAGATCTCTATCACCATGATTGGTAGGATTATGAAGGTTTATTCTAATGTTATCCATTTTGTTAAAAGTTGAATGAGAAAACCAAATGAAATATTAATAAAATTCTTGAAATGTTCCTTATAAGGAAGAAAGATATTTGAAAGTCTTATAATTCCATATGAAAGAGCACCATGAATGAATACAAACATCATAAAGTGCAAGAAAGTATGATTCATTCCATGTGATTGATAAAGAGAAGTAAGGAGAACGGTAACAACATAGGTTATCACACACCAATCTAACTTAGTAAACTCCATGAAAGCTATCAAAATTAGATCCAAGAGTGCAATGAAGAATATTTGATACCAAAATTAGCAGTATGTAAGAAGATTAAATGTAAGATAGGAAAAAGGAATCAATGTAAATAGGTAGATCTCTTCTCCTTTTCAAAGTTGTACATTCAGAAGGAAGATGTCCTAATAGGCTAGGAAGGTCTCAAACATTGAATGAGTTAATGATCCTTCACTAAATATGTAAAAATAAAATAGGAAATGATGATGAGATAAGAAATTTTTTTTTGGGGAAGATCTATATGCCCCTGGGATAAAAATAGTAGATATGGTACTTCAGATCTGAATGTCAGATAGTTAGAGTCCCAGAAATAGTCGTAAGTGTTGATATGGAATCTTAAGACTATAACCTATATGCAAACCAAATTTTAGCTTTTTCTAGGAGGTTCAATATGTTTAAAATGTTCTATACCCAGGAGCAAAATGTTTGAAATGTTCTATCCCCTAGGTTTTTACCTCAAACTTCTAGGGATGCTCTGAAAACTCCCAACTTGTCCAAAAAAGTTATGGTAGCTCTGTAACCTATTCCTACACACATAAAAATGGGGACGAAGGTTGGATAAATGGTTTTCACTTAGTCAAACCCATGTTTATGAATCAACCTTTAAATGAAATGAAATAAAGGAAAGTGTGTTGTCATATAGTAGAGGCTAGATCTAAGAAATGAAGTATACCATACCTTAGGTGTACACAAATGCTTCTTTGAATGTGATCAAATATATTGACACAATAGCTTGGAATTAACATAAAAACCAAAAATAAAATCATGAAAGGAAAAACCTCAAGGAGTAGATGTTATCATTCACCACAATGTTTGATTGATGGAGAAAGAAGAAGACTTGAAGAGGTAGGTGTATCTCCTTCCTTGCTAGAAACTCCTTTTCTTGACCCCCAATGGGGAAACATGCTAGATATATGGAGATAAACACTTTGAATGCTTGAGTAGTATGATATATCTTGAATTCTTGGACTTGGTTTCTTGATAGCTCTTGAAATTGATTTGCTTCCTTGCACTTGATAGCTCAATTATGAATGCTTGATCTTAAATGTTGAATGCTTGAGAATATAGTGCCAAAACAAAGAGAGATAGGGTGTTTATATACCTCACAATATTTTGGGGATTAAAACTCAAGAAGGTTTATGATGGGACCTAATCTCCCACTAAAATTATGACATAGGGATTTGGGCCAAAATATGTAGGAATGGGACATTTGAAATGTTCTGTATCTAATAAAATTAACCCAAATTTGAGCAGGGTGTCAGGAAGATAGGGTAGATGCAGAGTTATCAGGTACAAATAATTCTAAGGTTGAGATAGAACACATACACCACAAATAGTGATATAGGGTTGAGGTGATGAAATGAATTATGGGATTGGAGGAAAGATAGAGGAGTGCACTTAAAAATAAGTGCTAGCCTTAATTTTAAACAAGATTAAAGTGAGAGATGACCTATATCTGAATTTAAGTGTCCATTAAGTGTCAAACGAGGTCCTGCTATAGAAAACACACTAAGGTGGATGCAAAATAGTCCTTAAATTATACACTAATTTGGTGCTTACAATTTAGGATGGTACATATCCAAAAATTAAAAATAAATGCAAATGACTACAAATGCCCACTGCAAAAAACTAAGAAAATTCAAAAGGTATATGGATTCCTAAATCACTTGTAGAAGCATTGTGTTCCAAAGAAACACAAAAGAATGAAAAAACAAAAAACACATGTAGATTCCTAAGTGGCTCATACAAGAAAAACATCCTAAAGAAACATCCAAGTTGGCATCCAAAATTGATTTTCTCCATGTAAACCCCTTCAATCTTTCAAATCCATTTTGGGTCCTTGTATCTTAAAATATTCATCTGCTCCTCCATCCAAATCCTAAAATCCAAAATCTTCTTTTCCTTCATCATTTTACCACCCCTCAATGTGTGTGTCAATGTTTCTCTTTCCTACATTCCCATCCACTCAAAAGAAGTCTTCCTACACTCCATCATCCAATACATATTTTCCATCCTCCAATCCTTTGCATAAACCTTTACTATGTTCCATCCAATCATCCATTTTATATCCCCTCTAGTAATCTACCAATGTCTTTGAGCATTGCTTTATATCCATGGTCCATTATAGCACATCTTTCAATGGTACAATCCAAAGAAAAATATGCCTAATTCGTTCCTCCATTTCCTATCATGCATCTGTTATTTTTTGTTATGAAGTCAAAAATAAAAAAGAAGTTAGAAAAAATGAAAAATAAAATAAAAAATGAAGAAAAGAAAAAGAGATTTTTTTAAAAAGAGAAATGGCTTGCCCTATGGTGAAAATATGGAAAATTGGCACGTTGGGCTAGTGCCATGATGAGAACCTGAAAAATAGACATCATGTTTAATCCATCATACCCTTGCATTCCACACTTAAGGGAAACTTTTGTCTGTGCTATCCTATCATATCATACCCCTCTTGCATCCTCCCTTATCTTTCGTCCCTCATATCCATTATGTTATCTACATCCATATCCCCTTTTCCATCTTTTATCTTGGTAAGGCTAAGGATACCCATAAGCATCATGCATCTTATCTACTTCACATTATCCACACCTATTTAGTCCATATTTCCTACCTTATTACACCTTTTAGTCCATACCCCTTATCTTATCCATTTATGATCTTGCTTATCCCATTCATGTCTTACCTTTGTCCTATCTAAATACATCCCTTGATCTTCATATAAATATTGACGTAAAATACAAAACATGTTTTCAAAAACCCCTTGACATGTCCATTCTTGTGGACTACATTCCATCTAATCCACCATTCTATTATCTTATCTTATAATGTCCAATCTCTTATCTTGGAAAAAAACACGTTATTCCATCTTTAGATAGTCCTTGGAAAGCAAAGTAGCTCTAATGCCATGATAAATTGCCACCTTTTTTCCTCTTTCCATTTCTATCCCATCTGTTCCTTTATCCATTCATAATGTCCATGCCTTGTTAAACATTGGGGGAAAATAAAAAATCTTTCTTCAAAAATCCTAAAAAAATTCTTTAACATTGTAAAATATCTTGAAAAATCATAAAATATCCTTTAAAAAATACCAAAAACATACACGAAATGTCCTAAATAAATTCAAAAAGATCATAAAACATCCCGAAGAAACACAAAAAAATCAAATATCCCAAAAACTCTAAAAATTTGAGAAACAATCAAACCCCCCAAAAAAACAATCATTTCATTTCATGAATAAATCATCCCTTACAAAGATAGACATCAAAGCAGACACATATGGAAAATACGCAAAACACGATGCTTAACAAATCACATAATAAGAATCAAACTATCAACCTAGTAAGAAATCAAACTGATCAAACTTGTCCTATCAATCAGAAAACATCAATTAGTCCATATCACCATCATCTATCTTAAACAAGGCACAATATGCTTAAAACCAGTCTATATCTATCTTAGATGGCGTACTTCATTCTTGAAACCAGACATAATCATCAAACAAACAACAAATTTGACAACAAGATCAAAATGGTTGTTGACTCACTTGATCTAGCATGTCTTGTCTTTTATTAACTTATCCTTTGTCGTGTTCCTATGCTACTCAAGGATATCTACAATTAATGAGAGTGGTCAAGATGGTTCATTGTATTTTGTTTTTGTCTTATGTTTGTTGGGTGTTTTCATAAAGGTCTGGGGTAAGTATGTCTTGTTCGTTTGTGTTAGCATGATCCATTTTGTCACTTTCATACATACCTCGACCCTTAACATATGATCTTTTAGAATTAGATCAAAATCTTCCTTGTTTGTAATGGGTATGTTTTGTGCAAAGGGAGAGCATTATTGCCCCAATTAAATGTGTCATGTTGTGATGTATCCATTCACCATATTAATTTAAAGCTCTATAATGATAAAACGCATTTACAAAATCAAGATATCACCATTACTAACTAGTATTCACTTTCTTACTAATCTCTTCTTCCATCTAACTTTTCTTCCATCCGTCCGTGTAGTAATTTTTTGAAAAATTGGCCTCATGTCAAAAATTTTGCTCAATTTTTTTAGGGGGCATCCTAACTCCATTCCTTGGTTTTCTAGAGAATGAGTTTAAAAAAAAAAAAAAAGTGAAACAATGCTCTTAATCACATTGTCTCAAAGAGGGGCAAAATATAGACACTAAAAATTAATTACTGCCTTTGGCTATGCTTTCTACTAATAATTCCTCTATGTCGGTCATTCGGTCTTTATCATTCATTGATGTTGTGTCCTTTCATTAATTAATTTTTTTAATTGTTTAACTAATAATTAATTAGGTCTTTTGATTTGATCATTTCCTATCGATTTGACTTGAGTCACTCTTTTCATCTATCTGATTTAATAATTTTGTCAATTACTTAACCATTTTGTCCTCTTGGCATTAATTTGTCCTAGGGTCAAATAATCATTTAACTATTGGGGTCCCTTATCCTAACATTTCATCTTGAATGGATAAATAAAATTTGTTTAATTATTCTTTTCTATCACCTTCATAATTAAATAAAATTATTTTGTTTAGGTCTATTGATGGGCTAAGAAGGGTTGATCTAGCACAAAGTAAGGTGACAATGGGAGAGTGGAAAGCTCCAGAACCAAATTGGATTAAAGTAAGTTTTGATAGAGCTTCCAAGGGTAATCCTAGACCATATAGTGTAGGGTATGTTATTCGTGATTGTTCAAGCAACATTTGGCCATTGGTGCAAAGAAGTTGTGGGACATGACTAATAATGAGGATGAAGCCCAAGCAACATTGGAAGTTGTCCTTGTGAAAAAATAACTATTTGCAGAGAAAGTTCATGTAGAAGGAGATTCAATGATAATTTTCAATTTGCTAATAAAAGGATATTCTTTATCTTGGACATTAAATAAATTTATTAAAATGGCTTGCTATATTTTAAATTATTTTAAAGGTTTTAAAATCTCACATATTTTGAGATGGGGCAATGACTTGATAGACGTTCTATCCAAGTGTGTTGTGTCATTAAATGAAAGATCTTTAGGAGAAATGTGAGAAGATATGAGTGTTTGGAATGAATTGGGGGAGATCACCCATACGCTGGAATATATCTAATGACACCAAGACAAGGCATGGTTTGAGAATGGAGGACGTTGGTGGAGGCATTTAAAATTGAAGAGCCTGGAGAATTTGACTGCAGTTTTTCCTGAGTGTGTAAAGGTTGTCATTGGAAGTGGTGTGTGTAGAGTGTGGTGGAGGCTTTTGGGACAAAATGCAAGCTATAGATTTTCTATAATGGAGGCTAGTTTATCTTTAAAGACTAGTAGGAAAAAATTGGCCTTTCTTGGGCATGTCTCTATGAATTGCTTGAAGGGCATTTTCAAAATTCACGAGCCAATTTTTCTGCAGATTATGGACATTTTGTTAGGGAAGGATTTAATAAGAACAAAACACCATTAAAAATTAAATGTGGACCTTGTTTATATTGTCCTTGCACGAGCACTAGAGTTGGGATCAATTGAGGAGGCATAGTGGGTTCTGAGGAGTTGTGTTGAGGAATATTGGTTTTTTTTGGCTTAGATGCATTGTTAGAGATGGTCATTCCTAGCCAAGGATCTCATGCCAAATTTGGGGACTAGAGGGATTATGGATGTAATAAATAAATCTTACAACTATTTATCATTTGGAGCGTTGATGCTAGTAAAGCAGAGAGGCATGTGGCGGCTATGGTGGGTTGAGAATCACTAAAGGAATTCCTACGAGAATGGGAGGCTAAGCATCATACACAGGAGGAGGATGCTGAATAGAGGGGGCTAAAATATGAACCTATGGGTTATTGGGTTAGTGGACCAGTGAAGAATTTGAAGATGGAGCCAATTTAATCAAAGGTGTTGTTCTATCCCTATTTTTTTGGTTATTTCTTTGAGGTTGAGCAACTATGTTTAGATATCGATAGTTTGTATGCAAAGTTTGGTTTTTTGTGGTGTTAGGTCATGAGTTGTGCATATGTGTATCCCATTGATCTGCCAAGTCCATGGCCTTTTGTAGAGGGAAACATATCTCCCTCTTTTAATATGGGTATATAGTTTTCAATTGTATGATCAATAATTTTTATAAAGAATAGTGTGTTTGGATAGCCCAGTTTTGTTTATATTTTTCTGGTCTATATAGGAAAGTTTGGTCTGAAGCTCTTTTCCTGGTGGGTTGGTGGGTTGTTATTGAGTAGATATCTATTTGGTATATACCAAATATTACTCTGATGTATGTAAATATCTTTACTATTAATAAAAATATCCTACATATTACCAATAAATTTTTTTAATTGACATGTGGAGCAACTAATAAATTATATTTATTTATGGGTAAGTACAAGAAGTTGAGTCTAATTATGGGAGAACTTTTACACAATCATTTTTTTTCTAAAAATTGGCTCTACAAAATGTGCTCGCACAAAAATAGAATGGGTTAACCTTTAGCTTCAGGTTCCTGAGCCTAAAACTTAGAATAGGGACATGTTCTACAAAATGGAATGAGACCCTGTTCTAAAAAAATTGAACCTGATCTACAAACGTAACCCGAATCTAAAAAATGTGATCCCGTTCTACAAAATGTTATGAATTTGAAAAATGGAATGCAATCCCATTCTACAAAACGTGGCCCCTTTCCATAAATGTGACCCCATTTTATACAATTTGAATTACCGTCTTGAGAATAGCTTAAGGTTTTAGTTTGGGAAAAGGTTTGATTAATTGAACTAGAACCTTGGATTTGGTTTGACTTGCACCTTGGAGGTCATCTTAATGTTCGGACAAAATACACATTTTGGACATATATATTAATATATTTTCTACAAAATATTTTGATCAAAATAAAACCCATCACAAATGAGACTATGTAGATTCCAAATATGCAATTTGTTTTTAAAATTGTTTAATTTTTTATTTTTTAATTAATTTCCATTGAAACATGTGCAAAAAATTGAAAGAACAAGTTTTCTTTTTATTTTTAATAACATTGTATTTCTACATTGACATCAAACTATAGAAAATTTTGTACATTTTATAAATAAAAAATAAAAAATGATCAATTTAGGTCAAATTATAATTTCCGTACACAAGGGGTTAAAATAAACAATTATGCCCAATAAAAAATTAATAAAAAAAAGATAGAAAAAAATTACAAAAAGATAGTTTCATCAATCTTGACTATGTTACGTACCATTTCCCAAAAGGATTCAGAGAAATAATTTAATTTAGGTCATATTAAGCTTGTCGTACATGGGCATGGTATGGTTTTGAAAAATGTGGTTTTCAACAATGTTTATTGAAAATTGATTTGTATCATCTGGGTTTTCAAATAAAAACATAGTTGGAAAATGGACTTTGAGTACTACAATTTTGATTACTAACTTTTTTGATATTCAATCTCTAAGTGCTTCAAATTCTTAGGTCAAACATGTCAAATTTGAAAAAATAGGAAAAACAGTTCCACTTTTTGACCAAAAAGTGGACTCAACTTCTTTTTGGCGCCCTTATTGTCTCCACTTATCTAATTATCAGCTAATTTATCTCCACTTCTAACGCATGCCTACTAATTCTCCTCACCACTTAACTCTTTTTTTTAGAAAAAGGCTAGAGGCACAAATTGACATGATATTAAATAAAAAAAGAAATTACAAAAGGGAAGTACATAATAGAAAGAAAGGTGAACCAAGGACGAAAGAAAGGTTCAACCATTCTAAGAGCATAAAATACCTAGGGGGAAGTTCAACTAGCTTCCCAAATTCTATTGACAAGGGTTGGTTGACAAGAGTATCAAAAGACTCCACTCCCTAATAGAGAAGGTGACTAGCTACTGATCAAACTGAAACTAAATCTGAACCTAAGCTCTTGGTGTGTACTATAGGTCTCTGATGTTTCTATAATGTAGAGGAAGATGCTTTGATTGATTTTTGTGGTAATTAAATTTCAAAAGGATCTTGACTTTGAAATGTGAACTATCCTTTGTTACTCTTCTCCTCAAGGCTGATGTGAATCATAACCCATAAAAATATCTTCTACTATTAGAGACAAGCATGTGCAATATACTTCTCATAACAGGGTGCTCCAACTAAATGGTTCTGGTTGAATTCTTAGGCCTTCTCTAATATGTTTATCCCCTACTAAGACAATATTCTCAAATCTAACTATGTCATAGTTGATAGTAAACTAAGACTCTAGAACACGAACCAAGATGAAACTTGCAATGTGATGGGCATTGTGATTTCTCTTCCACTATTCAATGTTGATCTGTAACAATTGGTAACCTACAACTAATTGGAAAGATCTATAAATTCACATATCACCCAAAAGTCCACAATATTCTAAGTCTTTCCCAAACCATCCACTCTAAGTACAAATAACACCCATAAGAATGGTATCATCTACACAAGTCCATAAGCCCTCATAGAACATCACACCTATAACACACTAGGCATAGTATTTCCACCATAATAAACCCTTGCAAGCCATAGTTATGGATTGGTCATTTGAAGAGCCCATCACAAGACACATTGCATTGAGGCATCCTTTGTATAATTGCATTTGGTTCAAGAATCTTTGCCTGCAAATAAACTGTTATGCTCAATTGCAATTGGGTCACAAGGACTTGATTGCAACCTATACAATAGATTGAGAAGTGTACTTGTAGTCAAGTCACTAAGACTCGACTACACACAAGCTTAAACTATTTATATCAAAACTTTGTAATTACAAGTGTAGGTCGGACCCTAAGACCTTACCTACTTGTTTACCTACTCACCACTTAACTCTTACTAACTTTTGTTTCCTCCTCTACTTGCAAATGCAACTTTCCCATTTTATCTCACTTACCTCATCCTCCCAAGTGATCATAGTTGTCCATAATCTTCACTCCTTAATTAATCTCATCCATCAAATCAACTTTAAATGCCTATAAATTGTGATCACAATCCTTGATTTGAAGGGGCCACGACTCATTGATTCTCCTCGTAATGCCATCATTATCCTTTCTTTCATTGCATTTATGCACTTTTATTTTGAAGGAATAAAAAGAAGCAATGGAATTACATTAAATGGATGCTTTGATTTGATTTTATTCATTATGTTTAGCATTTTGTTTTGATTACTGTATTGGTTAGGCTTGGTTAGCTTTTATTTACATGATTATGGCTTTTCATGGTTTACTAATGATTTCATGTTTCTCTTATACTAATTTCCTACCATACAAAAACAATTTTGATTATCTTGTATTCACTTATATTATATTAATTCAATTTAACTCAATAAAATATGTGTCAATAAGAAATCTTCAAAGCCCTATTGATTAAAAGAATTCATTTTATTTCAATAAATTAATATTGACTTTATTTTTAATGTAAATTATAATATAATACATAATTTTCATTAAATATTCTTAATTTTTAATTTACTTAAAATTATTAAATAGAAATCTTTAATTTTTAAATAAATTTTTAATATTTATTTTATTTTAATTTAGTATATATTATATTTTATTATAATATATCTTTTATTTTCTTTAGCCACTTGGACCATACTAATTGCCCATTTGAAATGTGCTTTCTCAACTCCCCCTAAATCTATTCATTTATAGTTTTTCTTTTTCCAAGTATTTATGGGTGATAACTTGTGTAGGGGTGGACTCTGCCTACCATGTGAATCGATTTCTATCCATATAAAATAAAATAAAATAAATTCTATATGACATTAGATTCTAGCTCAATACATCATTATTTGGTATGCTTTTAGAGTGTAAAGTGGAGGTACTATTTTCACTTTGGAAAGATAAACATCTGCTTTCTTTGTTGGTTCAACAACGGGCAACCACTTTTTTCATGTGGATTAAAGTTGGTATTAATTCCAATTACAAGCCAACAAGGTAGCTCTAGAGGTTGCTCATCTAAAAAAAATCAAGTACTAGACTAATGCCTCTTGTATGATTTCTCATATTCGTGGTTTTGTTGCTAGTTTTAATGCTTCTCCACCATGGAGTCGTGCTTCTCTACCGTGTGGATATCACTATGCTCACAACCATAGCTCCATGTAAAACCATAGTTGTTCTCGTGACTCTTTGCATCCTTAATAAAGAGGATGGACCCCTCAATCATATGAACATTCCTCTACTTCTCAATATGATAATACTAGTTGTTTTGATAGTAGAAAGCTTCCTCACTTACCTAGCCATTCTCCCTGTGTGTGCTACTATCCATTAAGATAAAAACAAAGATCAAGAAGATTACATAAGTTGGGACCCCATTACTAAAGGCCAAGACTTATTGGATGTATGAGGAGAAATTAATCATAATCTTGCTCCTTCTCTAACATAGTCTAAATAGCTTAGTAGTTTGCCATTTTTTATCTATTTAATTTTAATATGGATTTTGAAAGAATGGTTCTATTCAACCCACCTTTTATATGAATTATGTATTATATTTATAATATATTAATATTAAAATATAATACTCTATCAATTTTTTAAAAACAAACTATTTAAAAAAATCTAAATTTATATGTGAATCATCCTCTTTATATATTCCTTACATGGAAAAAATATTAAAAGTTCTAACAATTTTAACTAACTTATGGCTATATTTAGGATTTTATGAATCTCATGAACATTACTTTTTCAACATTGAGTATTCTAGAAAATCAAATAATGTAATACCTTCGCAATTTTTTAACATTTTAATCATATTTTTATGATTGACTTTAATCAATTTGATTAAAAAAATTATTTTATGACAGTGTGACAATAAATAGTGCATTTTGTGAATTACTATATGTATGTATATATTTGTGTATGTTAAATATCATATTATATTGTAAATTTATTATTATTATTTTTTAAGGTAACCAAAGAAAGTATTGATGTCAAATAACACATCTTTTTTTGATGAATAGAGGCCTTTACTATTAAAAGAAATACTAAAGTACATAATTCACAAAAAAAAGGCCGGGGGAAAAGATCACCCCGCAAGTCCACACAGCACTTAGGCCGGAAACAAACAACTATTCATCAAAAAAACAAGCCCTCAGGTGGCCAAAGCAGTAGCAACAGAGGGAGGAGGATCTTTGTCATCTGGGTTACCCCAGGCATTGGGCAGAGGAGCCTGATCTGGGATGGCCCAACCATCCTCATCTTCTTTTTCAACTTCTCCTTCCTCTCGCCTGGACGAAATGGCAAGCGCTAGGCGAGGGAACTTTCCCTAGGGAGCAGAGGCCGAAGGCCGAGAGAGAGCAACAGCAGTAGAGGCAAGCACAGGTGGCCACCCAGAACCTGAATCCCTCCAAGGAGGAGGAGAGGTGGAGTGGTAGTGCCATTGTCACAGAGTCTTGGAATGAGAGCTTCTGTTGAGGTGATGGCCTCTGGGCGGCGTGTGATTGGCCGACACAGAATCAAGAGGCACACGGGCAACAGTGCAGGGAGCATTGCCCTAGTGCTGGAGCAATTCCTGAAGGTGGGCAACTTCAAGGGCCACCTTATCAGCTTGAACCTGGATCTACATCATGACATTATTGCATATACAAGCTTTATCAAAAAGCGAAACAAAAATATCTTTACTGTTGTGAGAGAAAATAACATCATTCCTATCTTTCCACAGAGTAAACAAAATTTGCATCTAAAAAGAGTACCAAATCTGGGTGAACTGGGCTGGCATTTTGGGAAGGTCACCAAGGAGAGCCATGTGCCAAGAAAAGGGCTCAGGCCTGAAAGGAGCAAAAAAATCATGAATCCAACCCCAGTAATTCTAGGCACGACGACAAAACCAGAAGATATGCATTATCGACTCTAGAAGACCGCAGAATAGGCATTTGGGGTCCGGAACTCCCAAATGTTTAAGTCTGGCACCCAGAGGCAAGCCCTGGTAAAGCAAACACTAGGCAAAATGAGCAATTTTGGGCTCAGTAATGGCTTCCCAAATATTACGAAAATGCCATCCCCAGCTCTTTTGGGAAGAGGAAAGCTGCCAACGATGGTTGAGAGAATCAACCATGGGCAAATGAAGCATGAGCCAGGAGTAACCAAGCTTAGGCTTGTAGTTGGCAAAGGGGGTGGCAGGATACCATTTCCAGTCCTTCCACCAAGGTCTAACTGATTGAATACCCACCTTGTGCAAGAGGTGAGGTGGGATAGTAGAGACCAGGAGGTCAAAAGTCTAATGATCTGGGTGGATGAGCCGAAACTAAACACGGAGGTCCTCCCAAGATCGAAGATTCATAGTGGCCCTAGAAAAAAGATCCTTGGGAGTCTGAATGCCATGCTTGTGAAACCAGAGAGCACTAACCCCATGAAGTCTGGCAAGAGGAATCCCTTGCTGGGCGAAAAGAGGAGACCACCATAAATTTTACTGGTTGAATGAAAGACCATCCCGGAATCCATTCCCAGCCTAGCAGAGCCAAGGCTTGACGGCCTCCCAAGCTTTCCAAATGCTTTTGGCAACAAAAGAACCTTGAATCTAGATAGGCTCCCTCATGACCAGCAAGGTTTGAAAGCCAATCCCCTTCCACATAGGCTTGTGGAGAGGAAACCTAGAGGAGATACAATGGCGAAGAAGAATCTTCCAAGATTCGTTGCTTGTGAGACACCGGACGACCCATTTGGCACAAAGTGCATATCCTTGTTTCTGGGTATCAATAAGCCCAAGCCTGCCGGAGGCCTTAGGAAGGCAGCAAAATTCCCAAGCCACTTTGTGAAACCCTTGATGATCACTTCCAGAAGCCTAAAGAAAGTCCCAAAGAATTTTCTTGAGTCATTTGTAGGAAGCTTTGGAGGGGACCCAGTAGGAAGAGTAATAAACATGCATAGCGGCCAAGACTTTGGAGCAAATCTGAAATTTACCGGCAAGGGAAAGTGGCTTCGTGACCCAATAGGTAAGCTTCTTCTCAATTTTATTAAGAATTGCATTCCATAATTCAGTAGGCGAACCTTGGAAGGAAAAAGGGATGCCCAAAAAATGAAATATCTCCCCGTGATGAATTCTAGACCAGCCAAACTGGGAAAGCCAGGGAGGCATGGGAAGAGTAGATTGCTTGAAGTAGAGGGTTTTATGCCACTGAATGGTAGAGCTTGATGCAAGACAAAAAGTGTCTAAACACTGCAAGGCTGCCTTAACATTTTCCTCATCTTCCGCCAGGGTGAGAAAGGAATCATTGGCAAAATGGCCATTGAGAAACTACTGGGAGGAATCAGGTAGGGAGATTCCCTAGACACTTCCCATGGAAATGGAGTGGGCCAAGAGATAGCCAAACCCTTCGGCTACAAGCACATATAGAGCTGGTGCCAAGGGGCACCCTTGCCAAATAGAATGAAAAAACCCAAAGGTGGAGGACTGGTGGCCATTGATAGTGATGCAAGCAGAAGCATCGTTGAAGAGCATCTGCATAGATTGAATAAATCTTGGGCCAAACCCTATAGCGTGAAGCATAGCAAGAATAAAATGCCATTCAATACGATCATAAGCTTTAGCAAAATCAATTTTGAGAAAAAGGGCTTTCTGATTAGACTTACGAGCCCATTCCATACCTTCCCAAACCGCAATAATATTATCAAGAATAAATCTTGATTTAATAAACCCTGTTTGTTCAGGCTGGACAATTTGAGGGAGAAAATGATGAATTTTGAGAGCCAGGGCTTTGGCAATGATCTTGTAGGAGACATTGAGCAAGGTAATAGGCCTCCAGTTACAAATATCTTCAGGGTCCCCAGATTTGGGAATGAACTTGATATTCCCCTGATTGATGATTTCCCCAAGAGATTGGGTGTGAAAAGCTTCCAAATAAACTTGGTGGAGATCCGGGCCAATGGCATCCCAGAGTGTCTTATAAAATTCGCATGGGAAACCATCGCAGCTAGGGGCTTTATCATCAGCCATGGCGAACACAGCTTCGCGGAGATCCTGCAAGGAAAGCAGTTGATCACAAAAAATCCTCTGAGCAGGGGACAAGCACTGGGGGACCACAGAAAGGCAATCCTTAAGGGCTTTCTCACTGGCAGGGGAGCTACCCTGAGAAGCAAAGACTTGTTCATAATGGCGAACAAAGGCTTGCAAAATATTAGGAAGCTCAGTGAGAACCACAGGACCTTCACGAATTCTGCAAATGCCCATACTGGTGTGACAAGGCCGGAGAGCAGCAAAAAACTCTTTAGAAACTTAGTCCCCAACTTTTAACCAGTGCAGCCGAGCTTTGATCTGAGCCCCTCTGGCAACATGATTGTTAGCCATTTGCTTCTGATGCCGAATCTTAGCCAGATTGCATTGCAGCTCTTGATTGAATGGGTCCTGAGCTAAAGCTTCAGTGGCAACTCGTAGAGCCTTGGTAGTGGTGTCATAGGCTCTGTGGTGACAGTTGGCCAACTGTCGGCCGTAGATGCACAAAAAATGAGTTGTATGCCTGATGGCGTCATTCCACCATTGAATCCAGCCAGAAGAGCTAACGGGACGAGGTTCAAGATTCCAGACCCGATGAATGTGGGCCACCGTGGAAGCATGATGAAGGACCGAGGTATTAAAATAAAATTGTGTGGTGGGAGGCCTAGCCTTAGGTGTCTGCCAAACAATATTAAATTGGATGGGATAGTGGTCTGGCAAGGTCACATCAACAAGAGGAATGACAGGTGGGGCTTGCTTTTCAGCGAAGGAAAAAAAAGATTACGCTGAGATCATGGCACGATCAAGTCATTTATGAATTCTGTCAGCAGAGGCCCTATAGTTAGACCAAGTGTGCCAAGCCCCATCAGGACGGCGGCGGCCCACATTGGGATCAAAAAGGCCTAATTTATTGCGCATGTAGTACCAAGCCTCCCTCTCACTTGCAGTCCAGCGAAAAGGAATGAAACCATCTTTGTCAGCCGCCATTTCCACCATATTAAAATCCCCACACACCAGCCAAGTTGCAGGTGGCAGAGAATCCGCAAGCCAACGCCAAAGTTGAGATCAACAACATACTTTAAAAACAATCATTTAATTATTTCAATATACTTTTTTTAACATAAAATTTTAAATAAAAAATAAATATTGAAACATTTTAATATTTTTATAATTTATTAATTATATTAAAATATTAAAATAATGTTTTATAATCATATTTTTTAATTTTTTCTTAATTATAATTATTCCATTTATTTAACTAGTACATAAATTTTAATTTTTATTCAAAAATTATTTTATTTTATTATATTTTTATTTGAATAATTTTTTTTTATGTCAAATTTGAAAATGACTCTTAACTTAGAGATATTGAACAAAAGTTTATTTATATCAAATTTACATCACTTCACCACTACTACATCCATTAAAGGATAGATAAATTCTTCTCAAACCTTAGATTTATAGGAGTGTAATCTTATTCAAACATTATACTACGAATTATAATATATTTTTTTAAATAAATATTTTAAAAAAATCACTACAAAATATTTGTTATGGCCAACTCATTAAACCATGTTCACGAAACATTAAGTGATTGACTAGAATGGAAAGGCCCACAAAAAAAAGGAGCAAAGATACGTTGAAAATTTGTTTATAATCATCATGTCACATAATGTCCCCACATTGATAGAATTCAGCGAATATTGTCAATTGGTAGCCTAGAAAAGGAACACCTCATCTTTTCATGGTGAATTTCTACTTGGGATGTACACTTAAATGTAGCCAATTTTATGCCCATTTCCATACTATAATAGAAGCATGTGTTGCAAAGTAATTATCTTGTGAAAAGAAGAAACAAATCATTCATATGATATTTGGATGCCATTAAAAGTGTTCTCTAGAAGAATTAATTTTATTATTGTATTATACAAATAAATGGATAATATAATATATTATAGAATTGTAAATGTATTTGAACTATACAATCTAATCTTTGGATATTATTTAGAATAGAATATGATTCGATTATAATATTATTGAGAATCAAATTTGATTCAATTATATTTCTAAAAGATTAAAATATTTAAAGGTAGTATAATCAAAAAAAATATCATCATTCACACCAATTAAAATATAACCTTTAATATACTTTCTTTTATAAATACCTATCATTTTCAAAATGATAATATTCCAATACCATCAATTATATGGAAAAATAATTGATTCAATTATAATTCTCTTAGAATGACACTCTCTTCAAGTCAATTTTTAATATGTTTCAATGTAAAATTATTTTTGCTTGATGGAGACCACCACTTGAAGTGAAATTGATTCATGGTGATACTTATCTTAGAAATGTTTTACCAATGAAGATTTTTGTCGATTCTTTATGTCTTGTTGATTGGTTGTACTTGATCTTGACACTTACCAGATAGTAATCTAGATAATTATTTTTCATTAAAGTTTTATTTTTATTTTATGATTATTATATAATAAAAAAATGTATCTTGTGTATTTTATCTCTAGTTAATTAATCTCACATAAATATGATAGTGTTTTATTTCTTATTTCATTTTCAATATAATTATTTACACATATTTTACAATTATATCAAATACCTTTTTTTGGATTGTTTTTGGATAAAAGACTTTATTTTAAGGTTCTATATGTAAGGTTGAAAAGTGTATACTCTATTATTTTTACATTACAAATTATTCTTATTTTAGTCTTTACTCTTGAAACATATTCTAGGATCATTTTAACTCAGTAATGGCCTTTTTATCCACTCCTAGTTCAAGTAGTGTATTCTATTTTCATGTGTTTAATTTTTTTTTTTTACACTAGAGCACACCCATGTAAAGATCCAATAAAGTTTTTGATTTCTTGAACTAAACCTTAAGCTCTCCAACACATTTTCACTAGATAGGGATAAAAGGAATTAAGGACAAGATAAATAATGATGTAACATCCCCTAATACAACTCTCATAATGATGCTTCAATTGCTACACATGAAACTTTTTTCATGTGTAGGCGACACCAAATCTTGATGAGATAGAGAAGACTAAGTAGTAGGTGAATGTTTCACTTATGACATGCTAACATACATGGAATACAAGAGCACATTTTTTTTCCATGTTGGATCAATGAAATTTTTTGTGATAATAGTGATGACTAGAAGATAATAATTTTTCATGATGCATAGATGAATTCCAATAGAAGATATGGGATGTACGTATGAATAGTAACCTTTGATTTGAATTTTGGGAAAAATCAAGGGGACTGGGGCACCTAGGTCGGTCCGCTCTCAAGGTTAGGGCACCCAAGTCAACCTACTCCTAGAAATTTGAGATGAAACAACTTGCAAACTATAGACCTCTAAATACTCGATTTTTAACTCTTTTATGTGTGTTCACCACCTATTTTTGCACATAGAAAAGAGAGAAAATATGTAGATATGGCTTTTCCCAAGTTAAACCCCACTTTAGGAATTAACCATGAATTAGAATTAAATCAAACTTGAATTGATATCATGTTGGTGTATATTAGAGGCTAAATCTGAAAATTAAGGTGTCTTATACCTAAAATTGATGATGTGATGCTCCTAAAGTACGTTTATTGTGTGTTGATGAGGGTTCTTTCTCTGGTAAAAAGGAATTGGGGATTGTTATTGGTGGTTCCCCTCTAGAACCCAAGAGAAGGAAAAGTAGTGTAAAGGGAAAATAGATTATCACTACTTCAAAAGGAGAAGAAGAAAAAGAAGAAAGTGAGAAGGAAGTAGAAGAGAAGGAAGAAGAGGAAATGGACAAGGATGAGGTTTCTTCATCTGAATCAGACTTATTTGATTCAGATGTATTTCAGACAATGTTGGAAGAAGGTGAACTTGACATAATTGGTGACATGTGGAATGATCGCTCTTTAGATAGTATGTCTGAGACTAAAATTGATTTGGTTAATCATTTGCTAAGTATTATTTTTTTGTGTTTCTAGTGTGTTACTGTTATCTCTATTTGAGCATAAAGTATTGTCATTAGTACCAACTAAGATCAGTTGGTAATCTAAGATGATCAGTCGGTAAAAGATGGAATAAGGAGCTGTAGAAGCTAGTCAGTTGAACTTACAAAGCCTTCATACCAAGCAGTTACAAGGTAGAACCTAAAGAAAAAAGAACATAGGTTTAACTGAGTATGTTTGCTGAGCATCAGAGTATACCAAGCACCAAATCAGTGAACACCAAGCATTCTACATGCTGAGCATCAATTATTTCGTCGAACAGAGAATGTAGTGTTTACCGTGTTGTTCAGGAAATGACATAGTAATCAACAATGACACATGTATCTATGCAAATGGTTTACATGGATCTATAAACGTATTCCCAAGATCGAGGCACATTTATTATAGATGTAATAGTTAAATGTTGTGATGATTCATATGTAATAGTTAGATCTAGGTTATTTTTGTACACCGTAGATCTTAGGTTTTCTAAGATGTTGTAAACCTAATTAGGTTAAAGGAATTTTCTATATAATTGTAATTGATTTCATTTTGACATAAGAAGACATGACAAGGAGATCATGAATCAGTAGTCACTTACAGGACATCAGAATTCAGACAAGGGTTTGCATGACTGAGCAGTTATCAAAGATAGTATTCAGTTTATCAGAAACATACAAGGCTACCGAGCAGAACAAAGAGTAATATACAACACATCAAGGTGAAATCTATTTGGTACTTCATAGATCTGATTCAGACAAGTTGAAGTTTTCATTTACATATATTTTTGTTATCAATTTAACCATTATAGCAGGGTTGTAAATCTCTTAATAGAGTAGACTTAACCATCTGTTGTAAATCTCCTAATCGAGTGCACACTTGTTTGGTGTTTCTAAAATCATTTCATAGGGTAGATCTAATCGATCTTATGTTACTCCTAACAAGGTAAGATCACTAGAAGTGATCACACTTGTAGCCTTAACCGACTACTTTATTTACTGCAGTAGTGAAGAATTTGTGGGTGTCATCCCCATCGCAGTTTTTACCTTCTAACAAGGGTTTCTACGTAGCCAAAAATACTTGAGTCATGTGTTACATTTCATGAATATTTTATTGTTTGTTTTCATGCACTTTACATTTACAAGTTATTTGAATATATGTTGCAAACAATGGAATTAGTTGGTTAAATAAACACTACTATTGCAGATTGTTAATTTAGTAAAAAAATTTGAGGGTACTGATTCACCCCTCCCCTCTCAATACTATATCTTTCCTATCCTAACAATTGGTATCAAAGCTAGATCTCTTATTTGGAAGTTTAATCACTGAAGATGAAAGATCTCAAGATGGAGAGATACAAGTTGGACAAGACAATTGAAAATCAAAATATTTAGATGCAAATATTCATTGAGCAATACAAGCAAGAAAGGGATGAATTGAAGAAGTTACTGGTTCAGAGAAAAGATATGGCTATTCGGCACTGTGAGACTGATTATCATGAAGAAGATATTGATGACCCATTTGACAATACTAGATTTGGTTTAGACAGTATATCTGACATATCTAAAGGAAGTTTATCTGAGAAAAATCTTCATCTAACTAAACAAGTTAAAGCCCTGCAGATCGATCCAGAAGCACAAATCATAAGAATGATTGATGTTATGAACAATGCTAGACAAGCTGAACAAGAAAGGAACCTGGTTGTTGAGACATAAGACAAATGACTAAGAAACTACAAGAAAAAGAATCTAAGATACTAAGACTTACCGAGCATCACTTTGAGATATCTAATCAGATGGTTTTTGTAAGTCGGTAAATCAACCGAGTGAATAGTGAGCTGACAAAGAAACTTGAAGACATTGGTGAACTCAGAGAAGAAAATGAAAGACTGAAAAATGAAGCCAAGATGCAGCAACAACATAATGAAATGATTAAAAGACTGAAGATAGTTCCAAGAAAATTGATGAATTTATGATCAGTCAAAGAGGACTTGGAAGTACTACTAGATTAGGCTATACCAAGAAAGGAGAATCATCTAAGCAAGCTGAACACATGAATGCATACAAGAGTCAAAGGCCTAAGAAACTATCATGTTATCACTATGGTAAATCGAGACACACATCAAATGTTTGCAGGATTAAAGCAAAAGGTAATCCTAAAACCACTCCTAAGTTCAATGGTCATTGTTATAGTTGTAACAAGTATGGACATCAAGTGCATGAGTGTGGATCTAATTTGAATAGGAATCCTAACAAACCCTACATGGATAAACACTTTCTCACTTGCAACATGCATGGACATGCATCACAAGAATGTAGAACAAAGATGAAGTAAGTCTGGACACCAAAAAGGATAAAACAAGTCCTATCAATTGAGAAGACAAGGTTATGCTTATACTTGGGATTATAACACATGGGTTAACTACACAACATGTGGAAGATATGGACATATTGTAGCTAACTTTATGAGGAAGCACTGGAGAGGTAGATCTCGTAGCTAGACAAGCACTAGTATGGCTTGTTTACATTGTCATAAGGTCAGTCACTTAAGTAAAGGTTGTAGAGAACGAGCACCAGAGACACAAATCTATGAGAATGGAAATAAAATTGAAAATATCATGAGGATAAGAAACACTATGTGGATAAAACCATCAGGTGATAATGTTGAGTCAAGTAATGCAGTCGGTGACACCTCATCCATTGGATTGGGTGACATCGCCACCTCCACCTAAGTTGAAAAGGTATGCATGGAACTGCTAATCCTAATTGGTTATATCTATCATATAGTTCCTTATAACAAGTGTTCACATACCAAATCTGCATGAATTAAGATGCACTATGGTTTTACATGTTTTGAGCTTTAAGAGTTTACAGTCAGTATATGCTAGACCGAGTGAGAAGTTGCTAGTCGGTAACTATTAGCAAGGTTAACCGAGTGCCAGTATTAATCGAGTGGAATTTCACGTGTTAACTGAGCTTATGACATTTTGTTGTATACACCAAGAGTGACAGTTGTCACTGAGCCATGTTAGGTCGAGCATTTATTGCAAAAAGATTTGAGAGGGAAGTTGAAAATACTATAAATACATGAAGGACTTAGCTTTTTTTTTACACCACAATCACGAAGAGCTAAGAGTCTACAGAGCGAATTTGAGAAGAATATTTTCAGAGCGATTGAACAAAGATTTGAAGGATTCTGAGTAGTTTTTATCTTTGATACGAGTAAGTGTCATCATCACCGAGCTATTTATTTGATATTTTCTAAAACCCTAAATGAAGAATAATGGCGTCTCCATCTAAGGTTAAAAAATCCAAGATTGTAGATGAGGAGGAATTTAGATTGATCATCTCTTCTACATGTGATGAGTTAAAGTACAAACTTCACCCTGAAGTTGCTTCGCAGATTGAAAAAATTGAAGCTTTTTCGAGCATACCGCCTAGGGTTTTTCTAGTTGAAGACATACACACCTACATTCACTATAAGATTGGTGAGATTGGTAATTTTGAGCTTATTTCTACATGTTAAGAGCTAAGTGTTAATGGTAAATTAAAGGATAATCATGAGCATTTGAAAGTCAAGGGTTTTATTAATGCCCTACATTTTTTTAAGGTTTTCAAGAATGAGTGGATAAGAGTTGTTTTTATTCATTATCATGATGGGAAACTATGGCTAGATGAGCTTGTGAAGATCACAAAGGATATCATACACGCAATAATAGGTTACCCTACCACTAAAAAAGTCATATCACTGAGGAGTGCACCAATAACCGAGCTAGAGAAAGCTACTGGAGTAGAATGGGACAGTAGAGGATTGAAAGTTAACATAATCATGGATCCTAAAACCAAGTTCGGTGCATATGTTATTAGGTACAAAAAAATTCAATCAAGAAAACCCAATAGTGTACCGTGTGGAGCAGTAGATATTGTATTTAAGATGGTGAAAATGGGATTTCAGCTGGACCTCGTCGAGTTGTTGTTAAAACAAGTTGAGGAGAGCATGAAAATAATTCATTCAAAAAAATCAAATACATGTAAGTTTGGATCACTGCTACTTTGCATATTCTTTTATGTGAAAAACATTTTCCCGTCCATCAATAATATTGATTGGACTACTGACAAGCCTGTGACATTACAAATAAATGATTTGATTCAAAAATTGGGTGAAAATTTTGTGATTATATTGGATATTTATTTTGAGCATTTTAAGGATAGGATGAATGCCACGAGTAGAATACCGAGATAGTTGGTTGAGGAATATGAACATGACATCTATTTCCTAGTGGACACAGATTACACACTAATAAAAGTAGTTGAACTGAGAACAAAATGGTTATCCCCAATGGGATAGGAGATTGATATTGACCGAGCTTCAAGGTTAATCAAGGCTTTACTAGCAGACCCTAAGGATCCAAAAGCTACTAGGTTTGGAACCTATGAGAAAGTGAAACAAAGAATTAAAATGGATCTAGTTATTGGGAAGGCAACAAAGAAATCAATAAAAATGATAAAAAAAACTGGTTAAACCATTTGGAGAAGATGTAGATGATGCCGAGGCATCTAAGGACATTCCAGTTGAGGTAGAACATGAGGGTCAGTTACTTCTTGTTGACACACCATATGATGAAGAGGCAACCGGGTTTGACAAAGATGTATAATCTACACCGGTTAAGCCCACTCCTAAGAAGAAGCAGGAAGAAGTGCAAACTAGGGCACATACAAGGTCTACAACTGTAGCTTCACCACAACCGAAGAAAGGAGTTGTAAAGATTTATAGGCCTACACCGACCAAGACTTATCAAAAGAAACAAGGTACACAAGTTACCTCTGAGGCACCAAAGAAGAGAAGGAAGCTGATAAGAGGAAAAAATGACATTGATGATGAAGAAGATGACCTAATCAATTCAAGGTAGATGTGAATAAAGATCAATCAATTGGTGAGCTAGCTGAAACAATAATAGACACCGAAGGCCTCAATAACCCACAATTTAGTCGGTTTGAACATTTGTCAACCTAGGACTAGAAAAAGATAGAGGAGGCAACAATACAGATGATGATTAAATTCAAAAAGGTACCAATAGATTTTTCAAAATATGTACCAAAGAGTTTGTATGATAAAATATCAGCTAGATGGACTTATGCTTTAAGCACCGAGAAGAAAATGAAGGAGCATTCCCTAGTATTGGTGATGCCAACATTGATAGTCCCTTAGGTTGATGAGCTAATGAAGAAGTACTCCAAAATATTTTTGGATAAAAGAAGAGGATTGCAAATACTTGAAGAAAATCTAGTGGAAGTTGATGAGAATAGTTAGTTGTTATGGACTTCTATTCTCCAAGCCCAAGCTGAAGTAGATAAGCTGGTATTGGCCATAATACCCAAGAGGAAGTCTAAAAGAAAAGGCAAAGGCATCCATTCAGATGATGCATATCTGGCCACTAAGGACCCTATAGTGTTATCAGACACCGAGGTGCCTAATACAAATATTGACATTGACTACCAAGATGTGTACTAGGATGCACCTGAGCAGGTTATAATAACTGGAATCAATAATGGTTCAAATGATGTGCTTATAAAAGATATCACTAATGGAGACCCTGATGATGTCAAGAATGATGTAGACATCACCATTGCTGGAGCACAAATAGGGGAATAAGCCCCCACTGAGCCAACAATAAGTACTATATCGGGTGACCTTCCTATATTAGTTCAAGTAGTTAAAATTATATCACAAAAGGAACTCGAAGGCTCAATACCCGAGTAGCAAAAGGATACAACAGGGGAGCAAGGAACAAGCACACAAGGCACTACAAAGTCAAATGAGCCTAAGGAGAAAGAGGTTGATACATAGGCGCAAGAAGATCCTAAGCCCACAAAGACCACCGAAACTAACACCACTGACACTACATCAGAGGCCCCCACTCAATCAACTAAAACTCAAGTCACCGGGAAGCAAAAGATGGATGATACAGTGTCAACTGAGAAAGATAAGACAAATTTAGAGGTAAAATCTCTAGTTCCATTTGTTAAATCATCTCCACAAGAGAACAAGAAGAAGAAGAAACATGGAAAAGGGCTAGTCACCTTGGATGAGATAATAGAGATTCCAGAATGTGACCCAAGGACTTCGGACCCTGAGGAACTAATAAAGTATGGTGAGTTGTGTACAAGAAAGGCAACACAAGAGAAACTCATGAAGGAGAGTAAGAGCAAGCATATTTTAGAGGATGTAAGAGACATTCTTCATCAAGTTGTTCCCGACATCCAAATAAATGAAGATACACCTATTTTGGACCAACTTGAATCTCTTACAAGTCATATAAATGCCCCAGACATAGATGCAGAGAAAAGGATAGAAGAGAGGGCAGAAAAAAAATACAATAAACCTGTAGAGAAAATAAGCCAAGGAGTGGCTAAAAACATTCACTGCTGAGGTTTGTGAAAAGATCAAGAAGTTAGATGCAGACATCTTAGCCAATGAAAATTATTCTCTAACCAAGCCAAATGCTTTCCATAAGAATATCCTTAAAGTACAATAATTGAGGCGGTAAAGAGCAAACCTAAGGAAGCAAGAAGAAATCATAAGTGACCAAGTCACCGAGCTACAAGCTGAGTTGTTTCCTCACTTAAAAATCATTGAGAGACATATTGAAAAGGCTAAAGTATTAGTCACCACCCTAAAAATATCATTTTTGGAGAACATTTTTGATATGCATGCACAAGTTGGTCTTGAGCACATTGCTCTTACCAACTTAAAAGAGGAATGGGAAAACCTCTTAGCTTCATTGTAGAAAACCCACTAGCACATATTTGATAAGTTGTAACTACATTTTTTTTGGCATTAATTTCAAAAAGGGGGAAAACATGTATTTGCTGATGTACTTCACTACATATCGGGAGCATGTACCTAGGGGGAGTTTTGTAGAAGAGTTAGTAAAATTTTGATTTTGGTGCATATGTATATATAGAGTTAGAACATTTTTTAGATTCGGTACATATACATTATGGTTTTGATACTAATGCTAAAGGGGGAGATTTTTATCTGTATTTTAGCATTAAATGTTGTCATTGTTATCAACTAATATTAGTCAGTAATCTAAGCTAATCAGTCAGTAAAAGATGGAATAAGGAGCTATAGAAGCTAGTCGGTTGAACTTACAAAGCCTTCATACCAAGCAGTTACAAGGTAGAACCTAAAGAAAAAAGAACACATGTTTAACCGAGTATGTTTACCAAGCATCAAAGTATACTGAGCACCGAGTTAGTGAACACCGAGAATTCTACACACCGCGCATCAGTTATTTCACCGAAAAGAGAATGCAGTGTTTACTGAGTTATTTAGGAAACAACATAGTAATCAACAATGACACATATATCTATACAAATGGTTTACATAGATCTATAAACATATTACCAAGATCGAGGCACATTTATTATGGATATAATCATTAAATGTTGTGATGATTCATATGTAATAGTTAGATCTAGGTTATTTTTCTACACCGTAGATCTTAGGTTTTCTAAGATGTTGTAAACCTAAGTAGGTCAAATAAATTTTCTATATAATTGTAATTGATGTCATTTTGACATACAAAGACATGACAAGGAGATCATGAAGCAGTAGTCACTTACATGACATTAGAATTCAGACAAGGGTTTAGATGACTGAGCAATTATCAGAGATAGTATTCAGTTTATCAAAAACATACAAGGCTACTGAGTAGAAAAAAGAGTAATATACAACACATCAAGGTGAAATCTATTTGGTATTTCATAGATCTGATTCAGACAAGTTGAAGTTTTCATTTACAAATATTGCTGTTATCAATTTAACCATTATAGTAGGGTTGAAATCTCTTAATAGAGTAGACTTAACCGTCTGTTGGAAATCTCCTAACCAAGTGCACACTTGTTTGGTGTTGCTAAAATCCTTTCATAGGGTAGATCTAATCGATCTTATGTTACTCCTAACAGGGTAAGATAACCAGAAGTGCTCACACTTGTAGCCTTAACTGGCATACTTTATTTACTGTAGTAGTGAAGAATTTGTGGGTGTCATCCCCAACGCAATTTTTGCCTTCTAACAAGGGTTTCTGAGTAACCAAAATACTTGAGTTATGTGTTACATTTCATGAATGTTTTATTTTTTTTTTTCATGCACTTTACATTTACAAGTTATTTGAAGGTATGTTGCAAACAATGGAATCAGTTGGTTAGATAGACACTACTATTACAGATTGTTAATTCAGTAAAAGTTTTTGAGGGTACTGATTCACCCCTCCCCTCTCAGTACTATATCTTTCCTATCCCAACAGTTACCAAATGATATGGTAAAAAATATTTAGAGAAGGTTGTTGCGGGATGGTTCAGATTGTTGAGATTTCAAAAACCAATTGAAAAGAAATGTACTGATACGTCACATAAAATATATAAATAAATTGGTGAGACAAGAGAATGTATAAAGAAAATATCTAATTTTTAATAGTATTATATCTGGTGGCTTGTTGCAATTGACAATTTTAGAGGAAGGATTGAGTTTATTGAGCCTAAGTTGAATGAGATTAGCACGAATGTGATTTCTTCAAGGATAAAGATTGAAAATAGAGGATCATAGTTGGTGAGCCATGTACTAAGTTGTTACATATACAAAGATGGAGGGAATATCTAGTAAAAAACTTTTGGTTGGTAAAGGACACGGTTGAGTCCAGTTAGAACATATTTTTAGAATTATTTTTGATGCACGGGGCTTTGAGCATTGGTTCTAGTCCACGGACTAGACATCTGCATTTGATATGTTGGTTTTTCATGATAGTTTGTGTGCTCAGATGAGTTTAGATATGAATGAATGGAAGAAGAGTCTTCCAATTATCAAGGAGAGGTACAAGAAAATCTTTCTTGTAAAAAAAATTGTTTTTATTTGACTATTTGAATGATGTTGTGTGGCCCTTTTTCATTATTGGCAAAAAGAGGGAGATAAAATAAGGAAAGAAAAACTAAAAATAAATATTTAACTCAAGGGGAGTTTTTGTTTTTGATATTTTTGGAAGAGTGAATTTTTTCTATTTTTGTTGTTTTTCCATCAATGCCAAAGGGGGGAATTGTTGAGATGCTAGCATTGTTGTAATTTATGTCAAAGCCCTGTATTGGTTGGTCATGCTTCATTGTTGTTTAGATCAGATCTATTCTAGATGCACTATATTATAGTAATGAACTGTGTGGCTGGATGTCCCTGCTTTGGTAATGATGAAATTTCTTTTTGGTACATCTATGGTATTTGGTGAATGTAGTAATGTGAATTTTTTCATAGATATCTTTAGTTGTGTTTCAAAGCTCTTTTGGGTATCTCTGCTACTTGGACATTCATGCAATGCATCATAAGTTCTTGGTATGAAAATTATATTTAGTTTTGGATAGGTCTTATCTTGTGCTATCCTTTGGTTGATTCATAATATATGTAGATCAAGACATGGTCTTGGTTGTGGCATTCCCATCAGCTCCAATAATATATTTATCTTTTAGTGATTATACTATATAACATGCTTATATTATGAGTGACCTATCTTTAGGTCCTATGGTAGTGTGTTATGAAGTTCTCATATGTGCAACCTATCTTTTAGGTCCAGTGCTAGCGTGTTGAACTATATTTAAATATCTTTTTGTATTCAAATGACATGTTTTTGCTAGGCTAGCATATGCATTTGTTTTATCATATATGTATGTATATATATAGAATATATAGAATATTTGAAGGTATGAGAGTGAGAGTATGTTGAAAGTGATATGATGTGAGCATGATTATATGAATGAATACTTAGTGGTGATGTGTGCAAGAAAAAATAAGAAGTGTAGAGGATAATAGTGAAGGAAAAGGTTAAGAACATAAAGGTGTATTCAATTTTGCAGAAGGTTGGTAAAGGTTGGTAGAAGATCTCTAACCATATATGTTGCAAATATTTTTTGTGGTGTTGTTAATTTGAAGTATTTTATTCATATATAGATAGAACTTTATTAGTTCACATTTTGTTTGTAAGACCTTTTTGTAATCAATCATTTTGTATTAGGGTAGTTAGCCCAACTGGTTGTGAGCCTACATGTAGTGAGAAAACTAGCAATGAGCCCTTGTAAGAATCACCTTAACCAATGTTTTATTCATAAGAATTAGTTTCTCTATGGTTTTTCCCATCTTGGGTTTCCTTGTTAATTCTAGTGTTATGGTATTTGATATTTGTGTGCTTTCAAGTTCTTATATGTTTTAATTATCTAAATGGTTTAAAATTGTACTAGATTAATTAAGTTTGAGAATTTTTTTTGGAATAAATGATTCACCCCCACCCCCCAGTATTCAACCTAGTAAAAAAATAATACCCATCAGGACTGCATCATCTACATGAGTCCATAATCCCTCGTAGAACATCACACCCATAACAAACTAGTAGTATTGCCACCATAAGTAGCCCTACAAGCCATATTTATGAGTTTTTCATTTGAAGAGCCCATCACTACACATTTCATTTAGGAATCCTTTTTACAATTGCATTTGGTTCAAGAAGACCCAATGACAAATCAATTGTTATGCTCAATTGCAATCGGGTCACAAGGATTTGATTACAACCTATACAATAGATTTAGAAGTGTTCTTATAGTCATGTCACTAAGACCCAACTACACACAAACTTAAACTATTTGTATCAAAAATTTATAATTACAAGTGTAGGTCAGACCTTGAGTCCTACCTGCTTGTTTACCTACTCACCACTTAACTCTTACTAACTTTTGTTTCATCCTCCATTTGTAAATTTGCAACTTTCCCATTTTCTCTCACTTAACTCGTCCTCTCAAGTGATCGTAGTTGTCAATTGTCTTCACTCCTTGATTAATATCATCCATCAAATCAACTTTAAATGCCTATAAAATGTGATCACCATCCTTAGTTTGAATGGACCACGACTCTTTGATTCTCCTTGTAACACCATAATTATCATATTGTATCCTTTCTTTCATTGTGTTTATGCACTTTTATTTTGAGAGCAACATGATTTTGAAGGAATAAGAAGAAGCAATAAAGCTAGATCAAAGGGATGCTTTGGTTTGATTTTTTTCATTATGTTTAGCATTTTGTTTTGATTAATCTATTGATTAGGTTAGGTTTTTTTTACATGATTATGGCTTTTCATGGTTGCCTAATGATTTCTTTTTTTTCTTATGTTAATCTCCTACCATACAAAAACAATTTTGAATTATCTTGCATTTACTTCTTTTTTTTTATCAGTAAAAGGCTGAAGCCATGCAATTTAATTATTAAAATTTATAATTATAATTCCAATGTTCCATTCAGTGCGGGCACTGGTAGGAAAGAATGGAGAAGAAAACCTCCAGTCTAGCCCGGGACTAGGGTCCAGATCTTTTGTTACATATAATATGATTAGGGCATCCCCTCATTTACAACATGCACTGAAGGCATTCCTTCATTTACAGTGAAATTAGGGCATACCCAAATACTAATCTAGATTATTATGCATTACATCCTGATCTTGATAATCTCCTAAAAATTTAAACTGATTAGAATCTTCAAATGGCTTCGATGGATTTCTTGAGTCTCCTATTATTTGATTTCATTGGGATCCATCCTTGGGTTTGATTAAACTTCCTACAAACATAAACGCTAGATGCTACAACTAATATTTCTTAATTTGGTTAGTCCTACAATATAGCAACATTAAATATAGTTTGGAGGATTAGCCTGTAATTTCTAAGATTTGTCCATTAAAATTGCGATCTCATTGTTGTAACTATCCTTAGTAAAAGAAATGAGCTAAAACTTAACCGAACAACCAAACTTTGATTAATCTATAAAACATGAGCAGGACTTAATCTTGAATTATAATTCTAAGATAATTAATGCTTATACATATATTAATATAAAGCTTGAATTAAAGATAGAAAGGAAGGGTGTTGTTTCAAGAAAATAATTAGTAAGCAAAACCTACAGAGAGACCAATGATTTCAGAGAGGAAGATGTTGCTATACCATTAACCGAAACTTGATACCAAAATAAAGAAGGAAGGAAAGGAAAGAAATCTTAGAGTAATATCCATTAAAGATTTATAGATTACTAAGAAGAAGAACAAGAGAATTGTATCACTTATATAACTGCAAAGGACTATTAAGAACAAAGCTGAAAACAACACCTAAGAACGAAAGCTTCTCCAAGCTTGCTAGTAAGGAGACATTGAAACTGAAAGAAACTAAAAACCAGGTCGAGACAAAGACCGACATGGTAATATATTACCTGAAGTTGATGTATATCAACTATATACTGACTTCAAGATAAGAGATTGTCGAGGTAGCCTTGTCTGAAGCTAACTCAAAATCTACAGAACTGAGAGAAGAATCAAGAATATAAATAGGACAACCACCTATGATTAGATTCTTGAAATATCCCTACCATCTGGCCTACCAATAAATATACTATAAAGATCTTATCTACCTAACTGCAACACTTGTAACATAAAACCTATGCTAGCTGAGCCTCTTCAGACACCCTTCACAAGATGTCTATTTATTGCTAAAAATTAAAATCAAGATCTAGTAAATAAGGTAAGCGGAGGAATTAAAGAACTCCATTGTAAACCACATGTCTCATTCCATCTAAATTATCATAGATACTATTCATACAGAAAATCTAAATTTCTATTTATTTATTTCCTGAATTGTAAACCTCCAGTTTAGCTTATTATTTACATGGGTAAGGGAGAAAATGATAAACAATATAGTGACTATCATGAAAAAATATTAGTTCAGGTACTGGTATTGCAAACTGGGAATAAGGGAGATAGGTGCGGTTAAGGTAGGATCAAATCCTTATGAACTTTCCTCTAAACTCCATAGCAAATTAAGGTGTTGTTTCTATTACATCTGATGGCTTTATTTGTGTCCCTTTTTTCTTTCTTTTTCTATTAATTTTAACCAACATAGGCCTTATATCAAAGGATTATTCATCTTCTATGTCACTGAAGCCTTCTCTGTCCGTATTTCCCACATCATCCTCATGCCAGTAAATGTAAAACTAGTCCTCTACTTCTAGTGACCTAACATGGAAAAAACAAAACAGAAATTCCAAGTTCCTCCTAATTATAGGGCCTTTGGAAATAAGAGTGGCTACATCCTCAGATTCCATGATGGGAAGAGATGGAGCTATTTTGCCACCGATCATTGGGGAATTGTAAAATCTTGGCTTTGTGATGGTTAGGTCTCCCTTAATATTATTGATAACAGTATCTAATCCTCCTAGGAATTTCTTTTTGAAAAGTCGGGTACATAATCTCCCAATATTAGATTTGACCGGGTCTACTTGGGATGACGAAGCTATGAACATGGATGGAATGACTGAGTTAACACGGTAATGATTGTCATTCATTAAAAAATCCATCCCTAGTATCCCATAAACTTCCCTGATAATTATAGCATGCGTGCATAACATAATTGATTTGAGTCTCTTAATATCTATGGGTCCTTCGAAGACAGTTTCAGGTTTTAAGCCTCTAAGTTTGATAGGGGTAGTCATCGAAGCAAGAAAGAGGCTTTGCATTCAGAGGCTATAGATAAGGGTTGAGGAGGGAAACTAATATAGTAGATGAAGTGTCTAATCATATTCTAACTATTCATATACTGCTATGTGTTTTTTTGTAAACCTATTTGAGTCACAATGTTGTGCTTAGAACAATTGTAATTGTCTTTATTTGGATTTATATGAAGTCATGTATTGTAACTAATCCATTGATGGCGAATATGACTCATGGTATTCTAGGCAATTCTAGATAAACTTCTTAACTAAGAATTCCAAATATATCCATGAAAGTAAAAAGATTAATCATATGCTATCTAAAGAGAAAGAGCATTAACTATAGAATATAAACATTATATTGTTGAACTGAATGTTTAAAGGTTTGAAGTATGCCTTAGACTACTCATAACCAAAATATTAATACAAAATACAGAGGTAATCTCTATTAATAAAGTCTATAGATTCCTATCTATTATAGTTCCTAAATTATGCCATCCTTAATTGAACTTCCATTGACTCTTACTTTTTTTCCTTAAATACTATTAGTGTTTCATCATCTTCCTTGCGAGACTTGCAGCTGTGGGAGTTGCATTTGATAGTCGGCACTATGAAGCATACTTTGTGAGCCTTATCTTCATAATACTCTTTAGGAATGTTGTATCCCTCTGCTCTCCAGTAGTCCTTCAACCAATTAGTGGGAAGGGGATTCTTTTGCATGGATTTCATCAATAAATCCATGTTTCTCTTCATAACAGGCTAGAAAGTCTCAAAGATTGCTTCCTCTCTATGGACTAGAATTAGACGCTTCTGAGAGGCTGGAATAATAGGGATTCGGTATTTGTTAATTCTCATGTAGATTTCAGGGAAGGGAATGTGTTTTTTCAAGTAGTATTGAATATCATGAGTAGTATTGAATATCATGCATTTTTCTGGGGATTGCATTTTTTCGAGTAGTATGGTATTCTAAGATCATCTTAGTAGTATTGAATATCTCTTCTTTTGAGTAAATTGCTTCTATTTCCAATGATATGAATAACCCCACAATGTGGCCATTCACTCATACTATGAATACATTATCAAAGTAAAATTCCCCTAGGCTCTTTTCTAGAGCCCTTCTGCAATCATTAGGAATATCCTGTAGGATCATGTTCCATTGTTCAGGTAATATTGGGCCTTGAAATGCCATTTGGCTCTTCTCGTAGGAAAAGGTTATCACATTCATCTCCATGTTTATGTTGCTACTGACTCCTAAGAGATAAATTCCTATTGTAACAAGTGATAGCTTATCTTGAGGTTAATATTCTATTGCGAACATTCTAGAGTAATCCATGTGAAAGGGATTTAATGAGATGAGCTGGTCTGAAGATATCATAATTATTTATGGAATTCCATAGAGATGAACTCCGGAAATAAAAAAGGCCTAGTGACACCATTTCAAATAATAATGACAGTCGGGTAAAAAAATCTAGGATTTTGAGCTTAGCCATGCAAATTTTGGATAAACATGAACTTAAGTATACTAGATTCATATTTCATTAGTTTGGAGTAGAATTAGAGGTAAAGGATAAAATCTATACTCGTGCTGATTAGATATGTGTCAATATAAAAGAGGGTGTTAAGCAAGCATTACTCATCATAATGTTTTTTTGTGATATGCTAATGTCATTGTTTAAATCAATCTACTTGAGTTTCTACTTCTTTCTAGAAATTACCTCTTGATAATGATTTTTCTGAGAGGTGAAATCCAATAATATAATGCTACTAAGCTAAAGAACTGGTTATAAGGACATGTGAGATAATTGAAAGGATTTTATTAATAAGTTAATAAGATTACATACTAATGGAAGTGTTGTAGTGGGGATTAGGAATAGAGGCGGTAATAAAATATGAATTACAAGGTTACAAGTCATGTATCTATAAAGGAAAGGATAATCATATTACATTCTAAGTCGAGAGTTCGAAATATATGTTAAGACTGAAAGTTTAAATAGATGCCCAATTCAGTTGTTTATAATATTTCCTACAGTAAAAAGGATATCTTGGGTTATCTATTTTTAATTTTAAGTTTATAATATTCATCTACATTCTTTGAAGATGCCTTCCCCTATTAATAGGTATATATAACCTCTTCATTTATCCCATCTACACCTTTGTTAGCTAAAGCATCAACAGTCTGATTACCTTCCCTATATATATGATTAATCGTAAAATGGTTAAAACAAGAAAGTATGTTTGATCTTCTATTAAATAATCCATTCAATCTCCAATTTGGAGTTTTACCAGTTCTAAGTGCATTAATAATTAATGTTGAGTCTCCTTCTATAGCAATGTAGTCTAATTTCAATTTTTTGCAAAGTAGTAAACCTTCGATAAGAGCTGAGCCTTCTACTATATTATTGGACGTGATTCCTAAATCTCCACATTTATATGCAATTAGTTGCCCTGCCTCATTATGAATACAACAACCAAATCCTGCCTTACCTGGGTTGCCTTTTGAGGCCCTGTCAAAATTAAGTTTATACCAACCAGCTGAGGGTGGTGTCCAAACACAATTGTTTCTGAGGGACTACTTATATGTACCTTGTTGGCCTATAAAGGGGGGAATTTTAAACCCAAACCAGATTTTTCTTAATCTTTCATCTTCTAGGGAGAATTGCATGACCCTTCTCCTAGAGAAGTTACGGTTGTTAACAACTTCTACTATACATGCTTCTAACTTGTTTAAGAATTGGGCATGATCCATTTTCTTATCCTTAAATATCCTCCTATTTCTTTCCTTCCATACTTCCTAGATTAAAATGGACGGAGCTATAACCCAAATCTTATTAAACATACTGAGATCTTTCTTCCTAGGCCAGAATTTAAGCATATCATCTAAGTTATTAGGGAAGACAGTTTGTCAGTTTAGTTTTTGTGCTAACCATGTCTAGGAGTAGTGTGTATACTAACATTCTAAGAAGAGATGATCTATGGTCTCACTGGCTTTTTCATAGAGTACACACCTAGATGGGCCTTGATATCTCATCTTCTGGAACCATTCTGCAGTCAAAAGTCTATTTTGAGCAGTAGCCCAAGTCAACATACTTGCTTTTGGTAGGGAGTTCTTATTCCAACATAGGTCAATTGGAAGCTGTGTTGTATTGGGGGCCTGATTAGACAAAGAAGCATACCCGTCTTTGGTATTGTACTCACCATTTTTGGCTATAGCCCAAATAATTCTATCTGCATCAGTTGATGGGTTGATTCTCCTTTCTTTTAAAAGTTCTTCTAACACAGATTTAAAAGCGTCTGACAGTCCTAGATTATCCATAGGTTTCCAGTTCAAACCTAAGGTTGGATTGTTGTCTACAAAATCTATATAATGTTTAACATAGATCCCCATTGAATTTTTGACAAATTCTATGGCTAGATCATTGTTCAAAGTTGAATTAAGAGGGGGGAGGGCACCCCAGGAATCCTCCCAGAATAAAGCTTCCCCCCCATTCCCAATATCCCAAGAAATATGATCTAAGATGACCTTCCTACACTCCAAAATAAAGTTCCAAATTCTTGACCCATTTGGAGGGAGAGAGTGTCTAAAGATACTTAAATAATCATTGCCTTCTAGGTATTTATGCCTAAGAATCTTGACCCATTTAGCTATAGGATCTTTATACATCCTCCACACCAGTTTTTCTCCTAAAGCTATGTTTTGATGTTTGGAGTTTTTGAAATTCAGACCACCGACATCCCTAGGTTTACAAATCTTATCCCATGCAATCATTGCTAATTTTTTCTTATCATTAGAACCTTGCCAAAAAAAGTCCCTTAGTTTTTTGTTAATACTCCTTTCTATACCTTTAGGAAGACTCATACACATCATTTGGAAAGTTGGGATTGCTGATAGAACAGACTTGATCATTGTTGATTTGCCAGCACTGGAGAGCCACTTTCCTTTCCAGGAATCCACTTTTTTATCTATATTATTCAGAACTCAATAAAATATGTAATTAATAAGGAATCTACAAAACCCCATTTATTGAAAGGATTCATTTTATTTCATTAAATCAAGATAAATTTTTTTAATGTAAGTTATAATATATAATTATTAATTGAATATTCTTAATTTTTAATTTACTTAAGATTATTTAATAGATTTTTTTTTTAAAATAAGTTTTTCTTTTATAATATATTTTATTTAGTATATATTATATTTTATTTTAATATTGTAGACATCAAATTTTAAACATAATTAATTTATTCAATTAATTGTTCATTCTTCTAGTCTTAGCTAAATTAATTTATCTAAAATCCCTATCCTATTTAATTAAATAAATATCTTGTTTTATTTAATTAATAATTGATTCCCTATTCTTCTATAGTCCTCTTATTGATTTAATAGCTAGCCTATTTAACTAATTCCTCGCTTCCCAATCCCTTTAGATAAATTAGTTAATCTAATTTAATTAATGTGTAAACCCTTTTAATTAAATAAACCTATGTATTTAATTAACTAAGCCTTTCTTCTATTTTGAATTTAAAGGAATTCAAAATTCACAAAAGCCCTCATCCACTTGCATCTTCCTACTCATCCACTTGCACCCCTTATAATTAGGCAAATATCCTATTTGTCTAATTAACCCTCATCCACTTCCCAAATCCTAATTTACCTACTTGCATCCTAATTAACCTAAGTCACTTAGTCCTAAACCCTCACTAAGTGTGTGCAGATTCCTAACCATAAAGATTAGAGAAGCAAAGCCAAACTTTTCCACTTTCATCTCAAATCTAATTTAAGTGCATTGAAGGCCCTTCATTAATGTTTGAACTTTGATGCTTTTGAGAGATAAATGTCATTTATGGAAACTCTCTCCCAATCCTTTCAACAACCCTCATCAATACACAAGAAGCCATAACTTCTTGAAATAATTAAGCAAATATCATCTCATTCCTCTTTCAATTCAATCCATTCTCATTGTACAAAACAAGAACACTTATGCATTTTTGAGAGAGCTCTTCATCCTTATGCATCCTTGAATCCATTTCCATGATCCTTTGCTAAGCTTGATAAAATATAGAGCATCCTATTACTATTATGCTATCTAAATTATGAGCACACATACCATCAGAGTATCTTGGACAAATCATTGCAACAAGGAGGCTACAACAGGGTTACTATGTTTTGCATATTTGTTGTTTATTTGGCTCTTTCTGTCTTATCATGTATGTTGCTCTAATTTTGTGTTCTGGGTGTTCTTACTAGTTGTTTTCATTCCTTTGGTTCACATTTCCTTGCACAGATTTTGGCACACCCGATGGGACCCACTTCACAGGTTCAAGAGTAACATTTTTGGCATCTTTAGCACTTTTTGAATCTTGTAGGTTTTAGTCATTTTTGCATGCAGTTCAATAGATACACATTGGAAAGTTTCCTCACATTACCGGGATTCATCAAAAGGTTTCAATCACATTTTTTAGAAATTTTACAGATTCAGCAAAAAATCATGCAAAAGCGCTCTATCATTCACTAGATATGCCCTAGTTTTCAATGGATATGCCTTGGCATATTTGACTTTGTTGTTAACACTTGATCTTGTAGATACAATGAAGGGGATCTACCATTTCTCATTCAATAGATACGCCTAAGAACATTCACCATTTTGTGAAAGTCAAAAAATTATTATGTCTCAATAATCTTGTGGATTTGACATTCTGTGAATATGTCATTCTATGGAGGGGCTCTTTCAATCACCAGATACACTATGATATCTAGAAGATAAGCCTTTGCTTTCACTTTTTGCATTTTATTTTACACATATTTTTCTAATCTTCTAACCTTTCTTGTTTGTGTGCAATCACCTCACAAAATAAAGTCATCTATACTTGTCAAAGACCCCATAAAAATTAACAAGTGTGTTTATAGGACCGTAAAAGAGAAGGGGATTTTGATTTTACAAACAAACCAGATTAATCAATGAACTATTTGTTTATTTAGCATAAGAACACTTCATTTAGCACTTAAAAATAATAATCTCCTCTTTATGTGTTTGGTGTGATAGCAACATTTATGTAATCCAAAAGAGATAATAAATGTATCTTCTCCCCTTGCTTTTGCATAACTTGGGTGAAGAGAAATTCATTCTTCCTTTTTAGAGGACCTACCTTTTGAGAAGCCTATAATACCAAGTGAAGTGGATGATCCAAGTAGTAATAGGCTTAAGAAAGGTCTCCATCCAAACCACTATATAAATGTGTGATCATAATTAATGTTTGATCAACAGAGTCACTGCATGATAGCTCTCCTCTACTATTCTCGAGATGTGTAAAACCTTGGTTCTCAAGGGAGGCCTCCTGTAGGTGTTTATCAAGCACCCTCTGAACATCCACAAACCCTTCTATTTTTTTATGCTAAGGGTTCCTAAAGACATCCCACATCCTCATGGCTCTTGGTAGAGATAGTGGTTCCTTAGGAATTGACGACCCTTGGAATTCAAAGCATGGTGTGCCTAAGAAGTGAGTGCACAAAGGAGGATCTTGTGCCTCCAAGATTCTGAGCTATTTTCCTTGAGTAAGTATGAATGGATTTATCTAAGTGGGAACTCAGTAAATATTATCCTAAATCCTAAGTTGTATGCGTGCTTGGTTACCAATCTATCTTATTGTTCTTATTGTGTTTGTATCACATATTTTTCCAAAAAGAAGTCAGTTCAAACTTTGTGTCAATACAATCCTAGTCCACTAGATACACCCTAATGTTGGGCATATGTGCATCATTCATTGGTGGACTTGAACATACTTAGCGTAGTCACTATTAAACTATTTAGTGGTTTGCATATTTGTTCTGTGGATTGTTTTTATACTTTAGTGGATACACTCTACCATTCAGCAGATAAGACAATTTTCCCAATCCTACAGATGTGCCTTTTGAGCTTAACAAATTCAAGTCGTACCTACTCTCAAAAACATTTTGCATATTTTCTAATTTGTTAACTAGAAACACCACCTAATCCTATAGATTCACTTTTTCATTTGAAGGAGATGTCATATACACTTACAACTTGTTTTTTTCATCCACCAGATACATCTTCTTGTCTTTCAAATACAACCTTATTGTCATAAACTTGTCCTAAAATCCTCCCAATCCTTCAAATTTTCCATATGAAAAAAGTATCCTTATTAACAATCTATGAAGCACCATTACACAAATATGCCTTGTTTTCCACCATATATGACCTTTATTGTCAGAAACCTTATGTAGTCAGTCTCAAGAATTAGTGAGTACTAATCCTGCATATACACTCTATAATCACCTAGATTCACCATTCTACAGATACACTTTGTAATCTCTAGGATATGTCATTCCATAAATATGCTCTATGTTTTCCCAGATACACCTGACATTGGTCAAAATTGTTTCTTTCATGGATACGCCCTATCTTTACATAGATTTTCTCTATGATTGTTTGGATTTGACTTGTATACACTATCAGCAAGATATTTTTTAACAAAAACATCCCTTGCTCCACAAATATCCTCTTTTTGAAAAAGTGTTATCTCCTTTATAGGATTGTATTTAGTCTCACATCCTCCATCATCCTCCATACTACATAGTCACATAGACTAGAATCCCACATCATTATTTGAATCAAATCCTAGGTCATCATCAACCAAATCAAATCCCTATCCATGTTTGATCTCATATCTCTGAGTATCCATGCCTATATCTTTGTCTTCCATCATCCCTCAAATTTCTTTCAGACTATTCTTGAATAAATTATCTTATTCGTCATTGTTACCATATTACCTCAATCAAGAGGTTTAGTTTTGCTTTGACCATCTTGTTTCCTATCACCGTCAATTTATATGGTTAATCTCCCATCCCTGATAATCAACACTAGGTTTTTTCAACTCACACATGAGCATCAGGTAATCCTTAATACGTCATATCCATCACCTTGGATTTTTTAGTTTGCATTATCTTAGCTATAGTCATTCTTAGATAATATCCTTCATACAATGTTCATTATCTTCCCTAGATTGTAGGTCGTACATTATATGCCACCACTAACTCATTAAAAAAAAAGAAAGGTAATGTATCATAATATTCCCAATGTTCCCTCATTTGGCTCTTGGCCTAATCCTAACAATGCCATGGTCACCTTTGACCCCCAACAATAAGTGCAAGTGGAAGAAATATGGGCCAACCTACAAAGGGCTCCTACCACTAGATCCATGGAGGCCTTCATGAATCACCCAAGACATACAATAATGGTCAGTTTGATCATAATCCAACATCGTGATACTATCCTTTCTAACTTTGCAGGGTAGGTACTCAATTTCCATCGGGGCTCACATCTTTTAACCCCGTACATCCTATACACTTCCCAGATGGTACATTTAACCATGTCATAGAGGAAATTGTTGATCCCCATCCAAGGTCCACTCAAGTTGGATCATCTATACCCCACTTGATCTAACCAACTTCTACTCAACCCATAGTGCATACTATACCACAACATAACCCCTTCCCAAGTATAAAATCTGCACCTGCTAACCCACTCCAACCTTCCATTCACCAAGCATCCACGATGTAATCTTCACAACCTCCCATAAAAATCACTTCCACTCAAACACCACCTCCACCTCCCACATCACAAGTCTTCTCTCAAGCACCACCTCTACATCACGCACATCAAATCTCTACACAAGCGTTGCCATCTTCCACTCAATAGACCTTTACCAAGCACTAACACCACTCATCATCCAACAAGTCTTCATGCCATCTTTACTCCCGCCTCATATTCCTACAACACAACCTAAATAACCACATCACACAACATGGATGCCCCCCACAAGATCTCTAAACTAACCACTCACTTCATAGTCTCCTATATTCATGACCGCATCTCCTGCATTTGCAAGCAGTTTACATCACAACCCGCTACAAGACCCACTTTCACAACAAAACTCTTAGAGGCACCATCATCATCCACTTGGGGCATCACTCAAGCACAAATGCATGCCCAAGGGATCTAGACAAAATCTTGCATCTCCACCCCTTTCACCTTTCAAATATCCATGCATTTCACTTCTCATCCTTCCCAACTTGAACAACAAACTACATTATTTCCTGCATACGTCAACTACTTGGTGATGTCTTCAGTCGTTGCTACTCAAATTTTTCCACCTCCACACTAGGCTAATCCTAAAATTTCCCATGTGAACTACCTTGCACCTCCTCCTAGAGCCACTAATACCCAAGGTACTTATCCATCCTTTAGTGGTGCTACTGCATACCCAAACTACGCGGACCAAACATACAAACATCCCTTTTACCAACCATCATAGCAACAACAGTAACTACCTTTCTACCAAAAATAGTTGCAACCCCAATAGTTATACGTAACTCATCCACAACAACAACCCTTGTGACCCGCATATGAAGTTTCTCAATCACCTTACAAGACCCTACTACATTCCCAAAAAAACTCAACATGTTCCCCAACACCATTTGACCCATACCAGGTATTAGGCTCCAATGTAATGGGTGCACCCACTCAACAACCTGTCAATTCTAAGTGGTAAGTAATGAAGAATTATCTTAAGGAGATCCATGCATGGAGTGAAAGAAAAACCTTCAAGTTTGAGGAATTTTGTTTGTACCCATTTGATCCTTCCATCACCACAATCCCCTTCCCCAAGCACTTTGAGACACCTAAATTTGACAAATACAGAGGGAATGGTGATCTGGTCAAATCATGTCAAAGATTTTTACATGGCCTGCCAAGAGGTTTCCTACAACAAAAAATATCTTATGTACCTCTTTCCCAAGAGCTTAGGGGGAACCATTCTTGAGTGGTTCTATAAGATACTTTATGTATAGGTCTCAACTTTTGTAGAACTATTTGAAAAGTTTGTGTCACAATATGCACATAACATCAAGAGTGAGCTATCTCTCTTGGATCTCTACAATTCTAAATATAACAGAGGTGAAAGCCTAGCTAACTTCCTTCAAAGATGGAAAACCCTCACCAAAAAACTATCATACCAACCTCCTGAAAATTATTTGACAAAGATATTTATCAACAACTTGCATTCCAAGTTGGCTCATTACATATGCATGAATTGTATTCAGACCTACAAAGACAATTGGGGAAATGGATCATATATTGAGAAAGGCCTCCTCGATGAAGGTGTCATCAAACACTACAAGGAAGGGAATTATGACAAACCTAGTAAAGATAATCCCCGCTGTAATACCCCAAAAATGGGCTATAAGTTCATTAACCTCCTACATCGACAAATTCGAACGAAATCAACATCAAAGTCCTAATCTAAGGCACATCTAAACATCATCGAATCATAATTGATTATCTTAAATTTTGCATCGGGGAATATTCCTAGTAATATTCCTAATTATCTTAATTATCTTTAATTTTATAATTATTTGGCAATAAATCACATTTATCCTAAAATTTGATTAATTGAATATTTTCATATTTAATTAATTAGATTTAATATTTGCCACTTAATTATGTAATTAAATTTAATTCTATCTATTATTAATTGTATTATTTAATTTTGACAATAAATCAAAATTCTTATCTTTAATTGATTAAATTCTTATTTAATTAATTAAAGCATGTTGTCATTATTTAATAATATAATTTTTAATAAAAGTTTGGTAAAATAGTTAATTAACCCATAAATTAATTATTTATTTTCAAAAATCAGTTGAGTTGAGGATAAATCACTTTATTTATTTATTTAATTCTTAATTATTATGCATATTCAAAAGAAACAGTTAAACTCCAAATCAGAAAATCAATGCAAGTTATTGACTTTTTGGAACTCAACATCCTTTTGGAGTTCAAAAAGCTGATCTAAACTCTAATTTGAGTTAAAAAGCTATTTTTGCATGTTTTTGCATGATTTTGAGAATTAACTATCTTTTATGATCAGATAACTCAAAAATCAAGATGAGTTAATTTGAGTGATTTATGGCTTTTATTCATGCACCTCCAAAGCCCTGGATTTCTATAAATTAAGGCTTTAGCTCTTCACAAATCATCTCATATTTTGCACAATCACGCTGGAGAATTGGAATTGAAGAATCAAAGCTCTTGTGAATCGACATCTTTGTGAGATCAATCTTATTTTTGCATTCATAGTTTTCATATCATTGTTAGAATCTTCATTGTTAGATCATTTAGCATTCATTTCATATCAAGTTTTTCATATTAGCATAGATTCATATCAAGTTTTCATTCTTATTGCATAGAAAATATCAAAAATATAGATTAATGGCATTCAATTTCATATCCATCTTTTGCATTCAAATCCTTCATTTAGGTGTCGTCTAGGTCACTGATCTCGATTACAATCTGAGAACATTAATCTCGCACCTATTAGAAGGCAGTAAATCGCTTGGTTAGATAGCTTTCAATTTTGCACGATTTTGATTATAGCTAACCTCTAATGTTTTACTGAGTGTTGTGTCTACAGATCAGGTATAATTTTCACACACACATTTCTGGCGCCCACCGTGGGGCAACCCACCTTTGCATGCTGGTTTTGATTTTTTTGGGAGCTAAAACCCCAAAGTTTCAAAGATTTAATTTTATCTCCCAAACGGCTTGGAATTTTGATCTGAAATTTTTTTTGCAGGTTGCTGACATATTATGGAAGCTACAATAAAAAACTTAGAATTTTCTGAGATGTTTTGAATTTTTAATAATTTTTTCTTGAAATTCCAGAAAAAATTAATATCTGACGCAAATCAGCATATTTTTCGAAAATTTTTATATTTTCGGAAATCTCTTTAAATTCTACAGGGGGTCCATTCTTTGTGTTTTAAATTTAGACATGATATCATAGCTCAAATAGTCAATTTACAAAAACTGGTCTGTATTGATAAAATGAGTCTCTAGGGCACAAATGAAGAGGTTTTTCTAAAATTTTTGCATTTTTGGAAAGCTCTCTATTTTTTAGTAGGGGTCTCTATTTTGAATTTCTTATTTTGTGGCCAAAATAATATCAAAAAAATTAGATCTTGTTGACTAGGTCAAATGCAGCAAAAAAAATAAAGTTTTGTGATGGGTATGCACTTATTTTTTTTACATGGTTCAATGAATGATATGAGTTGTCATTTGGGTTGATTGCTGGTTATTATTACTGATAATAATTGATTTTTAGAGCTAACCCTATGGTTTTTATAAGTTGAATATATTTTGCATATCTTGTTTGCTTGTTTGCTTGTTGGAGAGTTCGTCACTTGCTTGCATGGAAAAGCTCAACAAAAATTGCTAAAAATCAAGTAAAATCTACTAAGCGCGTTGCAAGGATCCTAGGTATTCTCTTTCATCTAATAATATTTTAATTTGGGACTTGAAATAAATCTCTTATGTGTCAAGCTTGTGTGCATCTTTTCATGCTTTTGATCTATTTCTACACACTTGCATAATTGATACTAGGTTGTGAACCCTTAAGGATTCATTAAGTAGTCTTAGAATACTTGTGATTGATCTTGATTGCTATCTTGGGTTATTGGACTCGCTAATCCGCCGGCCCCTCATTTCCGCCCCGTGGTTGCAATCTCAGCGCCATAAAGGGGAGGGGTCAACAGGACAGAAGCGTTAAATGTTCCACTTGGCAACCCTTTTGTGCTTTTAGGAACTCCCTTGTTTTCTAAGTTGTGGACTCATTTTTAGCTTGTGTGAGGTGTTAAGTGTTCCACCTTGTGGACTCATCTCATATTCGCTTTAAACGTTAAGTGTTCCTCTTTCTACTTTTTGGATGCTTTTGGTAGATTTGCTTTCGGAACATACATCTGTGCTCACATAGTAATTAGGCCCTATGAACACTATTTGTGATTCTTGAGAGATTGGATTCCTAGCGAAATCCTTCTTGACGATAGAATCCTTGTAGGTAGGGAGGATACTTAGTGCGTTTCACATTCAACTTAGTTAGTGAGTCTTCTCTTATTGATCGACACATTCTCTCTCCGGAGAGGTTGATAGGTCATGTGGGGTTGATATCACAAGCTTTGGTGAATCAAAATTGGTTAGTGCGTCTTCTCTTATTGATTGATACATTCTCTCCCCGGAGAGGTTGATAGATCACGTGAAGTTGATATCACAGACCTTGGTGGAACAAAACTTTGTCTTAGCATGTCGGATTAATCTGCTTGCTTTGTTTGGGTTAAAAGTGAAGAGGTGTCAAAACCTTGAATCTGGAGCCAAGTCCCCTTGTGGTATACTATTGTGAGTCATCTTTAGAGAGGGTTAACCGTAGCGGACAATCCCTTCACAGGGCAAACTGCATTGACGGAACCTCAAGCGGTAATAGCCATTTTCGCCATGGTAGTGACAACCGCTATATAAATGTCCTTGTGGAAGAAATCTCCACGGGTATGGTTCATTGTTGGGTTGTCAGATCTCCCTAGCAGCTCTTGAAGATTAAGTTCTCGGACTGTGTCAAAACCCTGGTGCGCCGGAATTGGAGTTCACCCCTTTGAATCATAAAAGTTGCAAAGTCAAACCATTACTAAAAACCTTAGAGAGGCCAATTTTTCATTCTCAGGTATATGTGTGTTATTGCAAAACTTTTCAGAACATACACAATTAGTACTCTCAGGGATTAGCACAATTTGGTCACTTGATTGTTCATGCGCAAGGTTGCTTTTTCCCTTGTTCATTATTTTCAGACGTGCTTGGAATCACTTGCTTGCTGTTCTGCGTGCTTATTTATCTACTTGGCTATTAAAAACGATCAAATCTGGTATAACCTTCAAAATCTGGACAGTACAATTTGCAAACAATCCAAAACTGAAAATCTTAAATTTTGCAAAAATTGACGTAAAGTTCTTTCTGGAGTCAAAAGTTGTACGAGTTTTGTCAAGTGTCATTTCAGTATTACCCAACTGTCGTATGAGTTTAGCAACTGTCATTTCATAGACTACCCAGTGTCGTACGAGTCTGCAGAGTGTCGTTTGGAAAAATTTGAGAAAGTTGTCAGAAATTGTCAAATTGCAAGATATCCAATGTTTCCAGCCTAGTTCCAGAATCTGTCAAAAATATCATTGTGTAAGGAACAGAGCAGTAGCTATTGAGCATTCTACCATTTTTTGAGTTTGATCTTTTGAATCCGATCTAGTCTTCTGTTTGATCAATTTGAGTCCTTTTTATCTCGTGTCAAAACCTTGTCATAACTATCAATCTTCAATCAATCAATCTTCAAAAACAAACTAAGTGTTGAGAACTCGTGTCCGCTATCTTTTGGGCGATCTATCCCATGCATCCAGGGCACAGTTTCCTTCACCCACATCTCATCAGATCTTCAAAACTATCATAATCTTGACAAGGTTGCGTCATCCAATTTTCTCAAATCAAATTGTTCTTCAGTTGTCTTCATCCTTTTCTTCTGTTTCATTCAAAGTTAATGGTGGAGACCAGAGCTTCTTCACACAAGAAATCAGAAGAAACATCTCAAAACTTACTTTTGACCAATACCCCGGGTCCAACTCTTGAACAACTCATCAAGTCAGGTATCTACGAAGACGACGGTCTCGATAACTTTCGATTGAAAATTGGTTACAGACCTCCTCTATCAACTCACAGAGGTAATCAACAAACTCTTCCTCAATCTATTCCAGGGAGCCCAAAAACTCCTACCATGTCTCAAGCAGGGACAAACCATGGTTCTCTAGGAGGAGGATCCCAGGGACACCACTCTCAACATAATGCCGACCAAGACCCTACACCCTCTGAAATCCATCGGTGTCAGAATGACGATGAATTCAAAAGAATGATGAGGCATTTCTTGAAAATGGATAGAGAGGCATACTTTTTGCAATTAGCCCAAGAAGGAGCTAAACTTCCTCCTCACTTCAATGTCGAAGATATCATCACACATGAGGAAGAAACTCCGATGATGGCCATAATGAACCAGCTGCACACTATGTAGGTCAAAATGAATAAAATTGAGAAAGAGAAGGAACCCAAGGAATTCTCCATGGAGGCCCTTTGTCCTTTCCCTTTTGACAAAGACTTGTATATGCCTCCATTCCCAAAAAGAGTGGAGATACCAAAGTATGACAAATATGACGGGCACTCTGATCCTCAAGATCATGTCAGAGAGTTCTGTACACAATCCATGGAATTCATGCATGAACTGACTTATCTAATGCATCTTTTTCCTAGATCCTTGGGAGGAGCATCCATTCAGTGGTTTTCAAGATTACCTTCTACGATCAAAACTTTTGAGGAATTGATTAAATTGTTTTATCAACAATATTCCTACAATATTCAACATCCGATTACCATGATCGATATCTGTAACCTCAAGCAATATCCAGGGGAATCATTCCTAACTTTTCTCAAGAGGTGGCGAAAGAAGTTTTCTTTATATGCTAGACCAATTCCCGAAATGGAGAAACTTGAAATCTTTATCAATAACCTTGTTCCAAAGCTCAACTATCCATTGCAAATGCAAGATCATGTATCTTTTGATAAAATGGTGGATAATGCAATCAAGATTGAGAAAGTACTTGTCAAGAAAGGAGAAATCACACTTCAAAAGGACAAGTCTGAATCGGGATCTAGCTCAAAAGATAAAAACAAGACCTGGAATAGAAACAAAGGTATCGTCTTTGACGGTGTTGTTGACACTATCCACACCCCATCAAAGGCACCGGCCTACAATCTCACCCTTGCCACCAAAGCCATTGAAGCTTCAGAGCAAAAATCTGCTGAACCATCTCCAAAGAAGCCATTCAAACGATGGGATAATAAACGAAAGTTTACTCCCCTGGGAGAATCTTTGGAATCTGCTCTGAGGACCCTGATAGCTGATAACATGATCTCTTTACCACCAATCCGAAAACCTGATCCGGATCCAAAACCATGTTGGTGGAAAGATAATGAATTTTGTGCTTTCCATCGAACTAAAGGCCACAGAACTAATGGATGCTTCCATTTGAAGCATACCATTCAAGACTTGATAGATCAAGGGGACATCACAATCGATAATCCTACCAGCAATAATGATCACACAGCATTTACAGAACCTTTTCCACAACATGGCAAGGGAGTTTCCACTTCTCAGCCTAACATGGGGGCAAAAGTCAACTATGCCTACCCTGGAAATGATGTTGTCATCAATATGGTGGAACCATGCCTCTCTGAGAGCTGTAATGTCATCACGATTGTACGAAGAGATAGAAATCATTCCTCAGCTAATGCAGTTACCAGATCACAAGCTCAGACACATCTGAAAGGACAAACACCAAATTCATTTGCTGTCCCTAAGATACCTTTCAATCTCACATCTGCTTCTAAACAGAAGGTTGCCTCGAAATCTTCCAATCCAAAGGATACCAGACCTACATCTTACAGCATCGTACAACAACTCTAGCATACCAATGCCAAAATCTCTATGTTTGAGTTACTTCGAATCTCTCCAGCTCACCGAGATATCCTAGACAAAGCTTTGCTCAGCTCTAATGTTCCTGATGATCTAGATCTAGACAGGTTCCAAACTATGGTTGGTCATCTAACATCTCCGCAATATATCTCCTTTTCAGAAGAGGATGACAACTCCCTAAGTCACCCACATAATCAGCCCTTGCACATAGAAGTCTTGATCCAGAACCGTCGAGTCAAACGTGTGTTGATAGATGGAGGCGCAGGCCTCAACATTTGTTCTTACAACTTAATCACACAGTTGGGATTCTCGGAGATGGCTATTGATCCTCGAAAGAAGATCACCATAAAAGCCTATGATGAACAAGAAAGAGCTTCTAAAGGCACCATTGTCTTTCCCATCCGGGTGGGTCCAGTCATCAAAGATACCACATGTCAGGTGCTTGATCTACCATTGGCTTACAATATCCTTCTAGGGAGACCCTGGATACATGAAATGCAGGCTATTCCTTCAACATACCATCAATGCTTGAAATTTCCCTATGAAGGAGTGGAGGTTACTATCCCAGCTGATCTGAGTACAACTTGCAATACATTGAAGGAAAGTGTCGATAAACTTGTTCCCAATAACAGAGAATCTTCCATCAAGCAACAAAATGTGGCTTCCACATCTAAGATGGATGACATTGCTAAAGAGATCAATATCAAAGAAAATGGGATGGGAGAATACACTATAGAGCCAGTCTTGTCTCTGACATCTCTCCCAATCTCACCTAAGTCATATGGCCAATCCTTGAAGCAGTCTAAATCAGAACCTAAGGAACCTATGGAAGCATACAAAAGACATTTTGTGGTGGAGCAAGTATCGAAACAAGAATTTGAAGAGGATGAAGCTGTGCTGGCATGGCTATATAAAGAGGATTCTGAATCTAAAATTGTTCAACCTAGTGAATCTATAGCACCTACAGTCCCTTCTAATTCATATGGTCCAGGAAACAAATTGATAGCCAAGATGGGATATTCTGGTCAAGGACCTCTAGGAATTAGGGGAAAGGGTCTTGTGACCCCCATTTCACATATTGGTCGAGCCAAAAAAGATACTGGTGGCATAGGGTTTAAGAAGAAACCCTATCATCTCAAAGGTGGTTGTTCTCATGTCATAGAACAAATTGCACCAGGAGAACCCCTTCTTAAGAAAGAAGAAACAAAACCCTCTGATGATGATTCAGATAGCTCTGAGCTTATCCCCTATGAAAAATTGCCTAAAGAGATCAAAGATCTTGATGATACAGATGATCCTATCAGAAGAATTAATGTAGTAGAAACACAAGAACCTACTGTAGTGCAAGAGATGGTTGTACCACAAGAACCAGCCAATCTCGAAGGCAATCAAACTGATCGAGAAGCAGGGGGTAGTTATTCTGACACTGATTCCCATGAATATGAATTCAAGTCAGAGACTGAGGGTAATCCTTCTTGGGGTATTCATCCTGATTTCACGCACTTTCTAAGATTTCCTAGAGATTCTGAATCAGAAGATGAGTCAAATGATTATGAATGGGGTGCCATTCCAGAAGAAGATGAGCTTATAACAGAGAAATCTATTGATGTTATTCACCAATATGTCTCTCAACCCAATGTAGGTCTAGAGCGAAACAATGAACTTAATGTGTCTGATCCACCTATGGCTGAAGAGGACTCCTATGATGACGTTGAGCCTATTCACGAATTGAACATTCTGAGCTGTAATATCACCTTTGAACTTGAGCGTCAGGTTAGGACCAATGATGACATATCCACATCCGTGAACACCATATCCCAAGCCTTTCCCACTTTGACTATCCAACGCCCTGATCTTATCGACCAAACTTCCACCAACCCAAACCATGGTATGTATACCTTCCCAAATGACTATGCCCTTTCCTGCTACCTCAATGCAGTTGAGCCTATGAGTACTTCCATCAGTGAACCGAGTGTCAGCATGACCGAGTCAGACATCAAATATCTTAGTCAGAAAAACAAGAGTAAAAGGAAAAAGAAAAAGAGTTCTGAGGGTGAAAACCACTTTGTGACAGTCTCAGAACCAACAAAAGTAAAAAGAAAAGACGTATCTAAAGGTGAAAACCTCTCTGAGGCACCTAAGGATGAGATATTTGATGTCCTTCCAAGTCATTTACAGGATAGATCTCCAGTTCTAATTGAGCCAACTCAATCCATCAATTTGGGTACGACAAAGGAACCACAATTGGTACATGTAGCACAATCTCTATCAGATGAAGAGAAACAAAACTTCACTACCTTCTTATCAGAGAAAAAGATCAACTTTGCATGGAAATATTCAGATATGCCAGGATTGGATCCCAATCTCATTATGCACCATCTATCCATTGCTCCCGGAGTAAAACCAATCAAACAAAAATTGAGAAAGATGCATCCTCATGTTGCACTCTTAGTCAAAGCAGAACTAGAAAAACTCCTAAAAGCTGGATTCATCCGTGTCATAGACTATGCTGAGTGGATTTCCAACATTGTACCTGTTTCCAAACCAGATGGTTCAATCAGAGTATGCACGGACTTTAGAGACGTGAATAGAGCATGCCCTAAGGATGATTTTCCACTGCCTAACATTGATATGATAGTGGACATGACTGCGGGCTATGAAATGTATTCCCTTATGGATGGTTTTTCTGGATACAACCTGTACACACTAAAATATGCACTTCTATGAACCATTACATGCAAGGTTGCTCAAGAATGAGGCCTCACAAAGCGGCTCATAGCTCTCTATGCATGGAGTTGCAAGGGACTATGAGTTTTGCTCTCAGCTAGAGCTACAAGAAGGTGACCTTGCTAGTCAACCATACAATGAGAGATTCAAGTGGAGACAAGGGCAACAATGCCAATATCTCCAAGAATCTAAATGGAAATGAAATGCAAATGCAACTAATATGAATGTGCAAGACTAATCTATCAAATGAAGTGCAAACTAAACTATGAAAAGAAGTACAATAGATTCCAAGCCCCTAATTAAGCTATGTGAGATCTAGTCTATTGCATGAAAGGAAATCTACACTAAGAATGTCATGATTATGCAACTATGAAAGCAAACTAAATGGAATGCAACAACAAGGTCTTCAAAGCTTGGATGCAAGGATGTCTTCAAAAGGCTCCAAAACCTGCAGCATAACAATAGCATAAAAATGTGGGTATCCAAATGAAGGAGAGAGCTCTCCTTTTATAAGAAATGAGGTGAAATGGACCATTGAGATTAAGAGGCAAAAAGTCTTAATCAGCGGTGGAGCTTGAAAGAGGAGCAATCCATGTGCACAAATATCCTCCAATGAGAGTGAAGTGTTGACTTTTGAGCCTCATGTGAGACAAAAGTGCTTTTTCCCTTTTTATAAAATAGGAATAATGCTTTATTTGTGCAACTTAGGATAAGAGGAAAAGTGGGGCTTTTATTTATTTAATTAAAAGGGGAGGAAATATTCCTTTTAATCAAATAAAGACTTAGGATAAATGGTTAGCCCGAGGATAAAAATCCAATATATGATCGAAATTAAGACTTTGATCAAGAAATTGATATTGTTGAAAATATTGATTATTGATAAAAATGATTCAGGATTGATAAATTGAATAAATGGGGCCCAAAGTCTAGGCGACCATTTTAGGGTGCATACACAACCAAATCAAAATTGCTCCAGAAGATCAAGAGAAAACAGCTTTCACATGTGCATGGGGAACTTTCTGTTGGAATGTTATGCCATTCGGACTCAAAAATGCTGGAGCTACATATCAAAGAGCAATGACATCTATTTTTCATGATATGATGCATAGAACAATGGAGGATTACGTAGATGATACCTTGGCAAAATCCATGATTAGAACTGAACATCTAACAGACTTGAGCATGATCCTCGACAGAATGGAAAAATTTAGTCTTCGACTAAATCCTAAAAAGTGTGCTTTTGGAGTCACTTCTGGAAAGCTCCTAGGATACATCGTCTCCAAGAAAGGCATTGAAGTTGATCCAGCTAAGGTCAAGGCTATAATAGAGATGCAACCTCCCACAAATATTAGTCAAATGAGGACGTTGCAAGGCAGAGTTCAATCTATCAGAAGATTCATATCACAGCTAGCGGACATCTCACAGCCTTTTACAAAAACATTACATAAAGGTGTGACCTTTGCATGGAATGAAGAATGTGAGAACAACTTTAAACATATCAAAAAGTATCTATCAAATCCACCTATATTGATGCCTCCTATTCATGGGAAGCCATTAATATTATATGTCTCCGCAACAGATACATCACTGGGGGCATTGCTAGCACAGCATGATGAGAACAAGAAAGAAAGAGCCATCTACTATATCAGCCGATCTTTAGTGGCCTATGAGAAGAACTACTCAATGATAGAGAAGGCCTGTCTCGCTGTGATCTTTGCATCACAGAAATTGAGACACTACATGTTAGCTCATACTACTCATTTGGTAGCTAAAATTGATCCACTGAAATATCTCCTAAGCAAAGCTGCCCTCACAGGTAGACTAGCTAAATGGGTCATGCTCTTGAGCGAATTTGACATTGAATATGTTGAAAGAAAAGCTATCAAAGGACAGGTCATTGCTGATCAATTAGCTGAAGCACCATTGTTTGATGATACACCCATGCAAATGGAATTTCCCGATTCCTCTATCATGCACCTCTCTTCTAGAGCATGGCGATTATTCTTTGATGGCTCCTACACACAGAATGGATCTGGAGCAGGCATATTGTTCATTACTCCTTAAGGATACTGGATACCCAAAGCATTCAGATTAAAGTTTCCTTGCACAAACAATATTGCTGAATATGAGGCACTTCTCAATGGTATGAAAATGGCAATACAGTGGAGAGTTACAGAGATGCACATTCATGGAGACTCACAACTGGTCATCCACCAGGTCAATGATGTGTACCAAACCAAAGATGAAAAGCTCATTCCTTACAAGAGAATGGTCGATGATCTAAAGAAATACTTCATCTCTATCACATTTGAGCAAATACCCAGAATGGAGAATAAGGCTGCTGATGCAATGGCAACATTATCTACTCTTTTACAACAGCCTGAACATGAACTACGCTACGAGTTCCTGGTGGAAGCCCTATCCTATCCTGCATATGACTCCCCTGAAACCCGCATGATCTACACTATTGTAGGTTATGACTCATCTCGCTACAAAAATCTATTCTCCTATCTCCACGACCAAATCATCCCTGAGTCCTTTAACCGTTTTGAGAAACGAAACCTTATCCGATCCGCATCCCGATATGTCATCATTGGTAATGATCTGTACAAATGAGGTCTAGATGGTACACTACTTAGATGTTTAGAACGAGAAGAGTCTCAACGTGCATTAGAGGAAGTCCACGAAGGTATATGTGGGTCACACTCGAATGGGTTAACGTTAGCTCGAAAACTTATTAGGGTTGGGTATTATTGGCCTGAAATGGAAAAAGAAGCTATTAAATTTTCTAAAAACTGTCAACAGTGTCAAGTACATGGCAACTTGATTCATGCTCCAGGGAGAGATCTGATTCCCTTTACTACACAATGGCCTTTTCAACAATGGGCATTTGATCTCATAGGTGCTATCCATCCGCACTCTTCTAATGGACATACCCATATAATCACAGCTACAGATTATTTTACAAAATGGGTAGAAGCAGTTCCTCTAACACAAGCAACGGGGAAACAGATCTCTATGTTCATCCTGAATTACATCATTTGCAGATATGGGATCCCTCACTCTATAATCACGGATAACGGGGGACAATTCAAAAACAAGGACCTAGATGACTTATGTGCCAAGTTCAAAATTACTCAACATTGGTCATCTATCTACTATCCTCAAGGGAACGGACAAGCTGAGGCTTCAAACAAAAATCTCCTGAAGATCTTGCACAGAATAGTGAATAAAATAGGAAGAGACTGGCATCTGATGATCAATCCAGCTCTCTGGGCATACAGAACTAGTATCAGAACGCCTACAGGGGCTACACCTTTCGCTTTAGTTTATGGGTCTGAAGCGGTATTGCCTATTGAGGTTGAAATCCCATCACTCAGAATCAAAATGAATGGACTTGTCACTGATGAAGACTACAGAGTGTCGAGGTTACAAGAACTTGAACTACTAGATGAGCGCAGACAAGCAGCGTATGATCATCTCAGAGTGTATCAGAAAAGAATGTCTAGAGGCTACAACAAGAAAGTCAGACATAGAGAATTTCAGGTTGGCGATCTAGTGTTGAGAGAAAATCCTAAAAATCAATCACATCGAGAACGCAAGGGGAAGTTCGAACCCAATTGGTTGGGTCCCTTTGTAATCACTGCTACTTTTGGCTCTGGTGCCTATCAACTCTCAACCACTGAAGGAGAACAGCTCCAAGAACCAATCAACGTTCTCCATCTAAAGAAATTCTATGCCTAAGGCATTCAGTGCTTGGTAAATGTCCTGAAAAAATCTTAAAAATCGGAAAAAGTCCTGAAAAAATGAACATCTTGGTGAAAACCTAGCAATATGCGCCTTGATGATTCACGAAAAAAAAATCAAAAAATATCAAAAGTACAAAAAAATTGAAAAATGAAAAATACAAAAAAAATGAAAAAAGAAAAAAAAAAAAAAAGTGCCTTGGTGAAAACCTAGAAACAGGCACCTCGGTAGCAAAAATAGAATCTCTACCAAGATGGTGAAAACTCAGCAAACGGGCACCACTTGTTCCAAAATGCTCCATCTATCAGCACAATCTTGGTCTTTCCCAGCTTTCCGTCTTGCTTTAGTTTGTACATATCTCCCGGTTTGTTTCTGCATATCCTGGTTTCAATAAATCGGTCTGTACACCAATCAGCTCAAGCGTCTGTATCCTATCAATGTTCAAACTTGGGGGCAATCAATGTCATATCTTATAGTCTCCAATGTATCTTAGACATGTCATATCCACTCAGAGTCCTTTGAAGCTTCAAGTTGAGTCAGTCAGTCAGTCTCGTCTCCAGAAAGGATTTTGCATCTACAACAATCAAACATCAAAACTCAACTGAAAACAATCTGTGCTTTTCATGCTTTTATCTCCTTGTATGCTTACTGATTCGCATTGAGATTTTTGCATATTGTGTCCCTTCGAGCTCTTCAATGATGTCCTTTATAGGATTTAGAGAGTGATGACTGGGGGCATAATCTTTTCTTTGTCTTCTGCTTGTATGTGAAAATCTAACAGCTTTGGAAATTTTGGATTGAAATGGTGTCCGACTGTAAGAGCCTCTATCTCGAATTGGATGGCCATGCGTACCTCGACCATTGATACCCAAAAAAAATTCAAGGAATTTTGATCTAACTATTGTCTTTTTGAGTAAGTTCTTTCTCCTACTGTGGAACGCAATCTTGCCTAAGGATGTGAACAATAAAGGGTCACTACGGGTAATTCACATTGGATTTAGAATGATCTCTTGACTGTTTGATGTGTTTGCAATGCAAGGCGTATTCAGGTCATCACGACGTTTATGTTTTGATGCTTGTACAAATTGCTATATCAAAATGGACAAAATATTCAGGTCATACTGGCATTTGTGCCTTGATGCTTATATTTAATCCAACATTTTGAAAATAAAGTCAATATTCATATATCCATGGTTGTTGTCCAGTGGGTGTTGTATTGATTCTTGCGCATACAAATTGATATTCATATGTCTATGGTTTCATGGCTAGTGGGCATTGTATTGATTTATTCGGTTACCTAAAAGTTCAATGATGATAACAAATCGACACATGATCAGTGACTAGGTCCTAGGTCTTAGGTTGCATTTCATTTTGCATGTCTCATTGCATTTTGCATGTTTACATGATCTCACAATGATTAAACGAACTTCAATGCTTAAATGATTCTTCAAATCGCATCTTCAAGTCTAACAAGAGCTGAATCTCACACGAAGGTTCCTCCAATGAAATAGCAAGTAGAATCCTTTTTCGGGATCAAAATTCAAATCTGAGATCATTCATATTATTAACTACTTGCATATTCGACCTTCAATCATCACAGAAATCTAGTATTCAACTTAACTGATTATCTTACATCAAACTATCAAAATTTCAACTTGGTCAACCATGGTCAACTCATGGTCAAACTTAGTCAAATTCGGTCTCCAGGACCTCCAAATGATGCAGAATGCGTTCTCAAATGTATATAACCACTTTTCCAATCAATTAACATGCTTCTAAACTATCAACGCTGACTTTTCTTGTCAGATTTCAATTTTAATCCCGAAGGGGGCATGGTATTGCACATCATTCAAAGTCTGTAAATCAAATTCTATCGATCAAGTCTATCAATATCTTTCATCAGTGATCAAGACAAACAATCACGTCTAGTCACTGATTCATCAAAAGTCCTCATCGCTCGGGGCAAATCTATCATCACTTGGGGCATATCAGATTCATCGATCCATATCAATCTGGTATTCTCTTAATCTTGTAATCTGTATCAGTTTTTGCAACCATCAGATCATAGTGTTATTTCCTTGGTTCTTCGGCAACTAAAGGATTCGGATGTGATACCTGCTAGTTCTGCTAAGACAATCGAGTCTAGAACGGGTCACTCACTTCTTATCAATCCTAAGGTTCAGAATCAGGCATTTTGACACTTTTTCGCAATCATAGGTTCATCGCTGCTACAGTGAACATTATCTTTGGTCATTCAAGACCTATTATCTCCATCTCAATTCAATATCAATCAGCTTCTATCTCATATCAATTATCAATCTCAAACATCAGTTTCATATCTCTATCAAACACAGACTATCTTTGAACCACTGCGCTTCGCACAGTAATTCAAAGAGGGGCAAAATGTAATACCCCAAAAATGGGCTATAAGTTCATTAACCTCCTACATCGACAAATTCAAACGAAATCAACATCAAAGTCCTAATCTAAGGCACATCTAAACATCATCGAATCATAATTGATTATCTTAAATTTTGCATCGGGGAATATTCCTAGTAATATTCCTAATTATCTTAATTATCTTTAATTTTATAATTATTTGGCAATAAATCACATTTATCCTAAAATTTGATTAATTGAATATTTTCATATTTAATTAATTAGATTTAATATTTGCCACTTAATTATGTAATTAAATTTAATTCTATCTATTATTAATTGTATTATTTAATTTTGACAATAAATCAAAATTCTTATCTTTAATTGATTAAATTCTTATTTAATTAATTAAAGCATGTTGTCATTATTTAATAATATAATTTTTAATAAAAGTTTGGTAAAATAGTTAATTAACCCATAAATTAATTATTTATTTTCAAAAATCAGTTGAGTTGAGGATAAATCACTTTATTTATTTATTTAATTCTTAATTATTATGCATATTCAAAAGAAACAGTTAAACTCCAAATCAGAAAATCAATGCAAGTTATTGACTTTTTGGAACTCAACATCCTTTTGGAGTTCAAAAAGCTGATCTAAACTCTAATTTGAGTTAAAAAGCTATTTTTGCATGTTTTTGCATGATTTTGAGAATTAACTATCTTTTATGATCAGATAACTCAAAAATCAAGATGAGTTAATTTGAGTGATTTATGGCTTTTATTCATGCACCTCCAAAGCCCTGGATTTCTATAAATTAAGGCTTTAGCTCTTCACAAATCATCTCATATTTTGCACAATCACGCTGGAGAATTGGAATTGAAGAATCAAAGCTCTTGTGAATCGACATCTTTGTGAGATCAATCTTATTTTTGCATTCATAGTTTTCATATCATTGTTAGAATCTTCATTGTTAGATCATTTAGCATTCATTTCATATCAAGTTTTTCATATTAGCATAGATTCATATCAAGTTTTCATTCTTATTGCATAGAAAATATCAAAAATATAGATTAATTGCATTCAATTTCATATCCATCTTTTGCATTCAAATCCTTCATTTAGGTGTCGTCTAGGTCACTGATCTCGATTACAATCTGAGAACATTAATCTCACACCTATTAGAAGGCAGTAAATCGCTTGGTTAGATAGCTTTCAATTTTGCACGATTTTGATTATAGCTAACCTCTAATGTTTTACTGAGTGTTGTGTCTACAGATCAGGTATAATTTTCACACACACACCCGCTACTAGAATAAAAATAATAATGCGGTCATTGATGGGACCACGAACACAAAGCATATTCAATTTGTCATAGATGGTCCAAAACAGCCACCACTGCCTATTTTTCAACCAATCCCCAAACAAAAAAATGTCATCTTTATCTCCCAATGAAAACCAAAACTCTGCATCTAGAATAGAAAAAAGTGCACATTCACCCTTTTGGGTCAACTTTTGGACATTATATTTCATAGAATGGCTAAGGCCAATCTAATTGTCTATCCATAGACTCATCCTTTCGATGAGTCTTCTCCTAAATCTACATGGTATAATGAGAATGAATACTGTGACTATCACCATATTATGTGACACACTATTGTTAAGTGCATGAAGCTAAAACATTACATCCAAGATCTCATAGATCTCAAGGAAATCATAGTTCACCATCACAAGATTTGCCAAATGAAAATCTACAGATCTACCAAAATGTGTTTCCTAAACATGACACGGTCAAAGGCCTAGCAAAGATAAACCAGCTAGCCCAAAATCAATGCAAAGGTAAGCAAGGTGACCATGGTGATGGAAATGCTTACACTCAAGCCTATATCAATTGCAAAAACATTATCAGTTGCATCGCCCAAGTTGAACCTTCTATTAATATGATGTGTCAAAGGACTTGATAATTAGTGCACAATCACTACATGAAGAGAAAGAATATACATTGTTGGTTCCTCTACCACATCTTCTTCTCTTGCACATTATAACCTTTTGGACCACCTTGGGAATATGGCTACACAAATCTCTATCTTAGACCTCCTCCATACATCACCCACCCATCATAATCCTCACAAAATCCTTGCAAGATTCCCATATCCCTAACAACATCAATGCCTCTTAGTTCCAAGACCTTGTTGGTCATCTATCAACATCCCAATGGCTAAGAATTTGAACCATCCAACATTCCATCTATTTCATTAGATCATAATCTTGCACTTTGCATCTCTATCATGGTTAATTCCTTTGTAGTCAAATGAGTCATGGTAGATAATGGTTTTGACCTAAACCTATGTACCTTGAATTTCATAACACATGGGGTAAACTAAAGATGACATTGCGCAATAAGTTATAATTATCAAGGCATATGACAACATGGAGCCTACTTTGAAGGTACTATTTCATTTCCCACTCAAGTGGGCCTGAAGGTACTATACTATATCGTATATGAAGGATAACTTTAAGAAACCCCCTTTTAGCAAAAAGTGTAAAATCCTAGTGAATCGTACATTATTTTAGGGGCAATTTGTTTTAATGCAGGCGAATTTTTTTTCAAATCCACGATTTTTCATAGTTTGTATTGGCAATTTTTCCCCGCCAAATGAAAATTTCATCAATTATTGGCGAATAATTTTCTTTTGAAGTAAAAAATTATAATATATGAGGCGAATAAATTTTTTTTCAAGTAAAAAATTATAAAATATGAGGCAAATAATTTTCTTTTGAAGTAAAAAATTATAAAATATGAGGTGAATAATTTTCTTTTGAAGTAAAAAATTATAATATATGAGGCGAATGATATTGTTTTCAAGGGAAAAAAAATAATTGTATTGGTGAATTTTATGTACCGTTTAAAAATTTATTTATTTTATTGGCTAATCGTTCGTTAATTATGGGGAAAAAAAAATTTATTGGCGATTTCCAAAAGATGGGACATAACACAGACACGTAACCTAACCTAACATACATAGTCATACATTATTTTATAATGTTAAATGTATTATTTGAGACCATCTGATGATCCAAGATCAATGGCTAAAGTTTAATTTCGGCCCCAATTTCTTGAAGGAAATAGAGTTGTCGAGGAAGTCACCGGAATGTTGACACATAGAAAATTAGGGTTGTCAACCTGTTTGCAGACTATAGTGTACACATGTTGGTATCGATAATCACGGTCCTATTACTATAGTGCAACTTGTAACCTCTTAACTTGGTAAGAAATAAATGCCTTGTCAGTGAGAAGAGACATTCTTTAGTTGTCATGCACCACTTCCAAATTTGTACAGACAATCTAACTGATTTCTAACAATTTTGCATTTATGGGAAAGATTTACTGCTAGATATGAAAGATTAAGGACAAAATTTTAATTTCTCACATGCATGCATTTAGGGGAAAGATTTAGAGGCATATTAAGGACAATGGATTTAATACCATTAAAGAAAGAATAATTTATTGCTAAGTAATGATCAAGGATTGAAGGGCTATTTATAGACGATCTAGCTTCATTATTCATCGATTCGTCTTTGGCCTTTGCTAGATAATTTGTTTGTTTAGGGTCTACAGTCTGCACTCTGCAAATAATTTATTTTTAAGTTTTCTAAAGTTTTACTGTTTTAGATGGACACTCCAATTAGGCTTAGATGCACATTTGAGGAGGCCCAGAAGGCCTTTCTGGGTTCCTTTTCTGATGAAACCTTAGAATATATTTGTAAGGAGGGTGGGCCTTTTGTAATAGAGGCTGTGAAAATGGTGTTGGGTCGAGAGTTTATAAACAATGAAGATAGGCACCGGGTCAACACGGACATGACGTCCCATTTTTTGGCATCTCTTCTTGACCTCAGAGGAGAGAAGGTGGACATGTTAATGCTGTTGAGGAGGGTTTTTAAAGAAGAATACCTGGGGGACAACATTAATGTTGTCATGTTCATAGAAATAGGGGTGGGGATCCCTTGGGCAAGTGAAATACCCAAGATTCTCCTCCCAGATAGAATGTAGCCATGCAACCTTTTCTATTGGGCCTGACTGCTAGGTAGTTGAAGCGCCATAGGAAATGGGTGCTGATTGCCAAGGATTTTCTTCATAAGTGGTTTATGCTTGATGAAGATGAGGCTTAGGTGGGGCAATATGGGTGGCTCATTGAATTCTCACAGTTAATCCTCTTTGTAGAATTCTACTTAGATGGAGCCAAAGGGCAAAATCACTAGTGGACTACTAGTGGTTTTTTTTTATAAAAACATACCTCGTTTATTGGTTTTTTTTGTTTATAGTAGGTTTCTGTTTGTAGTATTGTATTGGAAGAGGACAATGTAATTATAATTTTATGAAAAAGAACAATGAAAATTTCACAAGCTTTAGCTCATTTCAATTTGTGTTTTATCATGGGTACAAAAAATCATTTTTAGACTTCTCCGTCACTGTGATTGCAATATTTTAATTAGTTGCTTTATCTGTGTATTTGACATGTATGATGTAACTTGTAAATATGTTTCAGGAGAAATAAGGAAACGTTCAAACGATGCGATGGTATTTCCATTTTTAAATCTGAATATTTAAAATGTATCACAGTTGTACAATGTAGACAGTTGTAGTTAATATGAAAGATTTATAGAACTTTGAAGGACAAATGAATTAATAAGGTTTGAGAAAGAATTTATGGTTTTCTAATTATAATGTATGAGAATTATATGTGATTATAATTATCAACATTAAAGTTATAATCAATAAAAAATATCATTTTAACATTAAGTATACAATATAATCAATTTGAAGGACAAATGAATTAATAAGGTTAGAGAAAGAATTTATGGTTTTCTAATTATAAGGTATGAGAATTATATGTGATTATAATTATCAACGTTAAAGTTTTAATCAATAAAAAATATCATTTTAACTTTAAGTATACTATATAATCAATAAAAAATATTAGTTTAACTCATGTTTGGGAGACATAGCGAGTCAGCGACCACAGAAATGAGAAATCTCGTAATCTCTAAACACTAACTTAAGTAATATTATTAAAAAAATAGTGCAACTCCATTTTGAATTGTTACTATTTAATTAAATAACTTTAAATGTTATTAACTTATTATCCATTATTGATTAATATCTATAAAGGAAATAATAATAGTATAACATTTAACAATGTCCATTGCAAATAACTACTATTGGATGAGCACAGATCGATGATGTAAAATGGACTTCGGGATGAAAGGGAAAAACAACCCCATTTTTTCAAACCCATTCCAGAATCATGACACGTGTCACTAAACATGTTCCATTCGTAGTCTCGCACGGTCTACCAACAATGTCATTTCAATTTGATGATGACGTGACATGTCTGACTTGTGAGGTGAGTCAGCCTAACTAGGTGAGTTAATGGGACCCATGGGGCCACCACACCACTCAGTGCACTCCCAAGATAGTGACTAACAATGACATAATGACCGTTGGATGATTGTAGATCAACGACTGAAGTTGTATTTTGGGCCGAAAGGAAAAAGAAACCCCATCTTTTCAAACCTGTTCTGGAATCATGACACGTGTCACTAAACACGTAACATGTTCCACTCGTAGTCTCGCATGGTCTACCAACAATGTCATTTGATGATGACGTGACACATCTAACTCATGAGGTGAGTCAGCCGTCAGGTGAATAGGTGAGTTAATGGGACCCACGGGGCCACCACACTAGATAGTGACTAACACTGACATTACGACTATTGGATGATTATAGATCAATGACCAAAGCTGTATTTCAGGTCGAAAGGGAAAAGAAAACCCATTTTTGCAAACCCATTCCGGATTCATGATTCATGTCCAGTTGTCCACTCACACGATCAGTGACAGTGACAAGTGTGACGACTATAGATTGTACAATTTTGGCACTTTAAGTTTCACTTTGCAATCTAATTTTTCAATTATAAGTATACGTAGTCTGCAGATTTAGAAAGGGGTTACAACTTACGGATTCTTAATTTCTAGGTTGAGGATTGAGGTTCAAGGAAAGAAACAAAATCTCTCAGCTCTCTTCTGAGTCATAGTCTACAAAAATCAAAACTAAGGGCAACGGGTAACTACTAAAATCCTGAACACCTACGTCCTACATTTTAAATTTTTCAAATCTCTTGATTTACAACTTTATTGTTTATATTATATAAAAAAAATTAGCCTATTAGGGTTTAATTTTGAATCACCCTTGTAAATTGTAGGCTTGTAGCTTGTATAAATATTTGAATTTTCCTATGAGTAAATAGTGATATCGGTTACCAACTTACCACGATGGGCAAAACAAATATCAAGAATAAGACTATGAGTAAAAGGCCAAGTAAGATAATAGAATTCCATAATCTACTTAAAACACTAGGTTTCACTGATTTATTCCATGATATTTATGATCATGTTATTCATGGAAATAAGGGAATAATGGAAATTAGATTTGCACTTGAAAACAAGTGGAACAATCCAAATAAGGGTTCAAAATTTTATTCATTTAACCCCATCGTAAATGCAATGGCAAATAAAATTGGACCATGGGTTGCTGGGTTGGCACACATGGCATTACCTCAAGTATTCCCTTGCCTAGAAATTGTCATGGTCTGCGCCGAAAATTATGATGAAAATAGAAAAGCAATTGTGAATAAAAATACTCAGGAGGAAATTTTGTCCATAATCGAGAGTGAATTTGCTAGTCTGTTGAACCTAGGGTTTGAACAACAAAACTCAAACGTGCACATTGACCTGGGAAATTTGGCAGAGGATTATGACAAATTAGATGCAACATAGAGAGATTCTTATATCAGAGGAATAACAAGCGGTTCTAGTCTGAGTCTAGATCATAAGCCTCCTTATGATTATGAAATTTCTGTGCCCTGGGAATAGGACAGTATTTCCTTGCTAGCATTTTGTTTGGGATTGGATAGTAACAAAAAAGTCGGTGCCAGCATTCTTGAAATGCTTTTTCATATTTATTTTGAAAAAGAATCAGTAAAATATTGTTTTATTGAGCACATTGTTCATTGCATGCAAGATCAATTACTAATGATTCAAAGAGGTTCAGAGAAGACATTTAGATTCACAACCTACTTGTGCTATCTTCTCTTAACAAAGCATCATGCAATATTTCAGACAAACAAGCTTTGCAGTCAGGGCCAAAATCCAATGTATGAGTGAACACCTCAAATAAGGATGATTGATAACAAAAGGAACTACAACAATTTTGTAGACTTCTTTTTGGCACCAATGTGCCATAAAATTATAGGCACTCCAATGCCTAGATTGCCTGTTACTTGTAAAAATTGCATTCAACTCAGAAGTCAAATACAATTGGCTGACTGGTACTTAATGGAAGAGTACACTGTGATAAGGTTTTACGGTTCAGTGGTAGAACCCTAAAAAATTCCAATACATGTAACAGAGAGGGTATTTGCATTATAATATGTATGATAGATGAGAGCACAAATGTACTCTTTAATGGTCAGCAAAAGAAAATGATATTTCCTTCCTTGCCTTTCTCCTTTGGAGGGTTCACATTTGAGAGAAGAAGATTCAAAGTGGTAGAAGCCTTTTTTTCAATTTTTCGCTTTGATGTTGACAGTCACTGGTAGTATGATCCACTCAATATAATTGGAACAAAGCTTAGAGAGAATGGGAACTTTGCAAGTAAGTGTCAACATGAAAGTATGCCATTGATTGAAAATTTTAAAAACATGGAGTCTTGGGACGAGGTAAAAAAAGAGATGGAGAAATATGCTACTGAAAATAATATGTCAATACAGGAATTGTCATCACAAATAATGGAATTGTACAAATAGAAAGGAAAAGTGCAGGTCATGATGTCGTCCAATTTCTACCAGATAGTTGCTCAACCATCTAAAAAATCTATTCCAAAAGAGCTAATGGATGAATGTCTGGATGATAATTGGACTCGAACCAAAATTTTTGGTTTTTGGGAAATGAGGAAGAATCTCGGCGAGCCAAAGACCTCTGCAGATCTTTATGAGGTGGACGAGGATACAATGTTTAGCGAATTGTGTAATAAGGAGCATCTAGCTGAAGCATATCACGATGATGATGATGACTATGACCAAGATTCTTTGAATCCCACATCCAGTGTGAATCCCACATCCAGTACAGTAGATTCAATTAGTAGAGGAGCTGATGCGTCCACAAAACTTCAATATACCAAAGGGCCAGATATTATAGAAAAAATGGGCTACCTAGGTTTTAGTGGTTTGGGTCCCAGTGGATAAGGGGTTTGGTCTGCACCTGGCCCATCAGATCCACCAAAACATGGTGAGAAACTAGGCCTTGGGCTTGGAGTTCAATCATCATATTCATCAACTTAGTCAATTCCATTTGTTCCAGCTTCAAATACAGTTCTACCTGTTCCAAGCACTCAGATTCAATCTAAATCAATTGCCACTCCCAAAACTATGGATATCATGGGTACAACTACAACTAGTGGTCCAAAAAGGACATTACAGATAGACACAAAAACAATTGTTCCCAGAGATCAAGGCAGTGTAAAGAAGCAAAATGTTATGCCAAGTATTAGTACAACAATGCCAATGGTGACTATGAGTCCAACAATTGCCCAACCTTCAGGAAAAACCCCTTAGAACAGTCCAAAAACTCCACTTGTAATGGGCCAAGATGTTGCTAATCCTCATGGTGGAATTAGCAGAACCACATGCAACATAGGTGGAAGCTCATAAATTAGTGCAAGTGCTATTTCACCATTCAAACATTTAATTGTGTCACAAAACCCTAATTTTAGTTACAATGATTTTGTAACTAACTATGAACAATCAAAAATAGGAATAGAAAAAATAGTAGGACAATGAAGATGGAAGCAGTTGTTGTAGATCGTGATGCAGAACCTGCATCCAACAAGTTATTTCCCACATATGACCCAAATAAAGATATGATGGAATTCATGGTTTTTATGCCCCCAGCTAGAGATAACAGTCCACCAAAGAGTCAGTTAGATCCATCTCAATTTCAAGTTAGCATCCTCCAAATGGATTTATCCAAAATTAAAAATGTGGACAAGATAAATGTGTTGAAAATGACCAACCAAGTGGTCTACAGTTCAGTGATGAAGTTGGAGAGAGAGAAAGGAAAGCTTCAAGGCACAATAGATAAGTTAAAGGCAGAGCTGGCAAATGTAAAGGCAAATGAGAAAGCAGCAGAAAATAGGTGCAAAGAATTAGAGAGAAGGATAAAAAATTCATCCTCTTAAGAAGCAATTGGATAGCAAGAACATATGGATGTAGAACTGAAAACTCTGAGGGAAAAATTGGAACAGAGTGAAAAAAAATTGAGGATGAAAAAGCCTCTTCATTAAGTTTATACAAAAACTTGGAGAATACGGGACATGAAAACAATAACTTAAAGAAAGAATTGGAGAATGAGAGGGTAAAAACAAAACAATGGGAAGAGAAAGCAAAATAGTGGGAAGAGAAAGAAGAGAAAATAAAGCAACATAGTGAACACTAGTTCTCAGAAATGAGAGAAGACCTAAAGAAGGCAAATAATAAAATTAAAAATTATGAAAAAAACTTGAATGACCATGTAAAAAATGCAGTCAAGCAAGAAATCAAATGAACCAGTGACAAGCATTTGGCAAGCAAGGGAATTCAGGACCATGTTGGTTCAACAATAAAGGTGACCTCTGTCTTTCAAAAATGTCAGAAACTAACAGAAGTAGAAGAAACTCTTGCCTTATTCAGGCCAAAGCTTGCCAAGATGAATAGTAAAACAACCAAATTGATATCTCTTGGTTTGCCGAGTCCTGGTCCTGATTACTCATCAACAAATTTAATTGGAAGAGAAGCTTACAAAAAAAAGTTGGAGGACATAATGATGTCTGATTTAGGCAACCTTCCTCAGGACAAAACTCATGAAGGCATTGCAAAGTGCATCAAAACATTCACAAATTTGAATGCAGTAATGGAAGGAACATTGCTTTCAACTCACTCTTCCAAGTATGGATGGTTGATGAGGTTGCGGGTTATTTACTATAACATCACAATTTTTTCTCTTCCAACTAACGAAGAATGGAGCATACTAAAGAAACTGACGGAATCATCTTGATCTCATCAATCATAGTATGTGAAAGTACTTTCAGTTTCAATCATCTCTATATCTTTAGTATATATCTTTGATATTATCCTAAATACTAGAGTCTAGAATTGAGTTTAAAGTAACAAGTTTGAACTTTGTTTTTTAAACAGGATCAATGTTGCAGTCTTGCATATGCTATTGCCAATGCTAATTCACTAAACCGGCCTGTCAAATTTAGAAATGTACAACTAAAGTTGTAGAGATGTTGTAGACTTGTAGTTGTCTTATTGATTTAGATTTTGAGACTTCACATTAGGAAAATCGACCTGAAGCTGTTGTTGCTCCCTTGTTTCTATAAAAGGGAATTCAAGGTCATTGGCTTAGGATAATGAAATTGAAATTGGGCAATGTGCCAAATTGCCAATGGGTATTGAGTCATTGACTTTTGTAAATAGAATCACAGAGTTGTGTTCTTACTAGTATTAATGAATGAATTGTTACATTGTATCATATTTGTAATTAAATTAATGAGAATCGGTATTTCTAACTCTAAGAATTGTAACATACGAATTGCTATGTTGTCAAAAAAAATAATGAAAAATCTACAAGAATTGTACCATATGAGCTGAATAATGCAAATGAAAACCATTATTAATTGTGGAATTGAATCTTGAATCTTGATGACATTATCAACCAAATTCATGTTTTTGACATTGGAATATGCTATTATGCATGATTGATGATGAGATACAGAAACTAACAGTAGACTTCAGGAAAAAGTTTAATAAATACCTAGAACTTGCTACTTCTACAATGATTCAACTTCAAGCTGCCACATCATATCATTATTGAGATCGTCAGATTCATCACCATCAACTTCATATCTTCCTTGGTTCTTCGATATGTTTTCTTCACTCTGCATACCTCCACTTAATTGATGTTCACTGCTAGTAGTACCAGTACCAGTACATGATTCAATGACATCACTGTCTCTGGCATTCCCAGTCCCACTTTGGTTTGAAATGTTGCCCAACCCTCTTCTCTGACATTTCTTCCTCCACAATTTCAGTGCCCTAATCCCAAAGCACTGAAAACTCTCTCATCCTCCACCAACCCCAATATCATGGTCAGACATAAATCAACAAGCTTGAAATATTCTGATATTAAATCAATCAACATTTCACTCTCAACTAGATTTTTCCAAAGCCTTGATACTGATCCATCTTCGTGAGGGTTCTGCATAATATTATATTGTTCCCTCTTTGTTATTGAAAAATGACCTGATTTCTCTCTCAAATGATTTGCATCTAAAATTCCATTTATAGTTACTCCATTTAACTCTTTGGTTTTGCAGAAATGATCTATCAAAGTTAGTAGCTTAGTTTTAAAATCTTTCAGACTGTTCAGACTCCAATATCGAGGAAACATAATAGCCATGGATTCAAGTAGTTTGACTATAGGGAATCTTGCTCTAATCTATGTGGAAAAATCAAAGGCAATGTGATTCACATAAGCTGTTATAGACTCAACAATCTTGGTAAAGTCTTCCCTTTTAATACTTGATACTCGCCTCCTGGGGTTCTTTCCTGGTTCCTCGGACTGGATCCTGGCAAAGTAGTGTATTGGTATCTCAACTCCGTGAACTTCTGCACATAACTCCCCATTTGCAGTAATTTTTAAAAAGTTATCAGGACTATCCAAATCTATGAATTTCAGCCAGCTGGCAAATTTTACATCATCGACACAAGATTGATAGAGATTATCGAGCATCATGCATGTCAATTTACGCAAGGTAGTATATTCTGCGATATACATAGCTCTTTGTTAGGCCTTTTTCATTAAATTTATCATTTCCTCAAGCATGAGGAGAAGACCTACTAATGTTAAGAGTGTCTCTACATTACTTAACATTGCCAGCAACGTAGGAAATTTTGGTTGCCCTGCTTTGTCATGACTTGAGTTCATTAGACCAAGCAACGATTGATATTCTGAAAAAACTCGATGTGCTGGTCCATCCAAAGAGATCCATCTGGTATCATTATCCTTAAGAAGCTTGTTCCCATCAGTTAGTCCTTCAGCAAAGTGTTGAAATTCTCTTAATCATTTCATATTTGACAGAAGTATTGGTAGAGCTCTTTGATTAAAACTTTAATTTTTTGTACTAGACCATGCTTTCTGACAACTCCAAAAGCTAGATTCATTATATGGGCCATGCAGTGAATGGGAGTAACATAGGGTGCACAAGAAGATTGTATCCTTGTGCAAAGATCACCCCTATGGCCTTGCATTACTGAAGCTCCATCCGCTCCAACACACACCAACTTTTGGGCAATCGTCATGTCATTTATACCTCAATATTCAATTAGAGAACTCTTTACTAGTTCAAATAAATTTTTTGTTGTTGTATTATCCTTCATTTTAGCAACAGTTAGTAGATGAGGATGACAAACAAAATTGTGTACAGTATAAACATGCATGCATACCTAGGAAGTATTGTCTACTATTGTAACCTTGTCTAAAGACAATGCAATAAAATTTGACTCTTTAATTTTTGCCTTCAGATCCTCTTTTTCAACCTCGGCAAGACAACTTGCCCATTCCCATCCACTGTTGACTGACCAGTTACTGTTAGGATAGTTAAGAACTTTCAGAAAGTGTAATAAAGCACTCAATGATGGGTAGTCTATCATAGGATGCCCTCTGCTCAAAATATTAAACACAACACTTAACTGAACATCTTTTCCCATTAGTTCTACTTCCAATGCTTTTCCAAAACAAGTTTCAATAGAGCCTTTAACTGCACTAGGCTTCATCTTTATATTATGTTGAAATTCATATAATTCTACATTCCTAACATGCTGAGATTCCTCCTTTGTTTTCCATCTTATCACTAATTTTTGAACTCCATCTATGGTTTTCTTTTCGTAAACTTTACCCATATGCTTCTCTTTGGTGTCAATTTTTAGCTGCAACCTCTTTTCCTTCTTATTTATTTGGCTGCAAATCTTACATCTGCATTCTATCGGAGGCTCCCCTTCAATTAGATTGTCCACTGGTTCAATGAATGGATACTTTGACACCCATTCTACTTGAAAATTCCTCGACAAATCCCACATCCTATCATTCTTTGATTTGTATTTTCTTTTCTTCTTCCTTGCACCATCATCTTCTCTGACATTCTCAGTCTCATCCAAGTCGATTATATCATTATGGCTACTCTGGGTATTTAACTGAAAATCTTCTTCAAGTTCATCATGACCTGAGATATCAGGTTCGTTGACTTCTTCAATATGTCGTGTAGGTTCAGGTTGTGAATCTTGAAAATCTTCTTGTGATGAAGTAGCTTCTCGATTTTGGCCAGAAACATTTCCAACACCATGACCAAAGTATGATGATAAGGTTCTCCATTTTTCTGGCCTCTCTTGGATTTCCCCATATGTTGGAGCCTTACCCTTATTCTTGTTCGACATCTTGATTCTTCACCAAAATAAAGGCTACCAGCCTACCAGTGAAAAAAAAATGCTTGCTTGTTGAAGAAGTGACAAATGATAATAGAACTATAATATACAATGTTTACATAGTCGCAGAATAATAATCACTTACCTTTGCCTCAAATTCAATTACAGTCAAGACTCAATAGTCTAAACTTTGCTATCGATGAAATTGAACCGATCCAAATTGTGTACAATAACACTGATCTATAATGTATTTATACTAATATTTTTTGGTGAATTGGGCGGGAGGTATTAGGTCGGTGTCCAAATATTTGGCAAAGCCCACATAATTATAACATGTCTTGTGTTATTTCCTAGGTGATTATGGGTCGTCCAATACCTTGGTATGAGTAATAAAGTTGGTGAAAATCCATCAGTTTGAGACACGTGTCTGTAAAATGGCTAGCAAAGTTGGCACTACCTAAAAATATATATATATATATATATAACTATTGGAAAATATAGGTCGTCCATTTGGGGCCACTTTGAAATTACAGGAGAATGTTTAAAATATATCGTGCCCAAAAATTATGTCATTGGCGATAATGTGAAAGAAATGGACAAACTTTAATAAACTGATGGGCGATGGACCTGGGCATTGGACCCAATTTTAATAAACTCGGGGCGATAGGGTCAATCCCATATGTGAAATATATTCGCCAAATTGTGGGATGCTAACATGCGACATTTTCCAAATAGAGAATAATCACCACTAAAGTTTTCGCTGGGGCCCGACCCATGTTGTTGATCTTCACCTCCTATAAAATATCCTCCTCAGTCGCCCATGGATCTATGCCATGAAATCTATTCCTTCCACTATTCATCAGTGCATCAAATTCCCCCACAATGGAACTAAAGTCACCATCCATGTTGGTCCCTAACCTTTCACATACTTATGTGTGTTAGAATTCGTATTCCCCCATTCAAACTATTATCTTGGAACTGACATTGGAACCTCTATTTCTAGTTCCTCCTACTCTCACAGTGATCTTGAAATAATACTTCCATCCACTCATTCCACTACCAATATAAAAAACAATGTTTGTGGGGAATATAGTCTATCATATGCATTCGTAGTAGGGGCACTACCCCTTGATCCACATACTCAAAGATGTATATCCCATGAGAGTCAGACAAAATAGAAAGAACCCCAATGCAAGTGAATTGGGAACTCAAAGTTCCTTTCCAGTGGGAACTTGAATTAGGAACAGATGCACAAGGACATAAACATATGGTTGTACCAAGCACCTCCACTTCCTAATAGCTCACTCCTTGATTACTTTAAGGATAACTACCCTAAATCCCACATATTGGCTACTAAGAAATGGGATTACCAAGGTGGCGGTCTAGGCAATGAGGAAACTAGCATCAGGACTCCCATTGAACCTATTGAACAACTGAGAAATCAAGGTCTTGGATTTGGCCTAAAAATGACTGGGAGTAGAAATGCAACAAACTATAACTTTTGTAATAACCTAGGAGAAATCATTGAACTCAAAACCATCCTTGAAGAGGGAGTTAAGAGAGCCTATGATGATATACTTAGTGATGAAATATTCTTAGGAAAATCTATCCTTTGTGAACTCTCCATCAACCTCATTGACCTCCCACTCATACATCTTGAACTCATAGACTGAGGTCAATCAAGTATAACCCATATTGATGTGTTTCAAAGCAAGGATGCACTCCTAGAATTCATCGGGGAAACCAAAAAACAACATGACTGGGGACATGATTCTACACACATCTTCAAATTGGATCCAAAGGCATATTTTGGGGAAGAGAAAGTCCTTAGTCACCCAAATAAAAAGAAAAAAGAAAAACATGGGTCTCCTAGTGAAAACCCCTCTAGAGAACTTCCTGACTCCAAAAAATAAAAAATAAAAGATGTATACTCTAGTGAAAACCTCTTCAAGGCACCAGAGGATGAGGATTATCCTCTTCCTCTCATGTAGGATTATCAGCCAGAGCAGTCATCCATTTTGATCAAAGAAACCAAACCTGTCAACTTGAGAATAGAAGAGTGTCCATGGATTACCTAAATTACAACATCATTTTCAGAGGTTGAAGAAATGGCCTTCATGACTCTCCTCAACGAAGCCACTATTAACTTTACTGTTGATTGGAAAGGTTAGGTACTGAAAGGGGAGGGTGAATCAATACTAACAGATTTGTATCAATTCAAACTTTTAAGCATAAACATATAGTTTCATTTCCAAATTATCGATAGTCCTTTCTATATTACTAATATACTATAATTAAAAAATATAAAGTAAATAAAAATAACTCATGAAATGATTCACACACCCATAACACATGGATTTTTGGTCTTGCAGAAACCCTTAGTTAGAGGGAAAAATTGTGGTGGGGATGGTACCCATAACTCTTCACTGCAGCTAAAAGAATTTGCTAATTAAGGCTACAAAGTGTCACTTTCTGAGTGACTCACCCTCTTATGAGTGACTAATACATGGTTAAATGAATCTAAAGTCTTTTTAGGACTACTCCGCTAATAGATTTCATTGTACCTATATGAAATTCACCTTGTTAAAAGATTTACAAAAAGTTCATACAACAAACTTCAACAGTCCTATTAGAGACTACCTCGTTAAGGGATTTACAATACCTTGTAGAAACTTGTTAGGATTCCTTACAAGATAGTTGACCTATTTTTTCTTTCCTCCAAATCTTATCAGATCCCTTATGCTCACTATCTATGTCTGCAAACTCTTTCTTACTTCACTGCTTGTTTTTTACTTCTTTCTCATTCTCTTCTCTCTCTTCTTTTTTTAATATTCTCTCTTCTTTTTTTATCCTTGACCCACTTCTTGTTCATTCATCTACCTTAAATCTTAGGGTTCCTTAATCTCGATCTTTTCAATAAACCATTTTCTCTTTTTCCTTCTATCATTTGTAATAAATTATTTTCCTTTATCCGATATCTATCAGCTTCTAATAACTAACTCCCTTATTCTAATAATTGTCTTAAGTATCTGATAAATCCTTTATCTTGCTAATAGTATAACTCTCACATTGGTGATGTTTAAAATCAATGACAAAACTTACCCTCATATTTACAACAATCTACCCCTTTGGCATTAATGGAAAAAAAATTGATTCTCTGATTCTTCTCTGTCACTTAAAATTTTCAAAACTGTTATGTTGATATCTCCCCCTATGATAATTTTATTTTTCTACTTCTCCCTTTTTATACTTCTCCCCATTTTTTCTATTTGCTACTACTTTACCTACTTCTCCCCCTTTTTGGGCAATCAATGCCAAATGATATATAAGCTTGTTAGGGTGTACAGTTTCTACAATTTGTATGTGATAAACTTGTACCTATATCTTGTATATTGCAAAATTATATTCTAGGAATCTTTCAATGCATTTAAACCAATAATGTGTCCATTCAGATTAGACGTTGGCTCTCCTAATCTATCCACAGAACTAAGTTTTGGTGTCTATACAATTTTCTCTGTTGCTTCAACATTTTCTTTAATTATAGCTATATGAGGTGTAATAATACCTTTTAGCTCCAAAATCCTCATATGTAATATCTCTTTTTCCACTATTAATTCCTATTCTTTTGAGATTAATTCTCTAATATTTATTGAGTTCTCTACAAAAATTTTCATTGTCAGTTGTATGTTGTCGATATGCTACACTAGCTCATTATGATCACCAATAATCTTATTATCCACTTCACTTGTGAATTATGTTAAATTGCTTAATTTACTATACATTTTTATAGCTTTTGTCAAAATTGCTCTCAAACCTTCAATAACCTTTGACAGTTCAACCTTCAAAATTGCTAACTTTGTTAATAAGCTCTGTATAATTTGGTTTTCCAAATTCTTTGTTGCTTCTCGGGCGAGCTTCTTCTCTAAATCATTTCCAAATTCACTAATCTAATCAATATGTACTTGTAATTGTTTCTCTAGTGATTCTTCTTCGTTAACAATCACATCTGGAATTAGGTCCTCAAATATATTGAGTGTTCTATTGATAACTCTTCTCTTTAACTTCTTAGCTCTTTCCTTGTCCAATTTTGCCTTCAAATGCAACACTCTTCCATATTCTTCTTTATCCTTATTTTTCTTCATCTTCATGGGATCTTGTTTGAGTATCTCAAATTGAGGATCGTCAGTGTCTACTCTATCATCTTCATCTTCTTCTTCATCCTCACACTTCCTTTGTCCTTTGGCCTCCTTTCACTCCTTATCGACATCTTTGTCCTTTTCCTCATCATTTTTTTTGTCTCCATCTTTCTTTTTGTTATCTTTCTTCTCATCCATGTCATGATGCTTCTTTTCTTGAATCTTTTGGTGCTTGAGATGATTTATCATTTCTACTAGTATCACTCTTGTCACGATCTTTTCTTCTGGTATCTTCAGTTTCCTTTTGTTTATGTTGGGATGGAGAGATAGGGTACTGAGAGGGGAGGGGTGAATCAGTGCCCACAAAAACTTTCAACTCTCAAACCTTAAACAACAAACAATAGTAACTTCACATATAACTTGAATCCATTGCATGAATCATTCATTCATTTAACTATCAAAGGTAAATAGCATGAAATCAATAATAAATCAGTCACATAACACAAGTATTTTGATAACGCAGAAACCCTTGTTAGAAGGTAAAAACTACAGTGGGGATGACACCCACAAATTCTTTACTACTAATTGGTACTCAAAAATACATGGGTTTTTGAGTACCCTGTTAAAAATTTTGCATTTTGACCCCTTTAAGTACTTTTTGAGCCTATTTGTCCAAATCCAATTCTGAAGTTTTTCATGCATGTCAAGTGCTCATCACCTTTGTTTTGGCATTCGAAGACATCCCAGGTTGTTAAATTTAAGTTTCAAGTTGTTTCATTATGTCTTGTTTTGAGCACTTGTCCAAATCCGCATTTTTGCCTAAGTGTCAGTTTGATGTAGCAGGCCCTGTTTGCATTTCAATATCTTGTGTCCTGTTAGGTTTCATGGCTCACCACTATGGGAATGTTTTAAATGTATATCATAGAGCATATATTTCAAAGCTCAAGCCATTTCAAATCCATTTGATAAGTTTTTGGATTCCCCAAAGTTGGTCCTATGAAATTGTCATGTTACTTTATGTTGCCGAGTTTTTTGAGTGGCCCTGTTTGACCAATTGTAACTTTTGACCTTGTGACCTAATTGAAAAAAATTATTTTTGCATTATATTACAAAGGTCAAATACTTCTTGAGTCTTCATCTTTAGGTCACGACAAGTCCATTTGGTCAGTTTACTAGACCCATTCCATTTCCTATTTCTTCTGGTTTGCCAAATGAAGAAATACAGTTTTCCAAGTGCCCTACATTGAAGTCCTGCAACTTGCACTCGATTGAGTGGAATGGATAATTGAATATTCCTCTATATTATAATCATGTAAATGTGCTACCATGAAAATTTTTAAGACATGATGAATCTATTCGGGTAATTTGTCAATCTGATTCCGTTTGTACTTTCTAACATTTTAATGAAGATCAGTTGCACAGTTTAGTCAGAGGCCCACTTCGGATGATTGCATCTTTTACCATGTGATTGATCATAATGTGTCGATTATTTTATCATACTATAGGCATGAGAGAGAATGTCTATGCCAATTTTCAGCTCCCTATGTGTTTGTTTAGTCACTTTGCCAAAGCCATTTCATTTGCAAATTGTTAAGTTTTGCCAAGAGTGCATTGTCCAATTTTCTAAGTGACCTACTTTGAGGTATCCCAATTTACACCCTATTCGAGGTCTGGCATAATTGAAAGTTGTTTCATACTGTAGACCTCGGAGTGTATTTTCCTGTGGATTTTGAGGTCTCTACCAATCCGTTTAATCACTTTCCTAGGCCAATTCCAAACTCAATTTCTACTTGTTTCACTATTCTGTTCCAAAATGTTTCTAACAACCTGACTTTGGTGTGTGACTGCATTTCACCATGAGATATTTTTGGTAAATTGATTATGGACCCGTGTTCCTTGTATGGTGGTGAATTAGTGCCCAAGTTGCTGATTTATGAAAGTTTCAGTCGGTTAGTTTTTGAGGCCGATTTCGGAGGCAACTTGTGCAATTTGGCATTTCAGACAGAATTATGTTCCGGGTGGCCATGTTCGTTCAATCACATCTTTTTGAGAATTTTCCTTTGACCGGTGTGTTGTGATGTTTGAAGTCAGTATGTACTTCTAGTGGCGTGTTCCTATGAGGCCATTTGGTCAATTTTTAAGGACAATTCTAGAAGCCATTTAGTGTTATTTGGGAATTTTTCAGAGACAGTGTGAACTAAATGATGTGATTGAAGTTTCAGTACATAACGGTTTGGTCTTCATCATGTGATTGCATATGAGCTTTGAAAGAGCTAATATAACAATTGAAGGGAGATTTGTGTGGATTCCTCAAACAACAGTGCATCTTTATAAAAGCTTAGATGTATTCCTAGTGGCTGGCATATATCTTAGTATATGCACAAATGAAAGGAGTGTGTGTTATGAAGGTGGCATATTTGAGTTTGAAGGAGGCTTTTGAATAAGAAATTGGTCAAATATAAACACCATAGTGTTATGCATATAAAACAGGATGCATTGAAAAGATGATGCCTCACACAAATGTGTATACGAAGGCGTGGAAGATGCACATTGTATTGAAGTGTGTGTAATGTTGGAAGGGGCTGCCAGTGAGACTCACACAATCGGCTTGGAGGAAGCCCACACAATGTGTAGAGGCTGCTGGTTGTTTGAGTTTGCAGCTAGTATGTAGTAAAATTCACATTTCATGCAAGAGTCTAAAGGGGCATGGAGTGAGCTGCCAGAGTTTTAAAATAATGAGCTCATGCAATATGGTGGGGTTGCCTACTAAATTGCCATGAGAAATCATTGATTGCCAGTATAAATGAATGCCAATCAAATGCAAGTTGTGGCAGGCTAGCATAGGCCTACGCAAGTAAGAACCAACAATACAAGGAGGCCATTGCGTAAGGCTTGGGGAAGGCCTCTTGCAAGCTCGTGCCCTTTATTGGAGGTTGCCAGTGCATCAACAAAGACTCGTGCATTGGATTAGGGAGTTCACGCAAAACCAAAGGAGGCGACAGGCATAAATGAGGACTAGAAATTTAAAGTAAATGCCATTTTATTGTTTGTGTTGCCAGTCCAAACATTGAGTGGGGAGTTGGGAGGTAGCAACAAAGTAAATAGAGGGCACCACATAGGTGTTTAAGCCATGAAACCAAGGGAATTTGTGGGGAGGTGTTGCCTGAATGACAAGGGAGCTCACGTTAGGAAATGTAGACCCAACACAATGTTTGGGGGGCCTTCCTTGTGCAAGTGAAGGTGAATCCCATGTTAGGCACATTCAATGTGGAGGCTACCAGTTTGGAAATGCCTCACGTGATACAAAGATTGGAGGCTTGCGCAGATTTGGGTAATGGGCCTCAACATGTTTTGAATGGACCAAAGTTTAAAACAAATGCAATCGGTAGGAGTAAAGCCAATTCCACAACTGTTTCCAGCACTCACCCTGCGCAACATAATATAGAAGCATATCCAAAGCAAGTGAACTGTTTGACATTGGTAAAATGTGTTGAAAAGGAAAAGACCATGCCATAACAATGTAGAAAGCCAGCGCAAGTAGGACAAGAATGCTTGGCTACCTGCTAAATAAGGGAGCCTCATGCAATTTTGGGGGCCAATGATAATGGGGACTCACACAATGTGAAGGGGCTTCATGCATTAGCAAAAAGGGCTGTGCAAACACAAATTGAAAAAAAGTCACATGAATTTATGTAGGAAAGATGAGATTCCTCAATGACAAGTTGGTCTCATGAATCTCAGAGAGAAACATGGAATGCATGTGTGGTGTAAGGGATAGAGGTTATGAGGAGTTGTGCGCAAGTAAGAAGCTACTGTGTGTGGGCTGCATTGTGTGAGAGTTTATCCCACATTCTCCCTGGGGTACAAATTTTAGTTATTTGTAAAGAACAACACTCATGTTGATTGTAAAGAAAGTGAATGAGACTGTGTATTGGCCTTTGCCTTGTGGGTCCATCTTGACACACGTGCCAACTAGGTGCATTATGTGGGATTTTATTGCAAAGTCTTTAAAACACTCAAAAACATTGTCCCACATTCATGCCGAAATGGGCATTTAAGGTGAATATATGTAATGACCCACACATAATGAAATAGATTGAAGAGCTAGAGGCTCTGCTCATGCGGTCTCTTAGAGGCACCTTGGTTTCCGTTCCATCAGGCCCATAGGTAAAGTTATTTTACAGAAAGGCAATAGTGATGAGATAGCCGAGGAGGACACATGGTAGCTGGTCATGAAGTCTCGAGACCAAACCACCAGTTAGAGAAAAATCTAGAGACTTGGAGATGGTGGTCAATCGCCCAGTCTCGTGAAGTTTGGGAGTTAGGAGGATTGATCCGGAGACTTAGAGACTAACTTGGTCACGCGGTCAGGAGAAGATAACCGTTAGAGGAGAAAACCGCTGCAACCCAGAGATAACTGCCAGTTGCATGGTCACCGAATCTAACCCATGATTAGTAGGTTCATCCAGAGACTGAGAGACAAAGTGATCGCTAGCTCTCCAGATCTAACTGAGGTTAAAGAAGTTATTAAGAGACTTGGAGACTAAAGAAGGTCATCCAATCTCACATTAGACCCAGGGTTAGTGAAGAGATTCAAAGATTAAGAGACTAGAGGCATTCTCCAAGTCTCTGAAAGAAAGCATAGTTAAGAGATAACTTCAAAGATTCAGAGACTAGTGTAGTCTCCAAGTCTCTAGATGGACTAAGGTTAAAAGTGAGTTTGCAGAGCCAGTCAAAGACATCAAATCAGAGCGCGCCACTTGGCAAATTTTGGTGAAGTTTGAGGAAAAGCCAGAGTTAAAAGAAATAAAAGATTTAAAAGATGATAAAGTTCAGACTTAGGATAATCTCGATATTTTTAAATGACAAAGCTTGTTCAGAGATTTAAAGCCCACAGGTTCATTTTTTATCAGAATATAGGAGTATTATATGTTTCCGAAAATGCCAAAAAATGAGGAATGCATTGGCGATGGTTAGAATTAGATTTGATTTAGTTGATAAGAGAAGTAATGGCATTTCTAAATCCAAGAATAGAGTTTGGTGAAGATATTTCTCTCATTCTTCCAATGCCTTTATTGTTGATTTGGTTCTTTCAGAATGATTTCCCAGGAATTTTTGCAAAGGCTGTTGAAATCAGATTTGCAAATGAATATTTTCAGAAAATGAAAGGATAAGATCAAAGCTTTTAAAAGACAACATAAATCCGATATTAGCATATTTTGAAGGGGCAGATGAATTCAGATTTTGAAGTGCCCGAGAAGATCAGATTTTAGAGGAGAGAGAAGGCAAGTGAAATTAGGTTGTAAAACAGACAAGTGTTGATCAAGCATAGATTTTTAGGGTTTTCTTCTTCTACTATTTATTCTCTTCTCTTTTCAGTATTAGGGGTCCATGTCTGGTCTTCTGTTCTGCTTAAGGGTTTCAAACTGGTTCTACCCTTGTCTCAAGAGAGTTTACAGAAGGTTTCCAAATGATTTTGAATGTATTTCTGGAAAGCAAATTTCTCATTCTTGTCTGTGCTTTGAGCTTTTTGTTATTAATGTATTAAAGAAAGATTATTTCAATGAAATACAGTGCAGTTCCTATTCTCATTTTTCTATCTCTTTGCATTTTGTTTATGCTCTTGTATGTTTTATTTGTAAGGCATCTGAAAACATACCAACTACAAGGTAGTTTGTCTAATTATTTGTGAGTTTCTCTCAAGGAGAGAATTAAATTCCATAAATAGTTTCAGAGAGCAGACATTATTGAAGGATTTGATATAACCATATAGAAGTGAGAAGACAATTTGTAAGGCACTTTGTTTGGATTGCATACAGTCTGTAAGGCATTCTATAGTATTTTACTTGATTTGTGACCTATGGATTACATCTTCTGACTCTTTGCCCAAGAATAGGCACTGGTTAGGGTTTACTGTGCAGTTTATATTCAATCATCAAACACTAAAATTTATCATTACCAGTACATTTGTGTTTTTAAGTTCATACATATCTTGATAGGACTGTGTCCAAAGGATATAGTTCACATTGTTGATTCCTTTAAGAGAGAATCAGAGGTTAACCTTCCTTGAGTTATACTTATAAAAAGGAGAAGGATTTATATCCTTATTACCATTTTTTATGTTATTACAGTCATAGTTTCCTTGATTAAACTCTGCATCAAATTGTTCTTTATTTATTTGTAAGAGTCATACTCTATCAAAGTGATTAGAAACATAATAGCATTGCAGTGAAGACTCCATCCACCATTCGAAAGTTTACTTGAAATAGAGTAAATTACCTAGGTAATACCTGCCTGAGCATGTGGAGCTCAAAAATGAAGGAGGATCTTATCCAATCCTCAGTAATTAGGCATTTCTTTTGTCTGAATCAGTATTAATAGGCATAGTGTTCAAGTAGTTTTTAAAGCACTGTAATTTATACAAGAAAAATCCCTAACAAACTGGCGACTCTGTTGGGGAAATGTTAAAGTGAAGCTAGAATAACGTGGGTACAAGTAGAGCTAGACTCCTAGCTGACTTATTCATTTATCCAGTGGTTCCCATTAAAGTGTATAAGAGTCATTTTTAAGAAGTTTCAAATCATCTCATCAAGTTGTGTTGCGAGTCTGAGTTCTATGTTTGATCAGTGCAATAAAATGATATATTTTTAGTCCTGAAATAGTGTATGTACCCTATTGAAGTTTTTTTGTATTGGTGGAAAAGGATACAGAAAGATATCTCAGCTTATGAAAGTATTTTCCTCTGCAAGGAGATGGCGGCTCTACTAAGTTTTGAAGGTGATTTGGAGGTGACTTCAAATCAAATAGTTTGTAGAAGCTTCATCATACTCTAGGTATTTTATTTTCATTGGATAAAAGCTTTTGTTCATGAAAATCAGTTATACATGTTTTCCCTATTAAGTGGTTAAGCACTAAGCTAAAAGGGAAGAGATAGGCAGTTTGTAGTTACTCTACTTGTTAAGATGTCACAACTATATTGGGTTAGGTTGTGTAATGCTATAAACTTTGAAGGTATCCCTGGATACCCAAATCCCATTCCATCAGCAGTCAAGGATTGTTTGCCTAAATTCACTAGTATGGGTGAGCAATCAGCTAAGGAGCATGTTGACAAGTTTTCTGATTTAATATATGATCACAACATTACACATGAGGATGTATTAATGAATCTTTTTGCAATATCTCTAGTTGAGATTGCGAGGGACTGGTTTAAAGAATTACCTCATGGCTCAATAGGATCTATGGAAGCATTAGAGGATTGTTTTATTAAAAAGTATGGTGATATTGAGCAATATAGTGATATGGAACACAGTGATGAACAAGACATATCTGAATCAAAGGACCCGGTATCAGAGCTTGAACTTCTTTCGGCAGAAACAAAAATGTTAACATAAAGGTTTCAAGAAAGCGTGGTGTTACATTTACAAGAAAACATGAGAAGAGAGGAGGGTGAGTCACAATATGATTTCTACATAAGGTTTACTGATGAGATCAAGAAGTATGTCATTCATTTTTGTCCTCGGGAATTTGTATGGGAAAATTTATTTGCTAAACTTTGTTTTCCTCACACACTTAATTTTTCAATCTCTCAGAGGGTAGAATATATTCAACATACTATAGAATGGATAAAAAATGTAGAAGATTCTTCTTCTAAAGGTGTATCTGAGGCTGAATAGAGTGATGATGAATTTGAAAACTCTGAGATTATTGTAGATTTTGGATGTGAATCTGACAGTAATGAGTTTAAATTTAATGATAATAGTGTTGAATCTACTTGTGGTTAAAACAATGCTGACTGTGATAATGATAATGAACTTTGTGAATAGCAAGACAGTGAAAATGTTTTGTGTGGACAGCAAGATGATAACTATGATGCAGATGTGAGTATTTGTAGTGATATCTTTACACAAGATGATATGCTCCGAGAGGTCTCACTCCATGACTCCAATGAGGAATAAATTTGCAGCATCAAGCAAGAAGACAATTGGGATAAATCAAAATGTCAATCCTTACCAAGCAGTGAGAAAATTTCAGATTTTTAGAGGTATGTACCCGAAAATGATTCTCAAACTTCATGCCTTATGGATATAAGTTTTGATAATAATGACATTGCTAAGGGTGTGGAAAATGATAATGAAGATTTTGATTGTGAAAGTGTATCAGAGATGAGTATGAATGATGATAGTTCTTCACTTCATAGTGAACAAATTTCAGATTTATTATCCTATGAATATCTCATATTTTCAGGGAAAGATAGATTTGAAACTCAACACTTCACACATATTAAATTTGACAAGGAAAATACATCATATGATCAAAGTTTTGAAACTTTTATTTCTTATTTTTCTTGTCCTCCCATATCACTAGACCACAATCAAATTGAATATGATATGTCAGATTTTGAAATCATCAGTGTTGTTTCAGATTCAAGGGGTGAAGATTTTCCTAATATAAATAATTGTGTAGATTCTAAATCTTTTTCTGATCTTGAGTCTTCCATCAAACCATTAAAGGATGATCTTGTTGCCTAACTTTCAGTCACCCATTTTTTTGGCAATATTGGTCATATCAAGTCAGTCTAATCATGGTTGAGTCTAGGTCTAAGTCTTTCATAGGTAGGTTATTCTTGTCGGGTTCCCTTTCTCTTGCTCTCTCATCTTTAAATCGGGTGGGTGGTTTAAAATCATCTTTGTATTGGGTAGGTTATAGATCCCAACCCGACAAGGATAATGTATTCTTATTGATGATCTTTTTCAAAGTAGAAGAATGATTGGGAATCATAATTACCAGGCATTCATAAAAGTCAGAGAAGATTCTACATATGGATGATGCATTAATAGAGCTAGTTTGGGTTATTCAGAGAGGTTCATTTCATATGGCAATATAAACTTTCAAATATGTACAGGCTCTGTGCCAAGGACAGGTGATTGTTTTTCTCAGAATACGATGCCAGAACTAGAGGTTCAGAATATACCCTCTAATGTAGAGGTGGCATCCTAAAAATTACAGTGAACACATATCACCCAATCATGTTATTTAGAAAAGTGGAACTTCTAGTATCAGAACATTATTTATAGATGACTGTGGTAATAAAAAAAAAAAAAGGTCAAATCATTATAGTGCATCCTACAAACTAATATAAAATAGTCATCATGCATGTTATGTTGCTCATTATCGAGCATATGTTGAATGAGATTTAGCACTGAAATGCCTATGATAATCAGAAAACCAGTGATTATTCAATACCAAATTGTATTAAGTTTGAAAGACTGTGATTAACAACGAGCATAAAACATCTTTTAAAAACAATAACATGGGCAGTATAATATGATTGAATGCTTACAACAGTGGGTTGAAAAGAAAATTACAAGGTGTGATGTGCCGCAATGAATGTGCAGTTGGAATAAGTGTTTTTCTAGTTCTTATTCTGCTCTTTCGGATGCGACAAGGAAGAAAATTATGGCTGTCGCATGATCGCATAAACCAAATATTAGTTATGCAATCATGCGAAAAGCAAAAAAAGGTAGATTAGTGGGCCTTGTTTCTCAGCGGAACCTGAGTTATGACATCGCATCGACAGTTCAAAACATTCAAAGTTTTAATCTGATGATGATCGATATTCCGCGATGGAGAGAGGCCTGAAAAATAATCGATGCAACATAGCGAGAACTTCTACGTGGCAGTGGGACCCATGTACTCCGATAGCATAGATGCACCAATCGTAGAGTGGTCGCATGATCACATGGATTAAAATAGTATCATGTGATCATGAGACAATAAAGCTTGAGTAGGAGAGAGAAGATAGCGGAGACTAAATAGAAGGTGCTCTGCTAGGACCCACATACGCCAACAGTGCAAATGCGACAACATAAGCTGAGCAGGGAAAGATCCTACATCCGACGGAGGGCGTATGTTTGCAAAGAATCTTGGAGGTCTATGCGAAGAAGCGATGGTTGTTGATCTTCTGATGGTGGGTCCGAAAACATTTGACTACAGTTATGACTTTTCCGAGATGAAGCCACGTGGTGGTGGGTCCATAGGGTCTATATGCAATGATAAACCAATGGTTGCCACTATTCCTCAAAGCCACGAAACATTCTTTGACACCCGAGCTAGGGTCCACGTGCACCAATGATAAAGCGGTCGCATGATCGCATGGATTAAAATATTGCTATGAAATCATGCAACAACATAAGTCACCAAAGATGCTTGGTGGTAAAGTGGGATCCTTCCACGTGTCCAGGTGGGACCGAAGATGCTTGTAGAGTTGACCAATCATAAAGCGGTCGCATGATCGAAAGAAATAAACAAGTATCATGCGATCATGCGACAAGGTATGAGGTGCAGCCGGTGGTAGGTGCCGAAGGTGTACGGAAGCAGGGAAGATTAAAACAAAAATGCCCAGTTGGAATCCACGTCCATTGACAACAAAATCACATTAGTTGTATAATAATTTGAGATTTAGTGATACAGGGTTGAATATCAGTCATGGCAAAGGGAAACATAATAGTACAGAATATGTTGTGCACAGTATTTTATTGGATATTGTCACGGTGATAAGTCACGATTCATTACAAATTCAAATTGCAACCAGTGCCATTTATCTTTATCGAGGATGACTTCTTATGAAATAAAGATAGAGAAGACTAAACAGATGGTGCTCTACTGGAGTCCACGTGTGCCAATGATGAAGCGGTCGCATGATCACAAGAATTAAACAAGTATCATGCGATCATGCGACAATGCAAAATGGAAGCCGAGAGTGTTTTGGATAGAGTAAAGTATCATAAAAACATTCCAAGATAAGTCACGGGCATGCTTTCATCTTTTGAGATTTGTCAACACATAAATTGATTAGCAAGGCCAGATGAAGGGACAAAGTCATGCTAGTTCTTCCTATTGTATTTTCGTAAGTCCTTGGCTTCAGACTTTTCAAATTCTAGAATTTGAAACATTTTGTATTCCCATGGATGCCATATGATTGTAAACTCTATATATACTGCTGAGAAAGTTAATAAAAAGGTCGGCAAATTTTTGGCATGAAGAGAGGTTGCAGAGACAATCATACTTGGTGTCAATTCTTTACTGTCCATGTGCTTCCTTTTTCCGCATACAGTCAGAGAGCTGGAGTAGAGGAGAGGGCACTTTCTAATTTCTGCATTTTCATTCATGCATAGAGATTGATGTTCAGTTTTTGTAATAGATTTGGCTGTAGATTGCAAGCAAATATAATCAAAGTATTGTGTTTGTGTGTTTAAAACAAGGAAAGTTTTGTTATGAATCAGTGTATTTGGGCAACACTTTTCTTATTACTTTCAATCAGAGTATTGTTATGGTCAGTTTTGAGCACTTTCTTATATTCTTAGTCAAATGGTGATTGGGTGGTAGATCAGAGTACTGTCATCTGATCCTATTGCAAATATTTGGATGTTTAATCTTCCTTTTCAATCTCATGTCATTGCATTTACAAAACTAACAGCATTCTTGCATTACCAATATTGGGAAGTCATAGGATGTGTGAATTCCTGAGGTTGGCTAGGATTAGAATCTAAAATCTACCTGAGTTAGTCCTGGATAGGATTAGCTTGGTTTTTCCTCTGTTGTTCTCTGGTTAAGAACATACCCTACAGTAGGAATTAGAGATAAAACATAATTCATTGAATATTTTTCACATAGGGAGCTATACCTCAATTCAGAGGGAAACTAGATATTCTCAGAAACAGTTTCCCAACTGTTGTGTAAAGTTGTTCTTCATTATAAAATTGGGCAAATAAAAGGAGTAAAAGAAGAAGAACAATCTATTTACCAACAGATTTTTCATTTGATCAAGTTTCATATGCTTACAATGAATGCTTTAATGTTTTTCCACCCAACCACCAACAAGTTTTGGATTTGTATCATGATGATACTTTGCATGAAGGTATTGAAGAAGATTTTGATGTGAGTACACAAGCCAATAATGATAATCTTTTTGAAAAGCAGAATGTGGATCATGACATGGAGTTTCCAAGTTTTGAAGATGATGAGGTTGAACCTTGTTCTTTTTGTGTTCCTAATTTATCTCCTCTTGCAAAAGATCAAAATTATTTGCATGAAATCCCTATTGTTTATGATGAATATGAATATTCTTGTGCTAGTATACATTCAGATCTTGATAAGACAAGTATTAGTGACTCTTGTTTAAGCCATGATCTAGAAGAAAGTGACAAATCTGAATACGTATTTTTAGATTTACAAATGATTCAAGAATCAGTGATGGACAATGTTTTATTTTGTTTAAGAAATGCTAATAGAGCTTGTGATCATCGAACTATCCATAATTTTTTGCAGATAGATTTTTGTTTAGAAAGTTTCTATTTTAGTTTGCAAAATGTTGATGTGGGTGAACTATGTTTTGTGGCTCAAACTAATGATCAGAATAATGTTTTTAGCTTTGAGAGAGAGCTAGAATGTTTCATCTTTCAATAATTCAGTAGTAATGAAGAGTGTGATTCTTTGATATCATACAATGATCATCATTCACAATGTTTCAGTGATTTTTTTTTGCAAAGTGATGGTGATTTTGCTAATTGTTTCTTGTTTGATGTGCTAAAAGAAAGCGGCAGTGTTTTCAATCAAACACATGGAAGCAAGAATTTCAGTTTATCTCTGATTTGTGAAGATCAAAACCAAATGTATGACAGAGGTAAGAGCTGACTTCATTTTTGGGGCTTTGGGATTCTTGTAGATAAAGTACATATTGTATAGTCGCTTTCCCTTTCAGTTGTGTGGTGTGTTTTCTTTTAGTAGAGGTTCTCATTTTTTTTTAAAAAGAGATGTTATGAAGGAAAGGTGAAAAGAGAAGAAAGAGAAAAATCTAATTTAATTTTGTGAATGGTCTGCTTCTGCCATGAGATTCTAAAAGTTCTCTACATGCCCACATGGGGCACGTGTCCACAGTCAAAGCCACTGTTGGTACTCAAAAATACAACATGGGTTTTTTAGTACCCTGTTAAAAATTTTGCATTCTGACCCATTTGAGTACTTTTTGAGCCTATTTGCCCAAATGCAATTCTGAAGTTTTTCATGCATGTCAAGTGCTCATCACCTTTGTTTTGGCATTTGAAGACATCCCAGGTCATTAAATTCAAGTTTCAAGTTGTTTCATGATGTCTTGTTTTGAGCACTTGTCCAAATCTGCATTTTTGCCTAAGTATCAGTTTGTTGTAGCAAGCCCTGTTTGCATTTCAATATCTTGTGTCCTGTTAGGTTTCATGGCTCCCCACTATGGGAATGTTTTAAATGTATATCATAGAGCATATATTTCAAAGCTCAAGCCATTTCAAATCCATTTGATAAGTTTTTGGATTCCCCAAAGTTGGTCCTACGGAATTGTCCTGTTACTTTATTTTGCCCAGTTTTATGAGTGGCCCTGTTTGACCAATTGTAACTTTTGACCTTGTGACCTAATTGCAAAAAATTATTTTTGCACTATATTACAGAGGTCAAATACTTCTTGAATCTCCGTCTTTAGGTCACGACTAGTCCATTTGGTTAGTTTACTAGACCCATTCCATTTCCTATTTCTTCTGGTTTGCCAAATGAAGAAATACAGTTTTCCAAGTGCCCTACTTTGAAGTTCTGCAACTTGCACCCGATTGAGTGGAATGGATAATTGAATATTCCTCTATATTCTAATCATGGAAATGTGCTACCATGAAGATTTTCAAGCCATGATGAATCTATTTGGGTAATTTTTCAATCTGATTCCATTTGCAGTTTCTAACATTTTAATTAAGATCAATTACACAATTTAGTCGGAGGCCCACTTCGGATGATTTCATCTTTTTCCCTATGATTGATCATAATATGTCGATTGTTGCATCATACTGTAGGCATGAGAGAGAATGTCTATGCCAATTTTCATCTCCCCATGTGTCCGTTTAGTCACTTTTCCAAAGCCATTTCATTTGCAGATTGTTAAGTTTTGCCAGGATTGTCCAGTTTTCTAAGTGACCTACTTTGAGGTATCCCAGTTTACACCATGTTCAAGGTCTGGCATAATTGAATTTTTTTTCACACTGTAGACCTGGGAGTGTATTTGCCTGTGGATTTTGAGGTCTCTACCAATCCGTTTAATCACTTTCCTAGGCCAATTTCAAACTCAATTTCTGCTTGTTTCACTATCATGTTCCAAAATGTTTCTAACAACCTGACTTTGGTATGTGACTGCATTTCACCATGAGATCTTTTTGGTAAATTGATTATGGACCCGTGTTCCTTGTATGGGGGTGAATTAGTGCCCAAGTTTTTCGTTTATGAAAGTTTCAGTCGGTCAATTTTTTAGGCCGGTTCCGGAGGCAACTTGTGCAATTTGGCATTTCAAATAGAATTATATTCTGGGTGGCCATGTTTGTTCAGTCGCATCTTTCGGGTAAAATCTTTCTAAGTATTTTCCTTTGACCGGTGTGTTGTGATGTTGGAAGTCAGTATGTACTTCTGGTGGCGTGTTCTTGTGAGGCCGTTTGGTCAGTTTTTAAGGAATATCCTAGAAGCCAGTTAGTGTTATTTGGGCATTTTTCAGTGATAGTGTGAACTAAATGATGTGATTTAAGTTTCAGTACATCACAGTTTGGTCTTCATCATGTGATTGTGTTTTAAGTGTGTATGAGATAAAAGTTGGGGTTTAAGCGTTGGTCCTCTAGATTGCACTTCCTGTTTGACGGCCTTTTGGTGCCCAAGATTGCATTAATACTATGGTCATCCAACCTTGTATTTCTTGCTAAGTGTTGCATGCACTTACAACTTTTGGAATAGAATGGTACCCTGTTTTATCCAATTAAAGTGTCAAGTTGAAACATTATTTATGCACTCTGCAGGTGTGCACACTCTATGATTAAGGCTATGGTGGTTACCAACTGGCATTTAAAAACTTGCATATGAGCTTTGAAAGAGCTAATATAACAATTGAAGGGAGATTTGTGTGCATTCCTCAAACAGTAGCGCACCTTTATAACAAGCTGACATGTATTCCTAGTGGCTAGCATATATCTTAGAATGTGCACAAATGAAAGGAGTGTGCGTTATGAAGGTGGCATATTTGAGTTTGAAGGAGGCTTCTGAACAAGAAATTGGTCAAATATAAATACCATAGTGTTATGTGTATAAAACAAGATGAATTGAAAAGATGATGCATCACACAAATGTGTATACGAAGGCATGGAAGATGCACATTGTATTGAAGTGCATGTACTATTTGAAGGGTCCGCCAGTGAAACTCACGCAATCGGCTTGGAGGAAGCCCACGCAATGTGTAGAGGCTACCGGTTGTTTGAGTTTGCAGCTAGTATGCAGTGAAATTCACGTTTCATGCATGAGTCTAAAGGGGCATGGAGTGAGCTGCCAGAGTTTTAAAATAATGAGCTCACGCAATACGGTGGGGTTGCCTACTAAATTCCCATGAGAAATCATTGAATGCCAATCAAACGCAAGTTGTGGCAAGCTAGCATAGGCCTACGCAAGTAAGAACCAACAATACAAGGAGGACATTGTCTAAGGCTTGGGGAAGGCCTCTTGCAAGCTTGTGTCCTTTATTGGAGGTTGCCAGTGCATCAACAAAGACTCATGCATTGGATTAGGGAGTTCACGCAAAACCAAAGGAGGCGACAAGCATAAATGAGGACCAGCAATTTAAAGTAAATGCCATTTTATTGTTTGTGTTGCCAGTCCAAACATTGCATGGGGAGTTGGGAGTTGCTAGTGAAGTAAATAGAGGGCACGAGGAGTTGGGAGATGCTAGCGAAGTAAATAGAGGGCACCACGTAGGTGTTTAAGCCATGAAACCAAGGGAATTTTTGGGGAGGTGTTGCCTGAATGACAAGGGAGCTCACGTTAGGAGATGTAGACCCAGCGCAATGTTTGGGGGGTCTGCCTTGTGCAAGTGAAGGTGAATCCCATGTTAGGCACATTCCGTGTGGAGACTACCAATTTAGAAATGCCTCACGCTATACAAAGATTGGAGGCTTGCGTAGATTTGGGTAATGGGCCTCAACATGTTTTGAATGGACCAAAGTTTAAAACAAATGCAATCGGCAGGTGTAAAGCCAATCCCACATCCGTTGCCAGCACTTACCCTGCGCAACATAATATAGAAGCATATCCAAAGCATGTGAACTGTTTGACATTCCAGTAAAATGTGTTGAAAAGGAAAAGACCATGCCATAACAATCTAGAAAGCTAGCACAAGTAGGAGAAGAATGCTTGGCTTCCTACTAAATGAGGGAGCCTCACGCAATTTTGTGGGCCAATAATAATGGGGACTCACGCAATGTGAAGGGGCTTCGTGCATTAGCAAAAAGGGCTGCGCAAACACAAATTGAAAACAAGTCACATGAATTTATGTAGGAAAGATGAGATTCCTCAATGACAAGCTGGTCTCATGAATCTCAGAGAGAAAGATGGATTGCATGCGTGGTGTAAGGGATAGAGGTTATGAGGAGTTGTGCGCAGGTAAGAAGCTACTGTGTGTGGGCTGCATTGTGTGAGAGTTAATCCCACATTCTCCCTGGGGTACAAATTTTAGTTGTTTATAAAGAACAACACTCATGTTCATTGTAAAGCAAGTGAATGAGGCTTTGTATTGGCCTCTGCCTTGTGGGCCCACCTCGATGCACGTGCCAATTGGGTGCATTATGTGGGATTTTATTATAAAGTCTTTAAAACACTCAAAAACATTGTCCCACATTCATGCTGAAATGGGCATTTAAGGTGAATATATGCAACGACCCACACATAATAAAATACTTTGAAGAGCTAGAGGCTCTGCTCATGCAAGCTCTCAGAGGTGCCTCAGTTTCCATGTCGGCGGGCCCATAGGTAAAGTTATTTTACAGAAAGGCGACAGTGATGAGATAGCCGAGGAGGACATGTGGCAGCTGGTCGTGAAGTCTCGAGACCAAACTGCTAGTTAGAGAAAAACCCAGAGACTTGGAGATCACGATCAGTCACCCAGTCTCGTGAAGTTTAGCGGTTAGGAGGATTGATTCAGAGACCTGGAGACTAACCTGGTCACACAGTCATGAGAAGATAACTGTCGAAGGTGAAAACCATTGTGACCCAGAGATAACCACCAGTCGCGTGGTCGTCGGATCTGCCCCATGGTTAGCAGGTTCATCCAGAGACTGAGAGACAAGGTGGTCGCTGGGTCTCCAAATCTAACTGAGGTTAAAGAAGTTATTAAGAGACTTGGAGACTAAAGGAGGTTGCCTAATCTCACATTAGACCCAGGGTTAGTGAAGAGATTCGGAGATTAAGAGACTAGAGGCATTCTCCAAGTCTCTGAAAGAAAGCATAGTTGAGATATAACTTTAGAGATTCAGAGACTAATGTAGTCTCCAAGTCTCAGATGGACTAAGGTTAAAAGTGAGTTTGCAGAGCTAGTCAAAGACATCAAATTAGAGCGCGCCACTTGGAAAATTCTGGTGAGGTTTGAGGAAAAGCTAGAGTTAAAAGAAATAAAAGATTTAAAAGATGATAAAGTTCAGACTTAGGATAATCTCAAAATTTTTAAATGACTGAGCTTGTTCAGAGATTTAAAGCCTGCATGTTCATTTTTTATCATAATATAGGAGTATTATATGTTTCCAGAAATGCTAGAAAATGAGGATTGCATTAGCGTTGGTTAGAATTAGAGTTGATTTAGTTGATAAGGGCAATAATGGCATTTATAAATTTGTGATAGATTTTGGTGAAGATATTTCTCTCATTCTTACAATGCCTTTATTATTGATTTGATTTTTCAGAATGACTTCCCGATAATGTTTGCAAAGGCTGTTGAAATCAGATTTGCAAATGAATATTTTTAGAAAATGAAAGGATAAGATCAGAGCTTTTAAAAGACAACATAAATCAGATATTAGCAAATTTTGAAGGGGCAGATGAATTCAGATTTTGAAGTGCCCGAGAAGATCAGATTTTAGAGGAGAGAGAAGGCAAGTGAAATCAGATTGCAAAACAGACAAGTGTTGATCAAGCATAGATTTTTAGTGTTTTCTTCTTCTGCTATTTATTCTCTTCTCTTCTCAGTGTTAGGGGTCCTTATCTAGTCTTCTATTCTACTTAAGGGTTTCAGACTGGTTCTGCCCTTCTCTCAAGAGACTTTATAGCAGGTTTCCAAATGATTTTGAATGTATTTCTGCAAAGCAAATTTCTCATTCTTGTCTGTGCTTTGAGCTTTCTATTATTAATGTATTGAAGCAAGATTATTTCAATGAAATACAGTGTAGTTCATGTTCTCTATTGTTCTATCTCTTTGCATTTTTTTATGCTCTTGAATGTTTTATTTATAAGGCATCTGAAAACATACTGGCTACAAGGTAGTTTGTCTAATTATTTGTGAGTTTCTCTCAAGGAGAGAATTAAATTTCATAAATAGTTTCAGAGAGAAGACATTATTGAATTATTTGATATAACAATATAGAAGTGAGAAGACAATTTGTAAGGCACTCTGTCTTGATTGCATACAGTCTATAAGCCATTTTGTAGTATTTTACTTGATTTGTGACTTGTGGATTACATCTTCTGACTCTTTTCTCAAGAATAGGCACTGGTTAGGGTTTACTATGCAGTTTATATTCAATCATCAAACACTAAAATTTATCATTACTAGTACATTTTTGTTTTTAAGTTCATACATATCTTGATAGTACTGTGTCCAAGGGATATAGTTCACATTGTTGATTCCTTTAAGAGAGAATTAGAGGTTAACCTTCCTTGAGTTATACTTATAAAAAGAAGAAGGATTTATATCCTTATTACCATTATTTATTCTATTACAGGCATAGTTTCCTTGATTAAACTCTACATCAAATTGTTCTTTATTTATTTGTAAGAGTCATACTTTATCGAAGTGATTAGAAACATAATAGCATTGCAGTGAAGACTCCATCCACCATTTGAAAGTTTACTTGAAATAGAGTAAATTACCTAGGTAAAACCTGCCTGAGCATGTGGAGCTCAAAAATGAAGGATGATCTTATCCAATCCTCAGCAATTAGGCATTTCTTTTGTTTAAATCAATATTAAGAGGCATAGTGTTCAAGTAGTTTTTCAAGCACTGTGATTCATACAAGAAAAATCCCTAACACTACTACAGATAGAAAAGGTTTTCTTGTTAGGGCTACAAGTGGTGATCACTTTTGGTGATCTTACCCTGTTAGGAGTAAAATATCAGATCCATTAGATCTACCTAGTTATAGGATTTAACAACACTACTTGAGTGTGCACTCGGTTGAGAGATTTGCAAAAAGACTGTTAGGTCTACTTTGTTAAGAGAATTTACCAAACTCTGTTCCAATGATTAGAAAATAACAAGATATATCTGCTAATGACAACTCAACCTTGTCTGATACAGATCAATGAAATACTGAATAGATATCACCTTTTCATGTGAAGATCTTTGCGCTGAACTGCTCGGTAGCCTTGTCTGATTCTGCTTAATCTGAATGTCTTTGTATTCTATTATTCTCTGTCTGATAACTAATATCTTGAAGTTGGCTAATGCTTCAAGAACTTCTTCGCTTGTTCTTAACTTCCTTTTCAAGCTTCTCTCTCATATACATTCAAAAATGATATGAAATACAAATATATAACATACTACTTTTTGCCACTTAACAAAAAATTAGGTTACAATATCTTAGAGAAAACCCTAAGATCTACGATGTACAAAAATAACCTAGATCTAGCAATTACATAAAGATCTTCATCATAATTAATGAATATATTTATAATAAATGATCCTCGATCTTGGTAAATCATTTTGTGATTATGTTGTAATTGTTTGCATAGATAAGTGTGCCAATACTAATTACTATGCCATTTTTTGTGATGCTCGGTAAACACTGTATATACTACTCAGTAATTACACGGGTGCTCGGTGTCCATTCTTCTCGGTGTTTACTGTCACTCGATATCGATGTACACTGATGCTCAATAAAAATTCTCTGGTGTTCAGTGTAAAGACTTAACTGACTAGCTTGAAGTGCTTGCTTTTACCAACTAGAGTAGCATAGGTAACTGACCAATGTCTTTGATACTAATGACAATCTTTAATGCTCAAATAGAGATAACAATCTCCCCCTTTGGCATTAGTATCAAAACCTTAAATGTATATAGACCTTATGTCTCAAAATCTTTTCTGTCTCCACCATATATACATAAACAAAAATTTCTATACTCCCCCTCGGTGCATGCTCCCGGTAATGTGTAGTATACTTAGCATCTATTTACATATTTGGCATATACATTATTATCCCCCTTTTTTATATTAATGCTAAATACAAAAATGTATACTTACAGCTTATCAAAAATGTGCTTATGGGTTTTCTTTAATGACTCCAAGAGGTTTTCCCATTCCTCTTTCAAGTTGGTGAGAGCGATGTGCTCAAGATCGACTTGTGCATGCATGTGAAAAATGTTGTCTGACACAAAGATTTCTGGTGTTGCAACAAGCATTTGTGCCTTGACAATATGCATCTCAAATATTTTCAAGTATGGAAGCAACTCAGTTTGCAATTCTGTGACTTGTTCACTTATTATTTCTTCTTGCTTTCAGAGATCTACTCTTAACTGCCGGAGTTCTTGAACTTTCAAGATATGCTTGGCAAATGCTTGAGGCTCAATTAAGGTTGCACGTGCACTGCCTTAGATTTCTTGATCAAGTTGTTTTATCTTTTCACTAACCTCGGTAGTGAAAGTGTCCATAGTGCATAGCTTTATCAAAATTTGACTAATTAACTGAGTAATAGAATAAATGTCATTTATTAACTCAGATAACTTTACCTTATTAATTGCCACATCTTGGTTGATCCTTTCTGCAAATTTATCTTGTATCTTTGACTCTGCCCTTTCTTCTATTCTTTTGTCAGCTTCTATATCCGAGGCATTTATTTCTTCAAAAAGTGTAGCTAGTTGGTGTTAGGAATGAATGCTGAAGCCTTTTGGTAGTCATTCTATAGCAGTGGTTGTTGCATTCATGACTATGATTGTCATTGATGTCAACACAATGATATTCTAGAGTTTAGCAGAGAAGCAGGCACAATTTTGTTTTGCACACATGTTATATTATAGATTGAGTTATGCGTAGTTGATGATATGTTCTTTGGTGTGTTATTAGCATATGGTTAAGAGCGCAAAAATAAATTCATTTATTCATGAAAGTTATAAGCATTTTGGTGGAAGCAGTGTTCTGGCAGTATTCATGTGTAGTGGTTTTTGGTAATCGGAGGATATCTCCTAACCGGGATGGAATCTGATTCTGCACAATTAAAGGGAAGTTTGAGACTCATTTTTGGTGATGTGGTTCACAGTGCAAACATTGAGGTCACACGATTGGGAAGTTATTGTATCTGGAAGCCGACAGTTTTATGTAATTCTGATGTAGCATCTTGAAATTATTATTTTGTATTTGCATGCCGACTCATTTGTAATTATTTGAGTGTGGTATAAAGGAAGGAATGTTTTCCTTGTTATAAGGGGATTTTAATAGTTATGATATGAAATTATGAAATTTGTGATGTGAATGTATGCATGAAGTGAAGAAAAGAGCTAATTCAGTGATGAAGGAAGACTTGCGAAGTACAGAGATCTGGATTTGTGATCTTGTGTAGCAGAGAGTGCAGTTTTCACATAGTGTGAAGGAGGTAAAATATTTCTTATTATTCTATTGAATAATCCTAAGATCTGTTGGACAGTGAGTTTAGAGATCTTGCCTTGAAGCTGTTTGGGCAGTAGGTCCTTTTGTCTTCCATAACTCCTAACAGGGTTAGAATCTTTTAACAGGGATTCAAAATCTCCTAACAGAGATTCATATGTACTAAATGTATTTCATGAGACTCCTAACAGGGTCCATCCTCTAACAAGGAACTTTCATATTAGTACATCATTTTGTGGGCATCATTCCCACCGGCGTTTACTCTTTGATCAAGAGGTTCCCTAGTTAACATATCTTGTGTTATTGTGTATGATTATCCTTCTAAGGTTGGTTACTACATTAATTATATGGTTTAAAGTTGTTGAAGTTGATATTGAATTTAATGATGATAAATGGTTTAATTATTAGATAACTGATTCACCCCCCCCCCCCTCTCAGTTATCTTGGTGGTCTTTACTTTCTAACAATTGGTATCAGAGCGGAAGGTCCTTGAAAGAGAAGTTTAACAACTTAAGGAGATCCATGAAAAATTTTAGGAAAGAAAGCCCTAAGTTTGATGGAGTAAATTTTGACAACTGGAAAGAAAAGATGAAGACACATCTCTTGTGTTTAGGACCAGGTTATTGGTTGATTACAAAAAATGAAAAGACTATAATTGAAGAAGACAGTCTTGAAACAAGTTCTAAAGATGAGGTAGATCTATTTATGTGTAATATACTTGCAAGAGAAGCACTTTTATCAGCACTTTCGGAGAAAGAATACAGTCAAGTAAAAGGTTTAACTAAATCTCATGATATTTGGAAAGCTTTACATTCTACTTTTGAAGGTGATGAACATGCAAAGAAAGCTAGGTTACATAATTGGATTTGTGCATTTGAAGACATAAGAATGATGGAAGATGAATTTGTTAGAAGCTATATTGGTAGGATGTCAGAAATTGTTGTAGGAATAAAGTCTTGTGGAGGTGAAAAGATAGAGAATGAAGTAATATGGAAGATTTTGAGAACATTGACACCGGTATTCAGGCAGACTACACAAATGATTGAACAAGTGATACCTTGTACACCAAACTTTTCAAGAGAGACTCTTCTTGGAAGATTGGAAGTAGCAGAGATGAATTTGAGATTATTAGGAGAACTACCTAGAGTGGAGACAACATTTAGTGCTCTTAGCATCAGACCAACTTTGTCTAGAAGTACAAGTGTGAATGGAGATTATGCCAGCAGTAGCAGATCCAAATCTAATGAAGATAAGAAGATTGAAGAAGGTATTGCCTTGCTTGTGAAAAGAGAACCAGATGGTAAGAAATTTTTTAATTGTTGGACATGTCAAGAATATGGTCATTTTGCATCTAAGTGTCCTAAGAGAGTTAAGAAGTATAGGAACAATTTTAAGCCCAGAAGATCTAAAGAATGTTATTATGCAAATGATGAAGAAATTGAAGCAGGAATTGAAAGACATTTGAGTGACAGTGATAATGATAACTTTGATGACATAAGATTTGTAGCAATTAAGGAAGAAAATTTTGAATATGATATTAAAGAAGAAAAAGCTTTAGTTTCCCAAGTTGAAAAGAAAGCTAATTGGATTATAGACAATGGTTGTTCACATCATATGACTGGTGATAAAGGAAAATTCATAAAGTTTAACAATTATGATGGAGGAATTGTTAGAGTTGGTAACAATGCACCTTGTTTTATTAAAGGTATAGGATCTATTACTCTTGATGGAAAGACTAATACTGATGATGTTTACTTTGTTGATGGATTGAAACATAATCTTTTGAGTGTTGGATAGTTAGTGGATAAAGGATATCAAGTTTGGTTTACTGAGAAAACTTGTGTGATTAAGGATAAAGATGGAAATCTAATTGGAACTGGATCTAGAACCAAAGGTAATGTATTTCAGTTGAACCCTACTGAGATGACATGTTTGATGACTAAGATTGATGACAGTTGGTTATGACATAGAAGGTTTTGTCATATAAACTTTGATAATATTGTGAAAGTGAGTTCTACACTTGCAGTAAGAGACTTACCTAAGATTATGAAGCCTACTAACATGATTTGCAAGGAATTTGTGATGGCTAAGCAGAAAAGGAGTTCATTTCCTAGCAAGAATTTCACATCTATAGAAAAGTTGGAGATTGTTCATACAGACTTGAGCAGTCCTACTAGGACTAGAGGATTCTATGGAAAAAGGTATTTTATGATTCTTGTTGATGATTTTACAAGAATGATGTGGATTGCATTTTTGAAAGAAAAATCTGAAGCATTTGATAAGTTTAAGGTCATGAAGAATAAAGTTGAGAATGAATCAGGAATGAGGATTAAATGTTTGAGATCCGATAGAGGTGGAGAATTTACATCTAAAGAGTTTAACACTTTTTGTGAAGTGAATGGTATTAAGAGATAGTTATCAGCCCCTAGAACACCTGAACAAAATGGTATTGTAGAAAGAAGGAACAGATCAGTAACTGAAGCAACTAGAGCTATGTTATTTGAAGGTGATTTGTCAAAGACATTTTGGAGAGAAGCAGTGAATACAACAGTATATACAATGAACAGAGTACAAATCAGAGCAGACACAGACAAGACTCCTTATGAATTATGGTTTGGACATGCACCCTCAGTTAAGTATTTTAGAATTTTTGGAAGCAAATGTTATATTAAGAGAGATGATGATATAGGAAAGTTTGATCCTAGAAGCAATGAAGGAATTTTTCTTGGATATTATTTGAAAAGCAAAGCATATAGATGTTACAATAAGAGAACTAAAACTATTATTGAAAGTGCAAATGTAAAAGTTGATGAGAAGTTTAAAATTCAGGAAAGAATGATTGATTATGAATCTAATGAAGGAACTAACCCTCAGCCTAACATTGAAACTACTAAACAATTTTTTGAGACTAACAGTGAATTGGTTAATGAAAGTCATGCTGAAGAAAATAGAGAAGAATCTACAGTTGAATTAAGATCAGTGAATATGACACCTAACAGGTATATATCAAGACATCATCCTGTTGAGCAAGTTATTGGAAGTTTGGACAGAGGAGTTATGACTAGAAAGAAGGTACATTTATGTTTGATTTCTCAAATTGAATCTAAGTCTTCTAATGAAGCTTGTGAAGATGAACATTGGATTAAAGCTATGAAAGAAGAATTGGATCAGATTGAAAAGAACAAGACATGGGAATTGGTCCCTAGACCTAAAGACAAAAATGCGATCGGAACTAAATGGGTATTTAGGAACAAGATGAATGAACAAGGAGAAGTAATTAGAAACAAAGCAAGATTGGTATGTAAGGGATACTCACAACAAGAAGGAATTGACTATGAAGAGACTTTTGCCCCTGTGGAAAGACTTGAAACAGTAAGAATATTTTTGGCTTATGCAGCATTTAAGAAATTCAAAGTGTATCAAATGGATGTGAAGTCAGCATTTTTGAATGGTGAATTAGAGGAAGAAGTCTACATTGAGCAGCCTGAAGGTTTTCCTTTGACTCAAAAAGGAGACATGGTATGTAAACTAAAGAAAGCATTGTATGGACTAAAGCAAGCACCTAGAACTTGGTATGCTAGATTAGATAAATATTTGTTAAAATTGGGATTTACAAAAGGAACAGCTGATAGTAACTTATACACAAAAGAAATTGAGAATGGATTGTTAGTTTTGGTTATTTTTGTTGATGACATTATTTTTGGAGGAGAAGATGAAGCTAGTGACAAATTTGCTAATGAAATGAAGATAGAATTTGAAATGAGTATGATTGGAGAAATGAAATACTTTTTGGGATTACAAATAACACAAAACAAAGATGGTATCTTTATAAGTCAGACAAAGTACTTGAATGATTTGTTGAAAAGATTCGGTATGGAGAATTGTAAACCAGTTGGAACACCTATGGTTATAGGACATAAACTATCTTGTAAAGATGAGACACCAGAAGTTGAGCAAAAGAAATATAGATCTATGATTGGTGGATTGCAGTACTTGACAGGCACTAGACCAGATATATAACATTCAGTTGGGATGGTAGCTAGATTTCAAGCTGAACCTAGAGAGTCACATTATGTAGTAGTAAAAAGGATATTGAGATATATTAGAGGCACAATGGACTATGGACTATGGACTATGGTATGAAAATTCTGATGATTTTACCCTATGTGCATATACTAATGTTGATTGGGGAGGTAGCGTTGATGACAAGAAAAGCACCAGTGGTGGAGCCTTTTTTCTTGGAGGAAGATTAGTTTCTTGGTTGAGCAAAAAGCAAAATTGTATCTCATAGAGTACAGCAGAAGCAGAATATGTAGTAGCAGAAAACAATTGTAATCAGATAATATGGATGAAGTAGATGTTGATGGACATTGGAATCAAGTTTGATGAGCCTATTGTCATATATTGTGACAATACAAGTACAGTTAGTATGTCTAAGAATCTGGTTTTACATTCTAAAACAAAGCATATAGAGATCAAGTATCATGTTGTAAGAGAGAAAGTTGCAAATAAAGAAGTCAGACTGGAGTACATAAGCACAAAGGAGCAGATAGCAGATATATTTACTAAGCCTTTGCCTAAGGATACATTTAAGTATCTGAGAGGTATGCTTGGGGTTATGCCCCAACCTACTTTTGAGTAATGATGTAGTTGGTTGCATCCGTCCAGTGGTTTATGGCCCTATCTATTTTTTGGATTGGATGTTGGTACTTCCTCTATGGGGGAGTATGTGTATCTGAGCTAAGTCATTGAGGACTCTTGTGAATGTATTTTTTGAATAGTGTCTTTTGACATTGAGCTATTGTTTGACATAGTGATAGAATTTCTGTCATTGATGTCAATGGGGGAGAGAATCATCAAAAACATTGAGGAAACATTGAGGAACTACATTTTTTGAGAGATTGAATAGGATAACGAAGCAAGATTTGATTAATGATGAGTAGCAATGTAGTTGAGCAGCAGTGATTGGATTTTTGGAACATTGGATGTTTTTCATCTATGTTGCCATCAATACCAATGGGGGAGATTGTTAGGAATGAATTTTTAAGCATTTTGGTAGTCATTCTATAGCAGTGGTTGTTGCATTCATGACTATGATTGTCATTGATGTCAACACAGTGATATTCTGGAGTTTAGCAGAGAAGTAGGCACAATTTTGTTTTGCACACATGTTATATTATAGATTGAGTTATGTGTAGTTGATGATATGTTATTTGGTGTGTTATTAGCCTATGGTTAAGAGAACAAAAAGAAATTCATTTATTCATGAAAGTTATAAGCATTTTGGTGGAAGCAGTGTTCTAACAGTATTCCTGTGTAGCAGTTTTTGGTAATCGGAGGATATCTCCTAACCGGGATGGAATCTGATTCTACACAATTAAAGGGAAGTTTGAGACTCATTTTTGGTGATGTGGTTGACAGTGCAAACTTTGAGGTCAGACGATTGGGAAGTTATTGTATCTGGAAGCTGACAGTTTTATGTAATTCTGATGTAGTGTGTTGAAATTATTATTTTGTATTTGCATGTCGACTCATTTGTAATTATTTGAGTGTGGTATAAAGGAAGGAATTTTTTCCTTGTTATAATGGGATTGTAATAGTTTTGATATGAAATTATGAAAGTTGTGATGCAAATGTATGCATGAAGTGAAGAAAAGAGCTAATTTAGTGATGAAGGAAGACTTGCGAAGTACAGAGATCTAGATTTGTGATCTTGTGTAGCAGAGAGTGTGGTTTTGGCACAGTGTGAAGGAGGTAACATATTTCTTATTATTCTATTGAATAATCCTAAGATCTGTTGGACAGTGAGTTCAGAGATCTTGCCTTGAAGCTGTTTGGGCAGTGGGTCCTTCTGTCTTCCATAACTCCTAACAAGGTTAGAATCTTTTAATAGGGATTCAAAATCTCCTAACAAAGATTCATATGTACTGAATGTATTTCATAAGACTCCTAACAGGGTCCATCCTCTAACAAGGAACTTTCATATTAGTACATCATTTTGTGGGCATCATTCCCACCGGGGTTTAGTCTTTGATCAAGAGGTTCCCTAGTTAACATATCTTGTGTTATTGTGTATGATTATCCTTCTATGGTTGGTTACTGCATTAATTATATGGTTTAAATCTATTGAAGTTAATGATGATAAATGGTTTAATTATCAGATAACTGATTCACCCCCCCCCCCTCTTAGTTATCTTGGTGGTCTTTACTTTCTAACAGTTGGTCCATTATTGGAGTATCTTCATTTATGTGTACCTCAGGTATGACCTCTTGTAAGATATCTCTTACACTTTCAAGTATTTCCTTTCTCTTGCATTCTTGTCTTAATTTTTCTTGTGCTGCCTTCCTTGTACATAGCTCCCCATATTTTCTCAATTCTTCGAGGCTTAGGGTCCTAGGGTCACACTTGGGTATAACAATGATTTCTTCTAAGGTGACTAGCCCTTTTCCTTGTTTATTTTTCTTCTTCTTCTTCTCAAATTCATGAGGTGAACTCTTTATAAGTGGTACAATATCCTTTACCTTAGAACTTGGTGTAACCTACCCGGTTGACACTATATCTACCTTTTGCTACTCTTTGGTGACCTTAGTGTCAGTTGACTATGTGAGAGCCTTTGATGTAGTGTCTGGTGGAGTGGCCTCGGTTACATTAGGATTCTCTGGATCCTTTGTTTCTGTCTCTATTGCCTCTTTCTCTTTAGGCTTGTTTGTATCAGTTGGTGTCTCTACTCCTTATTCCACTATTGTATCCTTCGGTTGCTCAGGGTCTGAGCCTTTGGGTTTTTCCTGTGATAAAATTTCAACTACTTCCACAAGAATAGGAAGATCTCCCGGTAATAATGTAAATGCAGACTTGGTAACTTGACCTTCATCTTGTGTATTATCTGCTGCAATATTCACATCTTCATCTTCATCTCTATCATCAAGATCACCATTAGTAATGTCATCAATGAGTACATTTAATGCGTTATTATCTAGATCTCAACCTGATTCAGTGTATCCTGTGAAATATCTATGACTTCATTGACAAGTGTTGTATCAATCACCTCGGTAAATGATACATATGTTTCTCCAATCTTCTTTGCCAAATTAGCATCATCTATGTAGATACCTTTTCCTTTTGACCTTTGTCTCTTCTTAGATAGATTTAGAAATGTATTTTTCTTAGCTTGCTCTTTTGCTATAATGATTAATGTCTAGATGAGTTGACTAGAAACATTAATATCAACCAGATTTTCATCTAATACTTGCAAAGCTCAACGTTTTACTCTGAATATCCTAGAATAAGTGTCCATATAATCCTTAATTTCATCAAGAGATAAATTTGGAGCTGCCAAAACTAGGGCTTGTTCCCTCAATTTCTTCTCGGTGTCCAAAGCATAGGACCACTTCTGATTTATTCTTTCTTCCAATGCCTTGGGTAGTGGTTTTGAAAACTCCAATGGAGCTTGTTTGAAGCTTATCATCATCTAGATGACTACCTCCTCAATTTTGTTTTGATCCTTGGTAGACATGTTATCAAACTGACTAAGTTCCAGATCCTTGAGTTCTCCATGTTCAATTATATCTGCAGCAACTTCATCTATTGTTATGTTCTTGTTGCTGACAACCTTGAACTGATTATTGTCATTTTCTTTGTCTTCAAGGTCTTCTCTTCCTCTAATCAATCTTCTCCTTTTCTTTGGTGCTCCAGTTGTGACCTTAGTTCCATATGTCTTGGTCGGTGTAGCTGCCTTTTTTTTTCATCCCTTCACAATTATCTTTTTTGAAGGTGGTGAGGCTGTGGTTGTTGACCTTGTTTGTGCTCTTGACTGCACTAGCAATTGCCTCTTCTTTGGAGTTGGAGTGGGAGAAACTAGTATTGAATATTTTTCTTTTTTGGACTTAGTTTCCTCACTATCATGTGCTTTGTCAGTCAACAGTAACTGACCTTCAGTTGTAGGTTCAACCAGTGACTCATCAGATGAGCTAGATTCATCTCGAAACTTTTCAGTTAGTGTCTTCATCATTTTCTTGGATTTTCTCTTCATTTTGCCAATGACAAGACTTGTTTTGATTCTAGTTTTTGCCTCTTCATAGGTTCCAAATATTTTGGCCTTCTTATCCTTCGATAAAGCTAGTAATGTCTTGATTGATTTCAAACCTAAATCAAGACCCATTTCATATCCCATGGGGGCTATCCATTTTGTTCTTGGCTCAATGGCTTTGATTAAAGTGTGATCGGTGTCTACTAGGAAATAAATATCCATCTCATACTTCTTGACTAGTGAGCTTGGAATCCTACTTTGAAGATTAATCTTAATCTTGAATTGCTCAAAATAATCATCTACAACTTTGTTCAAATTATCTCCCAGACTTGTCATTAAATCAGTGATTTGTGAAATAATTGGTTTGTCAGTAGGCCAATCTATGTGACCAATAGAAGGAAATAATTTCTGGAGATAGAAAAATAAACACACCAATAGTGAACCAAACTTACAGGTGTTGGACTTTGCCGACCAGATTGTTTTCATATTCTCTTCAACCTGTCACAAGAGTAGTTCAGCAAGGTCCAACTGATGTTCCTTCTTTATCATTTTGAATGCCATATCCACAGTACTACATGGTACATTATTCAATCTACTCGACTGATAGAACTTGTAACCAATTACATTAGCTATAAATTTAACTTCTAGATCCACAATTGAAGCTATCTTCAGTGCTCGGTCATCCCATGTTGCACCTGTATTTTTCTCAACATTATCTCGAGAGGAACTACGGAATTCTTTTTCCTTATCAGTTGTAGGATACCCTGTAACCCTATGAATCATTCTCTTGGTTACCTTAATTGGACTATCCAGCCAAAATGTGCCCTCATGATAGCGGCTTAGTACAACCCTAATCCATTCAGTTTTGAAATTTTTTAGAAAATTTAGGGCATTAGTGAGTCCAATCATTTTAACTTGTTTATGCTCTGGTTTTAGCTTTCCATCTTCACTACAAAGTTCCTAGTATGCAACATACATATCGAAAACTCCTATTTCACCTATCTTGCAGTGAATGTACGATCAAATATCTTTGATTAATAAAACCCTAGGTGGGATGCTCGAAAAAGTGCCCACTGAATCTATTTTTGATGTGACTTTCAGGTGTAACTTGTATTTGGGTCCACCATAATTTGCTGACACAATAAGATTTACTTCCTCATCTACAACTTTAAAAGTGCTCGCAATAGATGCCATTATAACAAACTAGGTTTTTGGTAAGTATGATGAATATTCTTCGTAGGGGTTTCAACTTACTCGAAATATGTCGAAGAGTGCGCTCGGTTTGATCTACAACTGCTTTGGATAATCTTTAAAAATTCCTTGCTCAAACTCACTCTGTGAAATAATCACTCTCTGAAATAATTTTGTGAAAATGAACTCAGACTTCTGTGTATTTATAGCATTTTTTGATTTCCTGCTTAAAATTTTATGTCATTAATACTCGACCTACTTCCAGTTCATGACAACTATCAACTTGGTGAATACCGTAAACTTCCATTAGCTCGGTTAACACATGATTTCTCACTCGTTTGATACTGATACTCGGTTAACCTTGAATAACTTTTATCGACAAGTAACTCATTGCTCAGTCTTACATTTACCGACTATATGACTTTGTTAGCTCAAAACATATAAACCATAATATATCTTTATTCATGCGGATTTGGTATGTGCTCATCATATATAAGGAACTATATGTAAAATATGATCATTTTGAAATGTCAGTTCCATACATACCTATATCACCTTTAAGTGGATGTACCAATGTCACCCAATCCAATGGATGAGGTTTCGCTGACAACATTTCTTGACTCGGCATTTCCATTTGATGCCTTTCTCCACATCATGTTCCTGATCCTCATGATATCTTTAATAGTGTTTCCACTCTAAAATACATGACTTTCTTCTGGTGCTCGTTCTTTGTAGTTATTTCTTAGATGACTATCCTTGTGACAATGTAAGCATGCCATTCCAGTGCTTGTCCAGCTTCATGATTGTCCAGCCCATTGTTTCCTCATACAATTTTCCACAATGTGTCCATATCTACCACATGCAATACAATTAACCCATGTATTGTAATCCTAGACATAAGAATTACCTTGTCTCTTTGGTTGATATGGTTTGGGTTTACTCTTTTTTTTTGGTGTCCACACTTGCTTCATCTTAGCTTTACATTCTTGTGTAGTGTGATCATGTTTGTTGCAAGTATAACAGAGTTTCTCCATTGCAGGTTTTTTAGCAATCTTATTTAGTTTTTCTCTACACTCATAAGCTTGATGAACAAATTTTCCACAGTAATAACAGTAACCATTAAACTTAGGAGTGACCTGAGGTTTACCTTGTGCTTTGCTTCTATAGACATTTGAGGTATGTCCTGGTTTGCCACAGTGATAGCATGATAGCATCTTTGGTCTTTGATTTTGATTGTTGTTGACTTGTTTAGCTTGTTTGGATGATTCTCCTTCGCCAGTATAGCCTAATCCAGCTTTACTTCCAAATCTTCTTTGATTAGTCAGAAAATCATCAATCTTTTTGGAACTATCTTTAGCTAATTTCATTATTTCATTGTGTTGTTGTTGTATTGTTACTTCATTTCTCAGTTTTTCATTCTCTTCCTTGAGTATTCCAATGTCTTCAAGTTTTCTTGACAGTTCACCATTTACTCGGTTAACTTCCTGATTTACAATCATCATCTGATTGGATATTTCGAAATGGTGCTCGGTGAGTCTTTGTATCTCACTTTCTTTTTCTTGAAGTTGTTCAGTTATCTGTCTTTGGTCTTCAACAACTAGATTCCTTTCTTTTTCAGCTTGTCTATCATTGTTCATTACATCTATCATTCTCACCACCTGTGATTATTGACCAATTTACAGGGCTTTCACTTGTTCAATTAAGTGAAGGTTCTTTTCAGACAAATCGGAGAGTGCACTTTCAGATCCATCAGAAATAGTTCCTGAACTAGATCCAATTTTATAAAATACATCATCAATCTCTTCTTCATGGTAACTGATGTCATTGTCCATAATAGCCAAGTTCTTCCTCTGAACTAGTAACTTTTTCAATTCATCCTTAGCTTTCTTATACTACTCTATGAACATCTACATCTGTATCTTTTGATTTTCTATTGTCTTATCCAACTTATATCTCTCCATGGTTAGATCTTTACTCTTCAGTGGTTAAACCATACAATAAAAGATCTGAGCTTTGAAACTAATTATTGGGATGGAGAGATAGGGTACTGAGAGGGGAGGGGTGAATTAGTGCCCACAAAAAATTTCAACTCTCAAACCTTAAACATCAAATAGTAGTAACTTCACATATAACTTGAATCCATTGCATGCATGCATCATTCATTTAACTATCAAAGGTAAATAGAATGAAATCAACAATAAATCAGTCACATAACACAAGTATTTTGGTAATGCAGAAACCCTTGTTAGAAGGTAAAAACTATGATGGGGATGACACCCAAAAATTCTTTACTACTACAGACAGAAAAGGTTTTCCTGTTAGGGCTACAAGTGGTGATCACTTCTGGTGATCTTACCCTGTTAGGAGTAACATTTTAGATTGATTAGATCTACCTAATTATAGGATTTTAACAACACTACTTGAGTGTGCACTCAGTTAAGAGATCTACAAAAAGACTATTAGGTCTACTCTATTAAGAGATTTTACCAAACTCTGTTACAATGATTAGAAAATAACAGGATATATTTGCTAATGACAACTCAACCTTATCTGATATAGATCAATAAAATACTGAATAGATATCACCTTTTCATGTGAATATCTGTGCTCTGAACTGCTCGGTAGCCTTGTCTGGTTCTTCTTAATCTGAATGTCTCTGTATTATGTTCTTCTCTGTCTGATAACTGATATCTTGAAGTTGCCTAATCCTTCAAGAACTTCTTTGCTTGTTCTTAACTTCCTTTTCAAGCTTCTCTCTCACATACATTCGAAAATGATATGAAATAAAAATATATAGCATATTGGTTTTTTCCACTTAACAAAAAATTAGGTTACAATATCTTAGAGAAAACCCTAAGATCTACGATGTACAAAAATAACCTAGATCTAGCAATTACATAAAGATCTTCATCGCAATTAATGAATATATCTATAATAAATAATCCTCGATCTTGATAAAATATTTTTTGATTCTATTGTAACCATTTGCATAGATAAGTGTGCCAATACTGATTACTATGTCATTTTTTGTGATGCTCGGTAAACACTGTATATATTGTTCGGTAATTACACAGGTTCTCGGTGTCCAGTCTGCTTGGTGTTTACTGTCACTCAGTATCGGTGTACACAGATGCTTGGTAAAACTGCTCTAGTGTTTGGTGTAAAGACTTAACCGACTAGCTTGAAGTGCTTGCTTTTACCGACTAGAGTAGCATAGGTAACCAATCGATGTCTTTGATACTAATGATAATCTTTAATGCTCAAATAGAGATAATAGTTTCTTGGTAGATGGTTCCTTGTCGGTGTCTATTTGCATTTGATTGTGTGGTAAGTGTTGTTGTTCAACTAATATTAGGTTATGCTCATTTGTACCTAACACTTCTTCTTACTTCTTCAGTTCTTGCAATATCACCTCTGTACTTTACAATGTGTGTTCTAGTAACTTTGATTATTGTGCGACCGATATAGTATCATGTCCATTCAGTGTATCTTTATCACTTGTAAATGTTCTTTGTTTTATAGATATGTTGATAGATGTTTCAACCTGTTTAGTTTCTCTTTCTGTAGGCATCTTTACTGGTGCTTCTAGTTTCTCCATTTCCTTAATAATATCCTTAATGATTACTTCATCCTTATCTTTTTGCATATCAATTGCACTAGGTGAATTTCTGATTAATTCATTGACTCTAAATGAATCATCAATCTGTAATGGTCTTGCCTCTGAGTAGGCTTCATCTTTCTCTTTATCGAGTATATCATTCCATAAATTTGTGATAACCTATTCCAATCTTGGTTCTTCATTGACTAATACCATAGTTGTTACTGTCTTTTTTTTTAATGTTTTCTTATGCTCTTCTATATAAATCTCTATATCATTATCAGATAAATGTGGCATGAGTCATTTTAACACCTTTGTTCTTATCTCTTCAAATCTATGATAAGATGTATTCCATCTAAAAGGTAAAGTCTCATACAATTCTAACTTTACAATTCTTTTGGTATTGTCTTTGACATCTCCTAGGTATTTATTGTATGCATGAAAATGCTTCACAATTGTATCTTCAATCAAATTTTTATCTTCATCCAAAAGCTTTGCAAATGCAGTGGGGTTGATCCTTCCTACTAGTCCTATTTCAGTGATGTATTGTGCCATCTCGCTAGGGTTTGTTGGTATTTTAAATTATTTCCTTCCTGACCTCTTATCCTATGTCATTATTTCTTTTTCAAAATTTGTTTCTTCTTCTTCAGCTTTAGTTTGTATCTTCTTTGCTAGTGAAGTTTTCACTTGACTCCTTGTAGTTCTGCATTTTGGCTCTGAAGGCTATGTTGTCTTCCTTCTGATTATTTTCCTTTTTGGAGGTTCTTTTGTCTCTTTTGCTACTTTTCCTTTCCTTTCGATAGTACTCAATGTTCTCAATTCTATTTCCTCTTCTACACTCTCCTCAATCTCTTGAATGGCTGGTAGGGCTTGTGTCTCTATAGCGATTTCACCATGTGTTGTCATTTTCTTCTTGACTAGTGTGGAAGGGTGTTGTAGTGACCTTTCTTCTTATTTTTTTTCTTCTTCTAGTTGAGCACTTCTCTCTTCTTCACTCTCTCCATATTGTTTTGTCCATTTCTTCAGTATTTTCTATTTCTTCTTTAGAATCTTTAGCTTCTTAAATTCCAACGTGATCCTTTCATATGCATCTTCACAAGTTCCAAAATTTTAAGCCTTTCCATTGATGGTTAAACTTAGTGTATGATCATCACATCTAATTACAATGTCCTCAGTGATCTCGTATCCAAATACTAGTACCCAAGATGTTCTTGGATCCACATGTTAGATTCTGCATGTGTTAGTGTGTACGAGAAAACAAATAGAATCTCTATACTTATCTACTATTGATGGGGGTACCCAATAGAATTCTTGCATTTTAATTTTAAATTCTTTAAAATATCCCCACATAATCTGATTGAATTCTTCTCCTAACTATCAAATATAATCATTTATCTCATAGATTACTAGTCTATTTGTTCTCCAATTTACATGTCCTATATCTAGGAAGAAATTCTTGACATAAAACTATAAACATATGAGAAATGATCCATACTTAACTTCTTATTTGTGATCCCTCTACAGTCGATTCATATTTAAAAAAAATTGAGTCTAAAAAATGTTTTCCAAATCATAGTCTTTGTCCACTTTTTCTATCTCGTAGAATGCATACACAACACTACTGGGTACATTGTTCAGTTGACTAGATTGGTATACTTTGTAACCAATAATCATGTTGCAAAAGACATTTCTAGGTCCTTGATCTTGTCTACTCTCATGGATCTCCCATCTTTATATGTTTCAGTAATTTTCTTCAGCTCATCCATGTTGCTCACACGTAGGGTGCATTCTTTTCCTTCCGTCAGTAAGCCAGTGACCAAATGAATTAGGTCTTTTGTTATTCTGATTGGCCTTTCATCACCCAACCACATAAATTCCTCATGCACATGACTTAGTACATATCTGAACCATTCCTCATTGAATTTTGGTAAAAGGACCATATGTGTTAATCCTTTTATCTCCAAATGTTTATGCTCATCCTTTAGGGTTCCATTAATGCTCAACTTTGTGTAGTATAGTTTATTGATTTCTTAATCTCCCAATTCTACAAGCTTATGTTAGAAAGTAAAGTCCACCAAGATAACTGAGAGTGGGGGGGGTGGATCAGTTATCAGATAAATATAACTTTTATCAACTTCAATAGATTTTAACCATGTAAGCAATGTAACCAACAACCATAGAAAGATATTCATACACAATGACACAATGACACAAGATATGTTGACTAGGGAACCTCTTAATCAAAGAGTAAACCCCGGGAGGAATGATGCCCACAAAAGATGCACTAATATGAAAGTTCCTTGTGAGAGGATGGACTCTATTAGGATTCTTATGAAATACATTTAGTACATATGAATCCTTGTTAGGAGATTTTGAATCCCTGTTAAAATATTCTAACTTTATTAGGAGTTATGGAAAATAGAAGGACCCACTGCCCAAACAGCTTCAGGGTAAGATCACCGAACTCACTATCCAGCTGATCTTTGTATTACTCAATAGAATAATACCAAAAGAAAAATGATCTCAACAATTCAATACTCCTCAGACTGTGCCAAACTACACCAACTGCTTCTTCAGATCTCAGTACTTCGCATATCCTTTTTCAACATCTTCTCTTTCACAATTCCTCCATACACTTACATTCTTTACACACATTACAACAAGGAAAACATTCCTTCCTTTATACCACACTCAAGTAATTACAAATGAGTCGGCATACAAATTACAAAATAAAAGTTTCCACACGTTACATCAAAATTACACAAAATTGTCAGCTTCCAATCAATATAATTCTTCACTCATGCGACCTCAGATCTTGCACTGTCATCCACATCACTATCAACATGTCTTCAACTGCTCTCTAACTGTGCATAACTAGATTCCATCCTAATTAGGGGATATCATCCGATTTCCACAAACCGCTACTCAGGAACACTGCCTGAATACTACTTCCACTGATTTCCTCATAACTTCCATGAAAAAAAGAATTACTACCTACGCTCTTAACCATGATCTTATAACACATCATAGAGTAATTCTTCAACATCGCATAGCTTCATCTTTAATATCCCAAGTGCGCTAACTCAAACATTGTCTTCTTCTCAGCTAATCTTCAATAGATCACTAAGTTGACATCAATGACAATCACAGTCATGAATGCAACAAAAAATACTACAGAATGGCTGCTAATGTTCCCCCATAGGATATATTCAGCATTCATACCTAACAATCTCCCCCATTGGCATTGATGGCAACATAGATGAAAAAACATCCAAGTTCCATAAATCCAACGCTGCAACATTACTGCTCTGAAAATGATTTCAAGTCTTCTTCATCAATCAAATCTTGCTTTGTTTTCCTATTCAATTCTCTCCAATAGATGTTTCAGATAGTTTTTCATGTATTCTTCTCCCCCATTGATATCAATGACAGATGTTTCATCATTATGTCAACAACAACTTCAATGTCAAAAGACACTGTTCAAAAATACATTCACTAGAGTCCTCATGACTCAGCTCAGATACACATACTCCCCCATAGAGGAAGTACCACCATCTAGTCTAGAAGAAAGATAGGGCTCATATACCATTGGAAGGATGCAACAATCTGCATCACTTCTCAAAAGTAGGCTGGGTCATAACCCCAAGCATACCTCTCGGATACTCAAATGTATCCTTAGGCAAAGGCTTTGTAAATATGTTTGCAATCTGCTTCTTTTTGCTTATGTACTCAAGTCTGACTTCTTTATCTGCAACTTTCTCTCTCACTACATGATACGTTATCTCTATATGCTTTGTCTTAGAATGTAACACAGGGTTCTTAGACATACTAACTATGCTAGTGTTATCACAATGTATAACAATAGGCTCAACAAATTTTATTCCAATATCCTTCAACATTTGCTTCATCCAAATTATCTGATTACAATTTTTTGCTGCTGCTACATACTCTGCTTCTACTATGCTTTGTGAAATACAATTCTACTTCTTGCTTAGCCAAGAAACTAATCTTCCTCCAAGGAAAAATTCTCCACCACTGGTGCTCTTTTTATCATCAACACTACCTCCCCAATCAGCATCTGTATATGCACATAGGGTAAAATCATCAGATTTTTCATACCACAATCCATACTCAATTATGCCTCTTAAGTACCTTAGTATCCTCTTTACTACTGCATAATGTGATTCTCTAGGTTCAGCTTGAAATCTTGCTACAATTCCAACTGAATGTGCTATATCAGGTCTTGTATGGGTCAAATATTGCAATCCTCCAATCATAGATTTGCACTTCTTTTGTTCCACTGTAGGAGTCTCATCTGTGCTAGATAACTTATGTCTAGTTACCATAGGTGTTCCAACTGGTTTATAGTTCTCCATTCCAAATTTCTTTAATAAGTCATTCAAGTACTTTTTTTGACTTACAAAGATACCATCACTGTTCTGTGTTATCTATAATCCTAAAAAATATTTCATTTCACCAATCATACTCATTTCAAATTCAGTCTTCATTTCATTTGCAAATTTATCACTGGCTTCATCTTATCCTCCAAAGATAATATCATCAACAAAAATAACTACAACCAATAAACCATTTTCAATTTCCTTTGTATATAGGTTGTTGTAACTTGTTCCTTTTGTAAATCCTAATTTCAACAAATACTTATCCAATCTCACATACCAAGTTCTAGGTGCTTGCTTTAGTCCATATAGAGATTTCTTCAGTTTACATACCATGTCTCCTTGTTTAGTTAAAGGAAAACCTTTAGGTTACTCAATGTAGACTTCTTCTTCCAATTCTCCATTTAGAAATGTTGACTTCACATCCATCTGATACACTTTGAATTTCTTAAAAGCTGCATAAGCCAAAAACATTCTTACTAGTTCAGTTCTTGCTACTAGTGCAAAAGTTTCTTCATAGTCAATTCTTTCTTGCTGTGAGTATCCTTTACATACCAATCTTTCTTTGTTCCTTACTACTTCTCCTTGTTCATTCATCTTGTTTCTGAATACCCATTTTGTTCCTATAACATTCTTATCTTTAGGTAGAGGGACCAATTCCCATGTCTTGTTCTTAATTTCAATCTGATCCAATTCTTCTTTCATGGCTTTAATCCAATGTTCATCTTCACAAGCTTCACTAATAGATTTAGGTTCAATTTGAGAAATCAAACATAACTATTCTTGTACCTTATTTCAATTTTGAACTCATCTTTCTATGCTTCCAATAATCTGCTCAACAGGATGATTCTTTGATAGATTCCTGTTAGGTGTCATTGTCTCAGTACTTATTTCTACTATAGGTTCTTCAATGGTTTCTTCACTATGGCTTTCATTCAAAAAATCATTGTCAGTTTCATAGAATGATTTAGTAGTCTCTGGATTAGGTCTAGGCCGAGTTCCTTCATCTGATTCATAATCAAGCATTCTTTCCTAAATTCTAAACTTTTCATCAACTTTAACATTTGCACTCTCAACAATAGTCTTAGTTCTCTTATTGTAACATCTATAAGCTTTTCTCTTCAATGAATATCCAAGAAATATACCGTCATCACTTCTAGGATCAAACTTTCCAATGTCATCATCTCTCTTAATATAACATTTGCTTCCAAAAATTCTAAAATACTTAATTGATGGTGCATGTCCAAACCATAGTTCATAGGGTGTCTTGTCTGTGCCTGCTCTGATTTGTACTCTATTCATTGTATACACTACTATTTTCACTTCTTCTCTCTAGAATATCTTCACCAAGTCATTCTCAAATAACATAGCTCTTTCTACTTCAGTCACTAATCTATTCCTCCTTTCTGCAATACCATTTTGTTCAGGTGTCCTAGGGGCTAAAAACTATCTCTTAATACCATTCACTTCACAAAAAATGATAAATTCTTTTGAAGTAAATTCTCCACCTCTATCAGATCTCAAACATTTAATCTTCATTCCAGATTCATTCTCAACTTTGTTCTTAATAATCTTAAACTTATCAAATGCTTCAAATTTTTCTTTAAGAAATGCAATCCACATCATTCTTGTAAAATCATCAACAAGAATCATAAAATACCTTTCTCCATAGAATCCTCTAGTCCTTGTAGGACCACTCAAATTAGTATGAACAATCTCCAACTTCTCTGTTGTTTTAAACTTCTTGCTGGGAAATGAGCTTCTCTTATGTTTAGCCATCACACATTCCTTACAAATCATGTTAGTAGGTTTCATAATTTTAGGCAAATCTCTTACTGCAAGTGTAGTACTCACTTTCACAATGTTATCAAAGTTTATATGACAAAATCTTATGTGCCATAACCAACTGTCATCAATCTTAGTAATCAAACATGTCATCTCAGTAGGATTCAACTGAAATACATTACCTCTAGGTCTAGATCCAGTACCAATCAAATTACCATCCTTGTCTTTTATCACACAAGTTTTCTTAGTAAACCAAACTTGATATCCCTTATCAACTAACTGTCCAACACTCAAAAGATTATGTTTCAAACTATCCACAAAGTAAACATCACTAGTATTAGTCTTTCCATCAAGAGTCATAGATCCTATACCTTTAATCAAACAAGGTGTATTGTTTCCAACTCTAACAACTCCTCCATCATAATTGTTAAACTTTATGAACTTTTTCATGTCTCCAGTCATATGATGTGAATAACCACTGTCTATAATCCAATCAGCTTTCTTTTCTACTTGAGAAACTAAAGCTTTTCTTCCTTAATTTCAGTTTTAGGGTTTTCTTATTTAATTGCTACAAATCATATATCATCATTATTCTCAGTATCACTTTCACTCAAAGATTTCTCCAAACTAGTTTCAAGTTCTTCATCATTTGCATAATAACATTCTTTAGATCTTCTAGGCTTAAATTTGTTTCTATACTTCTTAACTCTCTTAGGACATTTGGATGCTAAATGACCATATTCTTGACAATTCCAACATTTAAAATATTCTTACCGTCTGGTTCTCTCTTCACAAGCAAGGCAATACCTTCTTCAATCTTCCTGTCTTATTCATTTCTAGATCTGCTACTGCTAGCATAGTATCCACTCACACTTATGCTTCTTGAAAAATTAGGGCGAACACTAAGAGCACTGAATGTTGTCTCCATTCTAGGTAAGTCTCCTGATAGCCTCAGGTTCATCTCTTCTACTTCCAATCTTCCAAGAAGATTCTCTCTTGTGAAGTTCGTAGTAAAAGGTATAACTTGTTCAATCATTTGTGTTTTTTGCTTGAATGCAAGAGTCAATGTCCTTAGAATTTTCCATATCACTTCATTCTCTATCTTTGTTCCTCCACAAGATTTTATACCTACAAAATTTTTTGACATTCTACTAATATAGCTTCTAACAGATTCATCTTCCATCATTCTTATATCTTCAAATGCACATATCCAATTATGTAATCTGACCTTCTTAGCATGTTCATCACCTTCAAAAGTAGACTGTAAAGCTAACCAAACTTCATGAGATGTCTTTAGATATTTTACCTGACTGTATTCATTCTCTGAAAGGGTTGACAAGAGTTCTTCTCTAGCAAGTATGTTACACATGAATAGATCTCTTTCCTCGTTAGTACAATCTTCAATCTTATCCTCATCAATGATAGTCTTCTCATTCTTTGTGATTAACCAATAACCTGGTCCTAAACAAAGTAGGTGTGTCTTCATCTTTTCTTTCCAGCTATCAAAATTTACTCCATCAAACTTAGGGCTTTCTTTCCTAAAATTCGCCATGGATCTCCTTAAGCTATTAAAATTTTCCTTCAAGGAGCTGTTGCTCTGATACCAATTGTTAGAAAGTAAAGTCCACCAAGATAACTGAGAGAGGGGGGGGTGAATCAGTTATCAGATAGATATAACTTTTATCAACTTCAATAGATTTTAACCATATAATAAATGTAACCAACAACCATAGAAAGATATTCATACACAATAACACAATGACACAAGATATGTTGACTAGGGAACCTCTTGATCAAAGAGTAAACCCCGATGGGAATGATTCCCATAAAAGATGCACTAATATGAAAGTTCCTTGTGAGAGGATGGACTTTGTTAGGAGTCTTATGAAATACATTCAGTACATATGAATCCTTGTTAGGAGATTTTGAATCCCTATTAAAAGATTCTAACTCTGTTAGGAGTTATGGAAGACAGAAGGACCCACTACCCAAATAGCTTCAAGGTAAGATCACCAAACTCACTATCCAACTGATCTTTGTATTAATCAATAGAATAATACCAAAAGATTACTGATCTAAATTATTTAATACTCCTTCTTTGACTGTGCCAAACTGCACCAATTGCTTCTTCGGATCTCAATACTAGATCTCAGTACTTCGCATATCCTTTTTCAACAACTTCTCTTTCAAAATTCCTTCATACACTTACATTCATTACACACATTACAACAAGGAAAAAATTCCTTCCTTTATACCACACTCAAGTAATTATAAATGAGTCGACATACAAATTACAAAATAAAAGTTTCCACATGTTACATCAAAATTACACAAAACTGTTAGTTTCTAATCAATATAATTCTTCACTCGTGCAACCTCGGATCTTGCATTATCATCCACATCACTATCAAAACCTCTTCAATTGCTCTCTAACTGCACATAACCAAATTCCATCCCGATTAGGAGATATCATCTGATTTCCACAAACCGCTACTCAGGAACACTGCCTGAATACTGCTTCCATTGATTTCCTCATGACTTCCATGAATAAATGAATTACTATTTGCACTCTTAACCATGATCTTATAACACATCATAGAGTAAGTCCTCAACATCACATAGCTTCATCTTCAATATCCCAAGTGCGCTAACTCAAACACTGTCTTCTTCTCTGATAATCTTTAGTAGATCACTGTGTTGACATCAATGACAATCATAGTCATGAATGCAACAACAACTGCTACAGAATGGCTACTAATGATCCCCCATAGGATATATTCAGCATTCATTCCTAACAGCTTATTGTGAATGAAATTTTTTATGTCTTTTGTAAGAATGACTCTCAAGGGTAATGATGATAGAGCTCTGACATTGTCTTTCTCAGCTACCTTCAAAGGGTATAGTTTGAATTTTGGTGTTGGTTTGTCATTGATTCTTACAACTACTAGGTTTTGTCTATTATTTGTCATTGTGCTCAAATGATTCCATATATGCAAGTTGTCTACTAGTGTTTTCTACAATGCAACTGACTCTTCTAAATTAGGGCACGAAAATATTTTCAATCACTTTTGGAATAGTTTCTTGCTGATAACATTTCACAATGGATTTCTCTAGATTATTAGATGTTGCTCAAATAATTTCTTTAGAAAATTAAGGTAAAAAATGAATAGTGTCAACACATATTTATATACCAAAAAGTGTACAAATGTCTATTTTGGTAATAAATGCCTTCACCAGTAACTTTTTTGTCAATAGTCATCTCTTTTGTTCGATAGTGATTCTTTTCTACCGATTACTTTCCTTTCACTCCAACAGCAAAGCTTGTTCATCGATAAGTATTTATCTTCGAAATGATAAAGAAATGATATCTAATACTAAGTGATTTCCATTAAATGTGTCCCGTATGAGTTCCATCGTATCTATAATATGCTAACATATGATCCATCCTGTCTTTTCTTATAGAGGGACAAATAAATTTAGCAATTTCTTATCGTTCCCTAAGAAAAAACCTTACTTTCTTAGCTTGATGATGAGCCCTCCTCACTAGAGGTTAGAGGGATTCCTTCTTGTTGTCTGACTTTCTGCTTCTTGATCCATTTTTTCTTCATATTATTTTTCACTTCTTTTGGATTAATCACAACTTTTCCTTTTTTATATGCATTACTAGCTTGTTAGTATCTGCAACTTTGTGCAATATGTCCATACGTGACAAATAAAACATACCATACCAATTGATCTCCATGGTCCTAAATTTCCTCTTGGGTTCCTTAATTTGTAGTTCATCGTCATGTGTCCAAGGTGTCCACACATATTTCACATAGATGGAATATTTCCTTCTCTTCTCAATGTGCTTATCAGTTTGGTTGGTGTTCTTGTCGATAAAATTATTGATCTACAATGTTCATCTTTATGTCCATACCAATTGCATGTGTAACAATAACCTGGGAAACTTCCTTTTGATGATATATTGTTAGATCTTGATTTGTACTCTCTTTCCCGATGTCCAAAATTATTTTAATTGTAATAATGTCCATTAAAGGGTGTACCACTTGGATTGTTGACTAGTCTACTTCTACAAATATTTGATGTGTGACCAAGCTTTCCACAATTGTAACAAGTAGGTTTTGAAGGTTTCTTTCCTTGTGTAACGATAGGCTCCTTTGGCTTTTGTGATAGATTCTCTGCTGGCGTTTTTGATGATTCACTGATTTCAAAATTGTTTTCCCTGATATATCCTAGGTTGGTTCTATCTCCAGATATTCTTTGACTTTTTAGCTATCCATCAATTCTTTGCATGCTTAGATCAAACTTAGTGAGTCTGACATTAACTTCTCTTTCAATTTTCAGATTGGTCTTTAAAGTTTTGACTTCTTTTCTCAAAATTTTGTTCTTCATAAGTATCTGCCTATTTTCTTTATTTGTATCATTCAGATGTTCACCCAGTGTGTTATTTTTATGTTGTATCATTTTAATGATTTCATCTGTCTTTGATCATTTTTCCTAGATTTCTCTTATCAATTTCAAGGCTTTCCTTGGCTTCCTCAGAAGTCTTCATTCTTTTAAGTACTTTAGTCATCCTTATAGCTTGAATTTCAATTCCTTTTGAGTTTCATTTCGGTTTTCTTCCAGGTCGGTGTTCTTTTCCAATAGATCTACAATTGCTGCATCAACTTCTTTAGAATTTGTACTCTTTTCTAATAGTTCTTCAAGATTTTCCAAACTTATCTATAGGTGTTCTATGAGTTCTTTTTATTTTGCAAATGATTCTCTTATCTTCTTCTTTAGATCTTCATTTTGTGCAAGGGCTTCATCTAGGGCTTCTTCCAGTTGTCTGTCTTTCCTCTACCTTTCCATATTCTAAGATCTACTCTCAAGCTATTAAAATTTCCCTCTTACAGAACTAATCTATGATACCAATTGTTGATTGGAAAGGTTAGCTACTGAGAGGGTGTGGGGTGAATCAGTACTAATAGATTTACATCAATTAAATTTTTTAATCATAAACATATAACTTCATTTCCAATTTACCGATAGTCCTTTCTGTATTACCAATATGTTGTAATTAAAAAATATAAAGTAAATAACAGTAACTCATGAAATGATTTACACACCCATAACACATAGATTTTTGGTCTCACAAAAACCCTTGGTTAGAGGGAAAAAATATGGTGGGGATGGTACCCACAACTCTTCACTACAGCTAAAATAGTTTGTCAGATAAGGCTACAAAGTGTCACTTTCTGAGTGACTCACCCTGTTAGGAGTGATTGATACATGGTTAAATTCATCTAAAGCCTTGTTAGGACTACTCCCCTAAGATATTTCATATTTCCTATATTAAATTCACCTTGTTAAAGAATTTACAAAAAGTTCATACAACGAACTTCAACAATCCTGTTAGAGACTACCCAGTTAAGGGATTTACAATACCTTATAGAAACTTGTTAGGATTCCTTACAAGATAGTTAACTTGTTTGTTCTTTCCTCCAAATATTATCAGATCCCTTATGCCACTATCTTTGTCTTTAAACTCTTTTCTACATCGCTTCTTTTTTTCACTTCTTTCTCTTTCTCTTCTCTCTCTTCTTTTTTTAATATGCTCACTTCTTTTTTATCCTTGATCCTCTTCTTGTTCATTGATCTATATATTCTTGACCTTAGATCTTAGGGTTCCTTAATCTCAATCTTTTGAATAAACCATTTTCGATTTTTCCTTCTGTCATCTACAATACATTACTTTCCTTTATCCGATATCTATCATCTTTCGATAACTAACTCCCTTATTCTGATAAGTATCTTAAGTATCTAATAACTTCTTTATCTTCCTGATAGTATAACTCTCACATTGGTGATTTTTAGCATCAATGAAAAAATGTATCCTTATATTTCTAATATTTACATGGTATTATGATCACATACCTATGCTAGACCTCATCATAGTGGCTCATCGTCTTGCAGTGGACCCAAATGCCAAACCCGTCAAGCAGAAGCTTCAAGAAATACATCCCAAAGTGGCTCTACTAGTCAAAGTACAATTAGAGAAACTCCTAAAGGCTAAATTTATTTGTTTCATTGACTATTCAAAGTGGAGCTCCAAAATGTTGTCAGTATCTAAGCTATTAGGTGACATCAGAATATGTATAGAATTTAGAGATCTCAACAAGGCTTGTCCTAAGGATGACTTTACATTATCATACATTGATATGCTAGTAGACCTTACAACTAGAAATGAGATGTTGTTACTCATGGATGGTTTCTCTAGCTACAATAAGATATGTATTGTAGAACAAGATTGACACAAGACATCATTCACAACCCCATGGAGTACCTTCTATTACAATATCATGCCTTTTGGTCTAAAGAATGCAGGAGCTACATATGAGAGGGCCATGATTGTCATATTTCACGACATGATCCATACAATCCTTGAGGACTATGTAGATGACATCTTGGGAAAATATAGAATGAGAGATGATCACCTTAATGTTCTTTAATGTATCTTTGATCGCCTCCATAAGTATGGGTTAAAACTCAATCCTAAGAAATGTGTCTTCGGTGTCACATATGGAAAGATCCTAGGCTTCATAGTATCAAGATGAGGCATGGAGATAGACCCCCAAAAGGTCAAAGCTATAATGGAAATACCTCCCCCAAGAACTCTCAAGAAGTTGCACATTTAACAAGGAAAGATTCAATCTGTACACATATTCATTTCACAACTCGCAAATAAATGCCAACCATTCACTCATCTTCTTTGCAAAGAAACAACTTTCAAATGGGACCCTCACTATCAAATAGGCTTTGACAAGATTCAAGAATACCTGGAAAACCCACCAATTCTTGTATTGCCTACTCTTAAGCCTCTCATATTATACATTTTAGATACTAGCACAACATGGGGGCACTTTTTTCTCAATAGGATGACAATGGAAAAGAGTGTTTGATCTACTACATTAGCCATGTACACTTGTGGGCTATGAGCTTAATTATTCTCCCATGGAAAAAGCATGCCTTGTAGTGGTATTTAACACTCAAAATATTTGAAACTAAATGCTTAGTCATACAGCTAAGATCATATCTAAAGTGGATCCCCTCAAGTATCTACTTTCTCACAATACTCTCATTGACCGTATGCCTAAATGGGTTATTCTTCTAAGTGATTTTGATATCTATTATGTAGTCATAAAAGACATAAAAGGGAAAACCATTGCATATCAGTTGGTCGAGGCACCATTGGTAGATGTTTACACCTTAGTCATAGAGTTCCCAAATGAGCACCTATGTATGGTCAAAGAACAACCCAAGTGTAAATTATACTTTTATGTCTCATACAAATCTCGTGGATTGGGGACATGGATCTTATTTTTCACCCCTCAAGGTGATTATATCCCCAAGGCATTCAAGCTATTCATCCCATGCACAAACAACATTGTACAATATGAAGCCCTCATTTATGGGCTCAAAACAGTAATCCAATGGCACATAACAAAAATTCAGGTGTTTGGAGATTCACAACTTATGATCAAACATGTCCTAGATGAATTCCAAACAAAAGATGATAAGCCACTACCATATAAGGAAATTGTTGATGAAATGAAATAACAATTTTAAGTCTTTTAGTTCACAAAGGTTCCTAGGTTTCATAATAAGGCATAAACACTATGGCCACCATTGGTTCTCTTCTTGAGGTCTCACATGATGTATCAAAGTATGAGTTCTTAATCGAGAAGCTCCATACACCGGCTTACAAGACTGCCAATGTCAAAATGGTGTGTGTATTGGTTGGTCCCTAGTCCTCATGGTACCATGAAATCTATGCCCACTTAAAGGATGGTATCATATCCCCATCTCACTTGCACCCAATGCCAAAATATTATATGTTGATATTCCTGATACACCCTTGTCACCAACACCCTATATTGTTAAGGTTATCACAATGTAATCTCTTGATTTTTAGACTCTAATGAGGCCACCTTGGCATTATAAGCGGTTCACACTAGAACCTATAGTGCCCACATGAGTGGTATGGTCTTATCCAAGCATCTTCTTAGAGTGGGATACTACTGGCCTACTATGGAGCATGATGCCTGTGAATTTGTGAAGAGATGTCTACCCTGTCAGCAACATGCAAATCTCATCCACGCCCCAGCACAAGATTTACACCCATTGCACCTCCATGGCCCTTCTCATTTTGGGGCTTTGACCTCATTTGTAAGATAACCCCCTATCCTAAGATGGACACAAGTACATTATCATCGCTATTGAATATTTCACGAAGTGGGTAGAAGCAATTCCACTAACCCTCACTATAGGTGTCCAAATTTCCAAGTTCATCCTCTACCACACCATTTGTCTCTTTGACATCCCTTCCACCATTTTTAAAAATCACAACACACCATTTGAGAACCATCATATGAAAGATATGTGTGACCAATTCCACATCCACCGCCACTTTTCTAGTCTATATTTTCCCCAAGGAAATGGCCAAGTTGAGGCAACCAAAAAAACCATTCTGAAAATCCTTAAGAAGCACCCCCAAATAAATCTCACCCTTTAGGCATATCAAACTTCATTCCTCTCCCCTACAGGCACCACCTCATACTCCCTTGTATATGGTGCTGAAACCATCTTACCAATTGAGGTTGAATTGTCATCACTATGTGTTTCACTCAAAAACTTAGTCACTAATGAAGACTATTGCGTAGCACGACTCACATAGTTGGATTTTCTAGCTGAGAAGAGGTAGCAAGAATATGATCACCTGATTGTGTATCAGAATAGGCTTAAGAGAAGTAAAAATATCCACCCATGATAGTTCCAAGTGGGAGATTTGGTCCTTAAAGAGAATTAGAAGTGCTTCCAAATAGTGAAAAGCAAGGCAAGTTTGAACCAACTCGGTTGGGTCCCTATGTTATCACAACATGTTTTGGCTCAGGGGCATATCATTTGTCCACTCAAGAAGGAGATCATCTGAATGATCCCATCAACATCATTCATCTTAAGAGGTTCTATGCCTGAGTCATGCAATGTACCCCAATTGTCTGAAAAAAATTAGAAAAATCATAAACAATGTAAAAAATCTTGAAAAAAGAAAAGAAAAATAAGCGTCCAATGAAAATAAATTGGCAATCAAGAACCTTGGATAGGTGCATGTGGTGAAAACCTGGAAAAGGATGCCATACGCATAGGACCATTCCATTATCTATCAAAATATTATCATCCATACATTGAATATATTTGCATCCACATAGATTCACCTTGCAAACCCATATTCCTTAGGTGTTCCATCATCGCACATGAACATTGTATATTATTGTACTATCCCAATCCTTGAGTTTTGTACCTATCATTTGTATTATCATAATCCTTGATATTTGTATCTATCAATTGTATACAGTATCTAGTTCCTTAGTTTTGTACAGTTGTCTTTGTCATGTCTCCACATAGAGACCTTTGTACATAGTGTCCTTAAGTTCTCATATTTCCAGTTGTGTGTCATCAAGACCTTGATCCTCATCCAACTACACTTCAACAATCATCTTTGAGTATCCTCATCATTTTGGTCACCCTAGATATACTTTTGTCAATTAGCACTACCCAATTAGTCATCAAATCACTGGTCTTCATAGGATGTATCCTTCCTCAAATCAGACCACAATCAATCTTACTCATCATTCACCCTTTGTAAAAATATATTTAGGGCAATTATTATGGCACTAATTTCTTTTGGATATTTTTTTAATCTTTATTTTGAGCTTCCTTTTTTTTACCTCCTTAAAGTTACCACGATCCTTTATATCATGGTGCACTATAAATGGTTTAACATGGGGCAAGGTCTTGATCTTTTGTTTTCAAGTCAGTTAGATATGACTCTTGCACTTTCAACATGTGATCCATGTGGTCACATGGTGCACTTGGGAAATATCTCTTATTTGTGGATTCTCCTAGCATCATATACATCCTAGTTGTATGTGGCTTAGGCATGATGATAAGATTATCCTTGTGTGTTTGTTATGTCAGTACATGCATAGTCTACAACATATATCTAGTTTTTTATACCTCGATAGGTCCTTGATAGTGCTGAATTAAGTTCTCACTACATGAAAACTCTTGAGTACTTCTTTCATATATTTGGATTAATTGATATATATATATATATATATATATATTAATATTAATATATATACATACATACATACATATATATATATATATATATATATATATATATATATATATATATATATATATATATATATATATATATATATATATATATATATATATATATATATATGTATGTATGTATGTATGTATGTATGTATGTATGTATGTATGTAGAGACTAGAGAAAAGTACATAAAGTACATTAGATAGAAATAATCATGTATACACCATGTGTTATGTACATCTCATCTAGTGTATATACATGATCTCAAAAAATTTCTTACAATAGGACTTTATCTACTCCCACTCTGGAGTCACTCCAATCACCTCCTTTTTTGGCATTGGTGAATGTGTCCCTATGTCTTGGTCTTGTCTTATGTCTCCTCCTGAGTTCATATACCTCTCCTCGAGTGTATCCTCATGTCTCCCCTCATATATCCCTATCAACTCTACCAAGAAACCCCCTGACGCATCCTCAACCTATATCATGTCACCTGTAGATGTGCTCTCTACACCTAGATTCACTACCCTATTATCCTCCTCTGACCTAGATGACCATCCTAGTGTCTCTGTTCTATCCCTTGATTCTCCTATCATACTCTATCTATCCACTCTTGATCTCAGCCTGATAGGTACACGTGGTGGTGGTATTCTTTGTCCATCTCTGTAATGAGAGATATTGCTCCTCTTTGTGTGCCCACTACTACTAGCTCCCCTACTGGTCCTCGTTGATCCTCCACTTCTCTGGGATGATCCCCCACTCCTTCTCGATCCCCCACTCCTTCTTGATCATCCACTCCTTATCGATTCCCCTCCTCTTAGATCTCTCTCTAGGTGTGTATGTCTATCTCATGTTGGCTGGCACTGAAAGCTCATATGTTGTCCTATACCATGTTGCCTAATATCTCAACTCCTCTATCCGTTATGTTTGTTGCATAACCAATGAAACCAAATCACTCAACCCTGCTCATGTATCTCCTACCCCTCCCACGACCTCATCCCTCTGTCTCCTCATCTCCACCAACTACCTCCATAAATGCTCCTGTTATCCTAATTTTCATGTCCATGCAAATTTGGCTAAACCTATTCCTAGGTCCCTATTTTGGCCTTGCCAAGCACTCTACAAGATTTCATGGCCTCACGTTTTGTTTCCTGGTCTCTGCAATTATTTCAAGCCCCTGATCTGCAGGTTTAAAAATTCATAAAACTAGTCGTTACATCCAAAAAATTCCAAAAAGGCCCTAAAAACCCTAAGCCTTTGTTCTAATTTGCAGTTACTTTATCTCGGCCACTTAAGCCCCCTTTTTGGCATGTGCACTTTAATCTTTTAGCCCAGTCGCCAGTTCTCCTTTTCTTTTCAGCGATTGTCTTTTCTTCCCGTGACTTAGCAAATACGACGATTCTCATAATCGATGATTGTTTCTTGATCACCGCAAGATATCCTGTGACCTGGCGAACGTTAATATCTCTTTAGTCACATGATTGCTAAGTTCTCCGGCAGCGTTATCTTTTATTCAGTGATTCTATGAATGCCTTATTCACATAATAGCCCAGAGTTCGACAGTTAAGTCCATAACAGTCAGCGATTCAGTAGGTGGTTAGCTTCCCTTCAGTTGCGTGGTTGCTCAAATCTTTCAGCGGTCTCAAATAACCAAGGGTCCCAGTTGGCAAGATCTACGGCCAGCGTGTGTTCTCATAGGTTTGTGTCAGAGCATCAAATCATGCACTGACTGTCGATCTTGATTTTTCGTCAGAGCTTCATTCGGTGGATCCTTTCTTGCTGACGTGCTCGCATCCGATTGGTCCACATAGTGATGAATTGGAACATGTCAGTGGGTCTTGATTCTTTCAGAAGATTAAAGTACAGCAGGATCTCGTAGTTGTCGCTACGCCACTGGGATAAGATGTGCACTTTTTAAGTCAGCAGTTTGGTGACAACTGTCTGATGTTCTTTTTGTAGATCGTGGGTCCGTCTGTCAAGTATGCTGACTTGCTCAAATGTTATTGGTCCACATAGCAATGACTTGGATGTCGCAGTGGGACCGTGTCAGAAGACCTGCAAAGATGTCAGAAAGATAAAGATCGATGATTGGTGTGTGTTCTCATAGGTTTGTGTCAGAGTATGAGATCTTGCGCCAACCATCAGATTTGCCAAAATGTTCAGACTTGTCAGTGGGTCCGGTGCCAGGTCAGGGTGAGTTGCCGAGTTCTTATTGGTCGGGATAAAGAGATATGTCAGGTGGTCCTAGTGCCGCATATTGCTGACATGCATGATTTTGATTAGCTGTTGAATGATGATGAGGATTTCCAGATGGACTGATGTGTTAGTGGGGTCCCGACTTAGGAAGGATCTACGGTGGGTGTGTGAGTGTAAGGAATATTCTAGGGCTTTGAGATCTTGCGCCTGCCATTAGATTAGGATCTTATCTTTAGTGGGTCCGATGTTAGGGATGTGCCAAGGTGTGTGCCTACGAAGCAGCCAAAATGAATGAAAGATTGCCAAGTGGCAGGTCTGGGCCTAGGTTTGATAGAGTTTTGGCGGTCCCAAAAAGTTTCACATACTCGCCCATTCACGGAATGATTTAGCGGTGCTCCAAATGACTAAGCGATTCAGCAAACGCTTTGTTCACTGAATCTCTAAATAAATTGGTAAAGGTAGTAAGGGTTTCGCGAATAAGAGAAGTCTTCAGTCACATAGTCATTGAATGACTTAAAAGGAAGAAGGGTCCAGGTGGGTCCAAACATGTCGATATGCCAACGTGCTCGATGCTCATTGGTCAAGGCTTTCTAGTTAGATTTTTGACTTTTTTGAAGGGTTTCGTGACCGTTCCAAGGATGATCTGAGCCGTTCGTTTGCCGAGAAACATTGGACATTGACAGTTATGTTTTAAAATGAGCGGCTAGCCGTTGATATTCAAATTTAAATGTGTCTAAGAGGTTTTTGCCAGTATCTGATTTGTAGACCGCGGGCGGCAAGGTAGCTCAGGAAATTTATGTCTCCAGGGCATTTGCAGTTAAGGGGAGATGATCAAAGAGGTCTAGGTGGCCGTCTTGGGCCAGTTCTTGTCCCTGAGAAGTACCAGTTAAACATTCATGGCGAGACTTTTGTGCAGAAAGGTGGATAGATCCAGGTTGCTTGTCTGCAGGCAGCATAATACAGGCATGGACACTCAACAGAATATCTGATCGGTTGAGATATTTGCAAGAGATACATTTATGATCAGAGATGACAGACTTAGGGTTTGAATATTTTATGCAAAATCTTTTAACCCTAGTTAGGTTTTTGACTCTTGCTTGCGTGCAAGAGTATGTATGTATTATTTTGGAGCCTTTAGTGCTCAAGAGTTGGACAATTTGTAGAAGAAAATTCATCTTTTTCTTAAAGGCCATTTGTAGTATCATTTCTACCCTCTGGCTTATATAGTTGTATTTCTCCCATTGATAATACAAATATTGCAAAGGTATTTTGTGACAATCCTTCATGTCCCTATGCTTCCTTGTTTGGATTATCTCTTATTGGATCAAAGTATATGCATATTTTCAGTGATTATTTTAGGGTTCCTGATCCCTCTTGCTTTCTGCAATTTTGTGTTACTATGTTTGATCTGATTTAGATGTTCTTGTGGGTATACCTCAGCCCCTTTAACAGTCTTGTCTCAATCCTACACTGAGTTGTAGAAGTGAATGTCTATTTGCAGGTCATAAGTTGTGTCTTATTCTCAAGCCCTCTTATGAAATACTTATGCAAGCCTATTCAGTAAGTTGTGACCTACTAGACCTGAGCTTTTCATTGATTTCATTCCTACATACTGAGATCCAAACCCTAGTTTCGGTGCATCACCTAGTAGGTAGTTTGCTTTCAAGTCATTTCCCTTACAAGCATTCCTTCTATCCCTTTCCCTTCAAAAGTTTTATTTTCATGTCTAAAAGAAAATTAGGGTGATTATCCAAGAGGAACCAGCCTAGAACCTGGAGGTCTCATCTTAGTTAGCGAAGGTCCCACAACCTAGAGATGATTCCCATGTTATACTAAGTTATCAAGACCAAGAGAGCTTGAGACAAAGGTGCAAACTTAGTGTATAACAGCTCCATATCCCTAGACCCTCTTTGTCATGCCACCTCCATAGCATCCCTTGTTGCCTCTATGACCTCTATCTTTCCCATATCCATGTCCCTATCCTCTGTTATTATCCTCAACTAACTCCTTAGTATGGTTGTTTCTGTTGTAGCTATCTCCAACTACCCCCTTAATCCATCTCGCTCCATCCTCATCTCTCTTGATTTCTCCCTCAGCCTATCCCTCTCCAATTCTAGTGTGTCATGCATACCCTCTAACCAAAACAATAATGCCCTCAAAACCTCAATCTTCTCACCCTATAAGGCTCCTTGTGCGACTATCCTTGGATCCCCCTACAACCTCTCTCACTCCTCTATTAACTCTATTATCCTATGATGTGCACTTTCTAGTTGCACACTCAACATCTCCATCACATCCTATTGATGGTGTACATCATCATAGTTTTGTGTTTCCTACTCCTCCAATCACCTGTTTATCCTATGTGTTTGTCTTGTTGTCCTTGGTGGCACTAACACTGGTCTCACTATAGTTCCTCCACTCCTATCCCTCAGCTTTCATTTCCTCACACCCTATAATAGACCCCTTTTCTTCCTCTGATTCCTCATCCCTCTCGGTCCTTTTCCTCCATCTCCATGATCTCTCTACTATCGATTGATCTAGCTTCATGGCCTCTATCTCTGGCTTCCCCATAATCGCTACCTCTGACATGTCTTTCTCCACTACCTATCCCTCCTTCTCTTTGTCATCAATCACCTCTACTGCATCTCCCTCCTCCTTTGCATCATCTACCTCCTCATCTAATCCCTCTACTTCTCTCATTGGTAACCTCCCTCCTCCATGTCTCTGTGGTTGTCCCTAGTGCATGGTTGTTTGTCTCCTATAGATGTGTATTGTTGTGATGCCTACAATCCCTATAGGCATTATTATGTGTGTCTTCCACTATTTTTCATACCTTTTGGTGGTCCCTAGGTCATCTAATCCACCTATTAGATCCCATACCATCTCCTCAATGTCTCTACACTCTAGACATCCCTCTAATCTATCTACTATAGTCCCCTATAGTCTCCCCTCTCATAAAAATCATTAGAATCTATGTGGTGGTCTTGGTATGTCCTATCTAATCCAAAACTACCTCATAATCTCATCAGGCCTATATTTCTCGATCAGATGATCTCTCCTACCTTGTATGTAAAATATATTCATCATATATGGTAGCTCATCTAAATATTTTGCCCATCATGTAATGTCTCATCCATGTTATCTCTAATGCATCCAAATCATCCAATATGGTCCTCCAATGATCTACTACCAATCCCACATACCGTAGTGCCCCACCCCATCTAAACACTAATGTCTCATGCTCCCTCCTCAACATACTCTTTCCCACTAGCTGAGAAGCTTCTATATGCTCTCAGGCCCATATCTGAAGCAAAGTTGCATATCCTATGCTTCTTAAGCCATGATAATGTATAAGGTGTAACTCCCTGTACAACTCTACTAGCATCAGTGTACCCCATGCTACTTGCCTCTATTAGTGTGCACTGTGTCTACCAGTAGTTGTACCCATCCTAGTGAGACCATCTTTCCTCCCCTATTCAGTGTCAGAAAAGAACCCATCAATGCGCATATGTATACACAAATGTATCTCTTTGGGATAGTGTATGCTCGTGCTATCCCCAATACCGTTGTCCCACTTTGTGCAAGTACACCTATCCTCCCAAGTAGCTATTGTAGTGCCTGTGCATATAGTACATCCCACATGATTGATTGTGGCCCCCTAATTGGGAGTCAAAATATCATGTATATGTCCTCTACCATCATTATCATCTCCCCTATTAGTAGAGGGAATGTATAATTCATTGACCATCATCACTCTACTAGGGTTATCAAAAGCCCATTAGGTGCTCGAATATTTGACATCTAAGCCAAATATCCTAGTCCCAAATCATCCACTGAATCCCACTCCTATGGTCTAAATGTCTTCGATAGTCGCAACATCGATGACCATGACTCCCGCACAATGAGCACATCCATGCTCCTTTGTATACACATTCACAACTCTTCAACCCATCACATCTAATCACTTTCTCAACAAGTCCTACTTACAAGAAAAAACAAAAATTTACCCCATTGCTTGTCACTCCCAATATCCTATCCTTTGCGAAAAAATTGCCCTTCTACTGTCCCTTTACTAATTTATAACCTCCCCCTGTCCTCACCTGAATACCCTTAAGTCTCCCTCTACCCCTCTCGCATAAAAATCCCCTTCCCTTCAATATACCCATCCCATAAAATCCTCCTCCCTTCAAAATCCCCATCCCTACAATAAACCCATCTCATAGCCAAAAATCCCCCACAAAAAAAACCTCCCCCTCAAGGCATCCATCACCCGCCTTCCCCTTTATTTTACTTGACCTACTAACTCCTTGTCCTCCCTCACATGTATCCCTGTGATAAAATTCCCCGTGAATCTTTGTCATCTTCCCTCATTGCCACCTTGACGCATTCCCTTAAACCCATTTTTTCTCATCCCATACCTATCCCTTCTTTCCTTCATTTCCCCCATTCCTTCCCCTTTCACTACATATACATCGAATATTATCCTACAGATGCGTCAACACCTCCCACCATCTTTCTTGACACTGGGCTCCACTTCCCATCCCCCAACATATCTGCCAAATTTTATTAGGCAAATGTACCTCCCGAACCCTCACCTTTTGCAGAGTGTCTATCAGATATCATCTAGCACATGCACCTTCATCATGTGTCCCTACGTTGAGACCCTTTCCTTTACGCAATGCATCTATTTCTTCCGTAATAGTGGATATGTTCCCTACCGCTTTCATCCTTTGCTTCTCCCTACCCATGGTCCACCCCAACTTGATGTATTCGCCTGGTCGGGATGGGTGAATCTTTCCTATTTTGTCACCGCGCCCACAACCCTTTGACAACGCATTTGCCAAATCGCATCCAACGGATATGCTACCCTACCTCCTTTCCTCCACCACTACATTTCCTTCTTTCTACCACCATTACTTTGCCTTCTTTTTGTCTTGCCTCACCCCCACTGCTCTTCCTTATGTCAATTTTGGAAATCAACCACCACTTTCCTCCCGCGCGGCCTTCCAGTGGCATATCCTCTCCTTTGCATGTGGTGAATCCACTATGTTCAGTGCCATCTACCCTTGCCCGCTTCTTTGACAACTCTGATCTTCCACACCTAACTCCCTTATGTGGCGTCACCTCCCTCTTCAAGACCCTACACCCCATCCTCTTCTCAACACCTCCCCTCACTAAAGCTCCATCGTCCCTTGCACCATTATCCACCTTCCGCTCATCTGACACACATGGAGCTTTCCACACCATTCGAGGTAATTCTCATGCCAACCAGGGTGCATCCCTTGAATATGATCTAAAGGATCCACCCATCCAACTTGTTTCTGTTCCAAAATCCATAAATAAAACAAAACTAACACACACCCCCATTTCCCATTTTCTACCAAAACCCCAATCATTTTCCAACCCCATGCCCAAAACACAAAAATGGCACTTATGCATGTCTATAGTCGGATCTAGAAAACTCGATTTGGTAGGTCCACCTAATTTTTTTAAAACTCAACTAAACTTGCATAAAAGTACATGCAATTTTGAAAACAACTATATGTACCCAAGGGTTCGGTCACCACCTTCGTTTGACACATCAAATGACGTCCACACGGTGCTCTGGCTCTTGTACGTCATCATTTTCTTTTGTTTCCCTTTCCTCTCTTCTCCCCAAATTTTCAAAATATGTGGGTAAAATAATTTGAAAAAAGTCACTTTGTTCCTATTTTTAGGGTCTTTTCTGCCCTTCTTTTCACCCCTTCCACCTTCTTTTGGCTACAATTTCCTCATACAGACTCATTTTTTGGCGTCGCTTGTTCCTATGGATTTTTTTTATCTACTCTCTTTTTACAACATCTGTGTCGTGTCCACTCTCTTTTCGAGAGCCCATCCAGGGACTTTTCTCCCCCGTCTGCCCCCTTGAGGGGGCATAACCTAATGAGTTTAACTCATTTTTGTCATCTAAGGCATGTTGCCATTTCTTCACGTCATCCGTGTTTTATTTTTCTTCAAAACAATGTTATTTTGACGCCATTTCGAAGAAGGGAAAAATGTAGACATCAAATTCTGAACATAATTAATTTATTCAATTAATTATTCATTCTTCTACAGTCTTAGGTAAATTAATTTAATTAATTTATCTAAAATCCCTATCCTATTTAGTTAAATGAATATCTTGTTTTATTTAATTAAATAATTAATATACTATTCTTCTATCATCCTCTTATTGATTTAATAGATAGCCTATTTAGTTAATTCCTTACTTCCCAATCCCTCCAGATAAATTAATTTATCTAATGCATAAACCCTTTTAATTAAATAAACCTATGTATTTAATTAACTAAGCCTTTCTTCTATTTTAAATTTAAAGAAATTCAAAATCCACAAAATCCCTCATCCACTTGCATCTTCCTACTCATCCACTTGCACCCCTTAATTCTACTTTAATTAGGGAAATATCCTATTTGTCTAATTAGCCCTTATCCACTTTCCAAATCCTAATCTACCCACTTGCATCCTAATTAACCTAAGTCACTTAGTCCTAAACCCTCACTAAGTGTGTGCACATTCCTAACCATAAATATTAGAGAAGCAAAGTCAAACTTTACCACTTTCATCTCAAATCTCATTTAAGTGCATTGAAGGCCCTTCATTAATGTTTGGACTTTGGGGCTTTTGAGAGATAAATGTCATTTATGGAAACTCTCTCCCAATCCTTTTAACAACCCTCATCAATGCACAAGAAGCCCTAACTTATTGAAAGACTTAAGCAAATATCCTCTCATTCCTCTTTCAATTTAATACATTCTCATTGTGCAAAACAAGAACACTTGCATGCATTTTTTAGAGATCTCTTAATCCTTGTGCATCCTTGAAGCCATTTCCATGATCCTTTGCTAAGATTGAGCAAATATGGAGCATCATATTATTGTTATGTTGTCAAATCATGAGAACACATACCATCAAACTATCTTAGACAAATCGTTGCAACAAGGAGGCTACAATAGGGTTACTATGGTTTGTATATTTGTTGTGTGTTTATCTATTTTTTGTCTTATCATGTATGTTGCTCTGATTTTGTGTTTTGAGTGTTCTTACTAGCTATTTGCATTCATTTGGCTCATATTTCCTTGCACACAAATATATATTTTATTTTATTTAGCCACTTGAACCATATTAATTGCCCATTCAAAATGTTCTTTCTCAGCTACCCCTAAATCTATTCATATATAGTTTTTGTTTTTCCGTATTTATGGATGATAACTTGTGTAGGGGTGGGCTCTATGCCTACCATGTGAATCGATTTATACCCATATAAAATCAGAAATTTATTTTCTATATGAAATTAGATTCCAACTCGATAAATCATTATTTGGAATGCTTTTAGAGTGTAAAGTGGAGGTATTGTTTTCAATTTGGAAAGATAAATGTCTACTTTCTTTGTTGGTTCAACCGTGGACAAGAACTTTTTCATTTGCATTAAAGTTGGTATTTTTTTAATGTTATGTTACAATTCCAATTCCAAGCCAACAAGGTGGCTCTAGAGGTTGCTCATCTACAAAATTTAATTAGGTACTAGACTAATGCCTCTTGTATGATTTCTATTATTTTTGGTTTTGTTGCTAGCTTTAATGCTTATCCTCCATGGAGTCATGCTTCTCTACCATGTGGATATCATTGTGCTCATAACCATAGCTCCATGAAAAGCCATAGTTGTTCTCATGACTCTCTGCATCTTTAATAAAGAGGATGTATCCCTCTATCACATGAACATTCCTATACTTCTCAATATGGTAATACTAGTTGTCTTGATAGTATAAAGCTTCCTCACTTACTTAGCCATTTCTTTGTGTGTGCTACTATCCATTAAGATAAAGATATTGATAAAGATCAAGAAAATTACATAAGTTGGGACCCTATTACTAAAGGCCAAGACTTCTTGAATGTATGAGGGGAACCTAATCATAATCTTGCTCCTTCTCCAACAAACATAGTCTTGATAGCTTATTAGTTTTCCCTTTTTATCTATTTAATTTTAATATGAATTTTGAAAAAAATAATTCTATTTAACCCATCTTTTATATGAATTATGTATTATATTTATGATATATTGATTTTAAATATAATACTCTATCAATTAAAAAATTAAAACAAAAAATAAAAAATAAAAAATAAAAACTAGTATTAAAATCATTATCTAAATTTATATGTAAATCACCCCCTTTATATATTCCTTGCATGAAAAAATATTAGAAATTTCAACAATTTGAACTAACTTATGCCTAGATATTTAGGATTTTATGAATCTCATGAACATTAATTTTTCAACATCTGAGTACCCTAGAAAATAAAATAATGTAATATCGTCGCAATTTTGAACAGTTAAATCATATTTTTATGATTGACTTCAATCAATTTGATTATAATTTCTAAATAATATATTTTATGAATTAATTAATGACTATTAGTATGTATTTATGTATGTATGTTAAATATCATATTATATTGTAAGTATATTATTGTTAATTTTCTAGGTAATCAAGGAAAGTATTGATGTAAAATAACATATCTTTTCAAAAATAATCATTTAATTATTTCAATATACTTCTTTTAACACAACATTTACGTCAAAAATGAATTATATTAAAATATTAAAACAATAGTTTATAATAATAATTTTAATTTTTTTTTATCGGTAAAAGGTCAAAGCCCTGGATGATATTTAATAAATTTGATCAAAATTACAAAGACTCTGTTCAATATGTAAATGCATTCCTTCATTTACAGACTAATATGAAGGCATTCCTTCATTTACAATTTAAACAAGTGCCACATAGTGACTAAGTACTTGTCTTTAGTTATAGTAGAAAATAAAGTAGAAGTAATAGTATAATAATTTTTTAATTATTATGTTTTATATAGTTATTGTAGAAGTAATAACTTTTTATAATTATTTTTTTTAATGTAGAATTATATTGATAAGATTAATGATAGTTGAAATTATAAGAATTGAAATTTAATCATAATCTCAAAAATATTATGTGCTCCTTTTAACCATAATCTTAATTTTAATTAAATATATTTTAATTAATGATTAAATTACATAATTGTGATTATTTGTTTTAGTATAGCTATAGCAATAAATAATTTCATTTTTTAATTATAATTATTTAAAAAAATTATAACTTATAAATTATAATTAATTTAAATACTAATTTAAATTTTATTTGTATTATTTCTTAATCTTTATTTTATTTTATTAATATATTTTTTAATTATATATGATTGAAATAAAATTATATATATGATATGTATTATTATATTATATATTTTATTGTATTGTAATATTATATATTTTATATGGGTTTTGAGGTTAGAGACAATTGATATTTTTCCAGATTAATGTTATAGAAAAAAGGTAATGTATAAAAATAGTTATAAACACAAATTGAGTCATGATATAGAAGTTTAATGTACAGTTAAAAACATTAATTTTATGTTTGTTAAATTTTTAATTTAATTATTTAAATTATTTTTAAAAATGTTTCTAATAATACTCATGATCTTTTGTGATCTTAAATAAGATAGAAAAAAAAAGATGAATAAGTATTGCTCATGTTAGCTTTAATATATTTTTAAATTTAATCATATAGAAATAATTAAAATGTAGACCTTTTCTTACTGTAATCTAGCCAATTACCAATTTCTTAATAAAAATGATACAACTACATTATTCTACTTTCTATATATAAATATTTAAAAATATTTAATGTAGATCTTTTTGTCTTAATATAGTCAATTACCATTTTCTTAATAAAAATGACACAACTACTTTATTCTACTCATATATTATGTTTATACATATTTAAAAATATTTAAATTAAGCTAGACTAAAAAAATCACCAATATATTTAATTATATTTTTTAATATTATAAACATAAAAAACTCTATCAAAATAGTTAAATTCAAGAATATATAAATAATAAAAAATCTAAATCAAATATTTTAAAATATTAAATTTGAATATATAATTAAAAAATTAATAATATATTTTAAAACTTACTTATCAATAATACAATTCAAAATAAAATATTAATAAAAATTTCATAACTTTAATTAATTTTAAAACTATTATATTAAATTTGAGAAAATCCAAACCTTAAAATCAAAATACATACAAAGTGACCTTAATGATAGAAATCAAATTTCCAAAAAAGTGCCCTCTTAAATCCATATTAACTTTGTATATATAAATAAAAATATTAAAATAAATTTCAATAAATAAAACGTAAATAATTTTAATATAATTATAAAACAAGAAAATTAAATGAAATAAGAGGAAGGACAATAAATAATAAACGTGCTAAATTTTAATTGGTTCACTTGTGTAATAAGACTTCAAATGCATTTATCCAATGAGATGATCAAAAATTAATTTCTAGATATTATAAAGTTAAATAATTTGCATCTATATTTTACAAATGAAAAACTTATAATGAAATATAAAAAAGAATTATTTTCATTGGTGTAGAAAGTTCATTTAGTTAACATCAAAAACTAAAAAATGGATACAATAGTATTTCATTTATTATTTTTTCTTTTTTCATTAGTTTTTACATCTTTAATTTCAAAGACGACCTTCATTTACAAACAATTATGAAAGCATTCCTTCATTTACAAATTAAATTTGAGAAGAAATTACGACGTTCTTCATGTATTAATTTTCCTTTTTTCATAGGCTTCCAATGAAATGTCTACAACAAGAAACAGACGATGTTTTCCCTCGATTATGAACGTATGAAGAACCTTTCTAATTCACTGTTTCCATTTCAAGAGTGTTTATAAGACCAACCACTAAGTCTACAAGCATATATTTTATATTCTCTTTTTGGGTTAGATAAAAGAATTTCTTAATTTAGTAGTTATTTTGAATTTTTTGGACCAACATATAAATTTTATTTTTATTCAAGAATTATTTTATTTTATTATATTTTTATTTTACTTTTATTTGAGTAGTAATTTTTATGTCAATTTTTTAATCTCCATAATTCTTTTATTTTATTATTAATTTGAAACATATAATAAATATTATATATTTCTATGTTAATTTTTAAAATTTATGTTTACTTTATTATATGACATAAAAATAGATAAATTCTTCTCAAACCTTAAATTTATAGAAATACAATCTTATTCAAACATTATACTAAGAATTATAATATTTTTAAAAAATTATATCACATAAAAAATATTTTTTAAAAATCACTACAAAATAGTTGTCATGGCCAACTCATTAAACCATGTTCACGAAACATTAAGTGATTGACTAGAATGTAAAGGCCCACAAAAAAGAGCAAAGATACGTTGAAAATTTGTTTATAATCATATGTTACATAATGTCCCCACATTTATAGAATTCAGCAAATAATGTCAATTGGTAGCCTAGAAAAGGAACACCCTCATCTTTTTATGGTGAAGGGATGTACACTTAAATGTAGCCAATGTTATGCCCATTTCCATGCTATAATATAAGCATGTGTTGCAAAAGTAATTATCTTGTGAAAAGAAGAAATAAATCATTCAATTGATATACAAATAAATGGAAAATATAATATATTATAAAATTGTAAATGTATTTGAGCTGTACAATCTAATTTTTGGATATCATTTAGAATGGAATTTGATTCGATTACAATATTATTGAGAATCAAATTAGATTCGATTATATTTCTAAAAGATTAAAATATTTAAAGGTAGTATAATCAAGAAACATGTCATCATTCACACCAATTAAAAAATAACTTTTAATATACTTTCTTTATAAATACCTATCATTTTCAATACAATAATATTTCAATACCATCAATTATATGTCTAAATAATTGATTCAATTATAAATCTCTTACAATGACACTCTCTTCAAGTCAATTTTTAATATGTTTCAATGTAAAATTATTTTTGCTTGATGGAGACCACCACTTGAAGTGAAATTTATTCATGGTGATACTTATCTTAGAAATGTTTTACCAATGAAGATTTTTGTGGATTCTTTATGTCTTGTTGATTGGTTGTACTCGATCTTGACACTTCCAAGATGACAATCTAGATAATCATTTTTCATTATAGTTTTATTTTTGTTTTATGATTATTATATGACAAAACGGTGTATCTTGTGTATTTTATATCTAGTTAATTCATCTCACATAAATATGATAGTGTTTTATTTCTTATTTCATTTTTAATATAAGTATTTAAACTTGTTTAACAATCATATCAAATACCTTTTGTTGGAATTGTTTTTGGATAAAAGAGTTTATTTTTAGGTTCTATATGCAAGGTTGAAAAGTGTATACTCTATTATCTTGACACTACAAATTATGCTTATTTTAGTGTCTGCTCTTGTAGCATATTCTAAGATCATTATAACTCAGTATTGACCTTTTATCCATTCCTAGTTCAAATAGTGTATTGTATTTGTGTGTGTTTAATATTTTTGTTCACCAGACCACACCCATGTAAAGCTCCAATAACTTTTTTGATTGTGTGTACTAAACCTTAAGCTCCCCAACACATTTACACTAGATGGGCATAGACGGAATTAAGGACAAGATAAACAATGGTTTAATATCCACTAACCCAACTCTCATAATGATGCTTCAATTGGTACACACATGAAACCTTTTTCATGTATAAGCAACACTATATCTTGATGAGATAGAGGAGACTAAGAAGTAGTTGAATGTTTCAATTATGACATGCTAACATACATTGAATACAAAAGAACATTTGTCTTTTCCATGTTGGATCAATGAACAAATTTTACGATAATTGTGTTGACTAAAAGATAATAATTTTTCATGTTGCATTAAAGAACCATAGACTCTCAACACTAATGCATATCCAATCCCATACATCAAAGATGACTTTTGATATGCATAGAAAATTAGAAAACTGACAAACGGATTTCAATAGAAGATATGGGATGTACATATGAAGACTAAACTTTGATTTGAATTTTAGGCAAAATCAACGGGACTGGGGCGCCTAGGCCAGCCCGCTCCTAAGACTCAGGAATCCAAGTCAGCTTGCTCCCAGCAATTTGAGATGAAACAACTTGAAAACTATGACCTCTGAATACTTTCAATCTATAGCTCTTTTTCACGTCTTCCACCTTTTTTTGTCCACAAAAAAAGGGATAAAATATTATGTAGAAAAGGGTTTTCCCAATCAAACCCCACTTTAGGAATTAACCTTGAATTGGAATTATATCAAACATGAATTGAATCTGTGTTGGTGTATATTAGAGGCTAAATTTGAAAATTAAGATGTCTTATACTTAAAATTGATGATGTGACACTCTTAAAATAAGTTTGTTGTGTGTTGATGCAATGACATGATTAAAACACAATGAAATCATAAATAAAATAATGCTTGAAGGTAGCTTGTTACTCCTTGAATTAGATCTACTCTTTAAGTGATGCCTTGAAGAGTTGATGATGGGATGAGATGTTGAAATGAATTGAGAGAGAGGTCTTATATAGGGATTTCATACTAAAATCACCTTTTGGTCAACTTTGGAAAAATGATAATTACATATTGAGCAACATTTCAACGAGTGCAAGACTAAAAAATCTCGCCCCTAAAATTTTGGGGAAAACCTTGAGATTGAGGTGCTCAGGTTGACCCACTTCATTTGAAAAGTGTTAAAATTTTAGGGGAAGAGAGATAATAGGGCCTACTTGCCAAAATGACACTACGCTGAAATATGAAATGGGTAAATGTCAAAAAAATGTCTTGAACTTTAAAATGGGGTAGGACTTAATTCCTAGTTAAAGGTGTACAATTTATGATGCTATATTTAACCCCAAGTTTAGCAAATTATGATCTTATGATCATAGTCACTGTAAATTAGAAGTGAACAAATAAAGCATCTATGAGAAAACCAAGATAGGGATAGGATAACACTAAGGGATGGTCAAGCCCCCAAGCATAGATCCTATCAATCCATACAAGTAACCTTTAAATATACACAAAAAATAATATTAGCACTAAAATGCAAGATTCAAAGTCAACTAGTTGAAGAGACATCAATAATCAAAATTTCTCAACCACTAATATCATTCTTGGCATGTTATTGCAAAAGATCATGTGGACTTATAATAATAACAAAGCCATGCACTAACTAAAGGGATAAGATACCATGATCCAACACTAGCAAAGTGTGTTAAATGCTATAGGCTCATGGTAGAGAGAGAGAGAGAGAGAGAGAGAGAGAGAAAGGAACATAGTTCCCATGAGCTAGCAAGCTGCATTATGTTAGGAGATCCATGTGAAGAGAGAAGGAAGTGTTGAAATAAAGTTGTAATATTCTAGTCAACTCATCCTAATAGAAGGTTTGGTACAAAGAGAGCTGATGGTCTAGCAAGTTGATTTATGCTTGTTAAATCATCTCAAGGATAATTAGGGAAAATATTATATCCAAGGAAATCCACTAAAAATGGTGCCAAGATATATGGCCCTATCAAGTTGTTTTATGTTAGTAGACTCAACCTAAAAGATTTAAAATAAGGATAGCCAAATAAGCATGATGTCCATTGGGAAATTTCACAATATAAGGGTAACCAAATAAAGCATGATGTTTGTAAGGAAATTATACAACATTTAAAATAAGGATACCTTATATATGTGCCCCCCATTAAGATGGAAATATATGACTATGTTGACATCTTAAGGAAAATTAAAAAAATGAGGATAAACATCTATAACACAAAGAGATACCCTTTAACAAATAATAATTCAAGCCAAAGAGGACACAACTCTTTTGAGGCAATGAGTAAATAGTAAAAATATGTCTTGCAACAAGTGTAAAAGAGATCCTTTTGAGGGATGAATAAGAGAAGGAAGAGATATTTTCTAAAATGCATCTACCTCTAAGAAGAGATATCGAACATCCTTGAGAAAAGAGGGGAAGGAGAACAAGAATTCACACTTTCTCTATTGCTAGGAAAAGGGGTTCTTGATGAAGAATAAAACACTTTTGGGTGCCAAGTGAGGAATCCTTTTAATGTTAAATGCAAGCTTTCAAGAAAAGAAGAGGTTACAATCAAGGACACATACCTCTTATAAAAAAGGAGAATATCTGAACAAAACAAACAATTATATGCAAAAAAGGACATCACATGATAAACAAGTACCACTTAACCAAGAGAAAATAGATCCTTAGAAAGGAAAAGAGATTGAAATACTACCCTTGACCACTAGGTGTACAAAAAATAATAATAAATCCTATCATGTCACTCAAAAAATATAATTGTACCACTTTGAATGACGATGAGCATCCAAGTGATAGACTTTCAACGTCACATAGTGAGGAATAACATAATAGTAACTTAAATGTTATTTAAAATAATTAGGATTTAGATACCACTCATTGTTATATATTACATATATGACATCATAATCAATGAGTTTTTTTATTTTATAATGCAAAGCTTGACATTCATTAGTGGAATGACCACCATCCTAAACCATGCCTAAGATTAAGAGTTGAAATGTAAGGAGGAGAGGGTTGAACAAATGACCCAGTAGGCCCTTTTGAAGCTCCAATGTTAAAATTATGAACTCGATATTCTCCCACAAGAGATGATGTAAAGTATAATGACCGCCAATTATCTTCTAGGTGTTTTTATTGAGGGGTAGGAGATGATGTATCAACTTGTAATGATGTTCAAAGGAATAAAATAAAATTCCAATTATAAATAACTTTGTAGTTCATGATTGGATTTAGTGGTATACATTATATTGTTAGAGATGAACATTCTTTTTTAATAAAGATTTTAAGGGCTAATGTGTATAGAATGCAACCAAGGTCTCCCGTGAAGAAGATTAAAAGTACGGGCATTAGTCATGACATGGATAGGCACAGGTAAAGTAATAGGGCCAATCTTAACAAGTAAGGTGATTTCCCCTAAGGATTTCCTAATAACATTGGCAAAGCCACAAATAGAGAGGGGATTAGTTTGGATAAGATTGCGATCTATATTGGTTTTATGTAACAAGTCAATACTACAAATACTAAGACCAAATCCATTATCAACCAAGGTTTGTCTGATAGAATTATTGTTAATACAAGCCATAATCATAAGAGGATCATATTGATTTTGAACTTCTAAGAAGTTGACTCATCTTGGTATAACACAATGTCAATTTTAGTTATATTTGTACACTTGTACAAGCTTTTTGCATCATTAGGTCCCATAGGAGGAGAAACAATAGTCTTTCATAAATCATCTTGAATCATAGTATGGTATGTGGGTAAAATTTGAATCAAGTCCCAAAGGGATATCTTAAGAGTAGCAAAAAGTTGTTCAATAAGATTATACTCCTTACCAACTTGTTTTGAAGGATGAGGGGGAGGAAGAAAAGGCTGAGAAGGGAGAATAACATTTCAACCTTTCTTATTTTATGAAGTGTCATATGTGTGAGCTACTACATGATAATCAGGTTGTTGAGCACCTTTTACCACAATCAAAGGTTTATTCTAAGGTTGGAGGACATCTTGATGAATATGGGAAACAATATTTGGCTTCTCACTATCCAAAAAATGGATGATATTGACTTGATTAGGTTCTTTTCTCTCAAAGGTTTCATTTTTTGAAGGGAGAGAATTAATGATATTATCCTCTTTTTGCAAAGTATCTCTATGCGATGGAAACATTTTAGGAGAGGGACAAACATAACTCATTAATGATTTAAATCTAGAGGGAGTGTCATTGAGATAAATAGAAGGTAAAGTGTCATTAAGGGAATTGTCAATCATATCAATCTCCTCTACCACAATATTATCCTCTTTCACCAAGGTTCTCTCATGGGGAGAGAATAATTTACATCATTTTCCAAAGATTCATCCCAAACAGCGAGGTAATTGAGAGAAGTGTTAAAAATATCTTCTTGCATCAGTATGTCCTCAAGGATAGGAGGGTGCTAAGAAATATATGCATCATAAAACTAATATAATTGAAAACATAATGAAACATACATGCAAAATGCATGAAACTATATATGTAATTTTCATGTCTTTTTTTGCTAATGCATGTTACTCCTAATTGCATTAAGAGTTGTCATTAGTGTTGTACATATAGTCGGTAACCAGATAAAATAGTTTTGTCGATCATAACTACAAGTTTAGTCATTGAGTATAGAGTTTACCAAGTACTATATTTACCGATCACACAAGATTACCAAGCACCAATATTATACCGAGGCAGAGACACAACATTTACCGAGTAATCCAGAGTTGACAAAAGTTTGGAATGACATAGAAATCAATGCGAATAACTTTTATCGAGCTAAAATGGTTTACATAAATCAAGGTAAAGATTTATTGGGAATAACAAATTGATTGGTTATGATCCCTATGCTATTTTGAATTAGGTTATTCATTTAGATCATTGATCAAGATTTTACAAGATGGTTACTCAACCCTAATTAGGTCAAATCATTATGATTTAAAGCATTGTCAAGATGTTAGTTTTATTAGAAGACAAAGATATATGAAGTAGCTGCCATTGGGAGACATCTGAAGATTAGACATGGTTATGTTGAAAGGATTTTGACAGAGTATTTAGTTTTTATCAGAAAATAATTTAGAGGCTATCGAGAAGTACTGAAGGAGACATTCATCACAACAAGGTGATTTAATATTTGTACTTAAAGGATATATTATTCAGCAAAGTAAGTTGCTATAATCAAATCAATTTCATTGTTACTTTATAACAATTATGGCAGAAAAAATCTCCTAGCAGAGTAGACTTAACAGTCTTTTGCAAATCTCTTAACCAAGTGCACACTTGAAGAGTGTTGCTAAAATCCTTTAACAAGGTAAATCTTAGAAAATATTTTATGTTACTCCTAACAGGGTAAGATCATCAGAAGTGATCAATTTATATGATTTAACCAACAACTTTATTACTGCATTAGTGAAGCTTTGTGGGTGTCATCCCCACCACAGTTTTTACCTTCTTACAAGGGTTTCTATGATAACCAAAATCATAGTGTTATGTGTATGAAGTTTCATGTATGTTTATTTGATTAGATTAGAAGTATTTACATTTCAATTATGTTAATTAATGTATGGAGATAGTAAATACTACAACTAGTTAATATAGGAACTTATCTTAAAGTTTGAAGGGCAAGAAAAAAATATTTAAGGTTACTGATTCACCCCTCCCCTCTCAGTAACTCACCTTTCCATAATCCCAATGATTGGTGTCAGAGATATTTCTCTTGTTGAGGAAGTTTAATCACTAAAGAGAAAAGATCTTAGAGATGGAAAGGTATAAGCTTGATAAGACAATTAAAAATCAGAGATTGGAGATGCAGATTCTCATGGAACAGTTTAAGGATGCTAGAGAAAAACTGAGAGAGTTTCTGATCAAAAGGAAGGAATTGGCATTTTGGCACAATGAAACTGATTTTCAGGAAGAGGAAATAGAGGAATTATCTGAAGGATCTGGAAGCATATCTGATGAACCATATCATATTTGTCTAAAAAGAATCAACACCTTACCAAATAAGTGGAAGCACTACAAATTGGACAAGAGACTCAAATGGTCAGAATGATTGATGTCATGAAAAATGCAAGACATGTTGAACAAGAAAGGAATTTGGCTATTGAAGATAGAAGAAAAATGATTGAATAATTAGAAGGGAAGGAATCTGAAATACTAAAGCTTACCGAGAATCATTTTGAAATTTTGAATCAGATGGTTGTCATGAGTCAGAAAATCAATCGAGTAAACAATGAGCTTGCTAGAAGATTGGAAGATATTGATGAATTAAGGGAAGCGAATGAAAGATTGGAGAATGAAGTAAAAATGCAACAACAACATAATGAGATGGTAAAGAAAACTGAAGAAATTAGTAAAAGGATGGATGAATTCCTATTTAGTCATAGAAGACTGAACAACACTACTGGTTTAGGCTATACCAAGCAGGGAGAGTCATCAAAACAAGCTAAAAAAAATAATGCCTATGCAAATCCAAGACCAAAGAAGCTCTCATGCTACCACTGTGGAAAACTAGGTCACACATCAAATGTATGCAGAAGTAAAGCTAAAGGTATTCCTAACTCCACTCCTAAATTTGATGGTTATTGTTATAATCGCAATAAGTATGGACATAAAGCATATGAGTGTAGATCAAAGTTGAATAATTCACCTAAGAGACACTAAATAGAAAAGCATTGTCACACTTGAAACAAGCATGGACATATATCACAGGAATGCAGGACAAAAATGAAATAATTCTGGAAACCTAAAGGACAAAACATGACTTATCAACCGAGAAGACAAGGTAATACTTACACATGGGATTACAAAACTTGGGCTAGTTGTACAACATGTGGTAGATACAGTCATGCTGTTGAAAATTGTATGAGAATGCACTGGAGAGGAAGATCTCGTAACTGGACAAATTATGGAATGGCATGTATGCAATATCATAAGGTCGGTCATATAAGCAAAGATTGTAGAGACCGATAACCAGAAGTGAGTATTGATGCAAATGAGAATACCATTGAAGGAATCATGAAGATATGGAACCAAATGTGGAGAATAGAAACAAATGACAATGGAGGAACAAGTACAACAGTCAGTGATACCTCATCCTTTAGATTAGGTGATCTCACCACCTCCACCTAAGAAAATCAAGTATGGGAATTGAATTTTAATCGATTATATATTACAACAGTTCCTTATATCTATTGCATGAATACCAAATCAACATGAATTAAGATACACTAGGGTGTTATATGTTATTTAGTTGAAATGAGCATAGTCGGTTAAGATAGACCAAGTAATAAATTTCTGGTCGGTGAAAGTGTTAGAGACAACCGAGTTGCACAATCAATCAAGCGTTGATAGTGTTCACTGACCCAAAGTATCTATTGAGTTAACTGAGTAATTTTATTGGTAACTGAGTAGTAGCTGGAAAAGTATTTAATGCACCACACATAAGCCGAACAAGGTTTTTGGGTATAAATAAATGACAGATGAACTCATTTTATCACATTGCATTCGAGAGTGAACCAGAGAAAAGTAGAATGAAGATTGAACAATTTGTTTCCAAGATTTCAAGAAGATTTGAGTATTTCACAGAGCATCTAGAAGCAATTTAGAAAGTCTAAGGCGTAACCGAGTAGCTTGCATGAAGATTATCAAAGCCCTAAATTTTTATTCATGATGGCATCAAATTCACGATCGACTCAATCCAAGGTAGAGAAAGGGAAGAAGGTGATATTGATCAAGACCATGACATACATAGATCCTAAATACAAACTTCATCCAGAATTCGCTGCACAAACTAATGACAAGGGTACATTTTCTTCAATACCACCTAGGGTTCTACTGGTAAAAGATATTAGGTCTTATATACATTGCAAAATCAATGAGATTGGTGACCTTGAGCTCCAAGCCACCTACCAAGAACTTTGCACCAATGGAAAACTCAAGGATGAGCACAAACATTTGGAGGTCAGAGGGTTAACCAACACACTGTATTTCCTAAAAGAGTTCAAAAAGGAATGGATAAGGATTGCATTGATTTGAGTAAACGATGGGAAGATATGGCTGGATGAACCTGTAAGAATCACAAAAGATGTCATACATGTGGTCACCAGAGACCTATTTGTGATAAAACCAAAGGTCTTCGATGTCCACCAAAGAACAAGATTGAAAAACTAACAGGAGCATAGTGGGATGACACAAAAATGAGGATTAACACTATAAGAGACCCTGAGATGAGATTTAGAGCTTATAATGTCATTGCCTGCAAGATATTTCAGTCGAGTAGAACAAACAACATTGCATGTGGAGTTGTTGACATCGCATACAAAATTGTAAAGAAGGGTTTACAACTTGACTTAGCCAAGTTAATGTTGAGACAACTGGAAGAAAACATGCAGACTATTTGAGTTGCAAGATCAAACACATGCAAGTTTGGATCACTTTCGGTATGTACATTTTTCTACCTGCAAAAATATTCTCCCTCACTTGGTAATGTTGAGTGGGATGTAGACCGACCAGTCATAATGAAAATCAGTGAATTTATTGATAGCTTAGACAAGAATTTTGAGCCAGTCATGGATGATTGCTTTAGTAAATTCAAGGAAAGAATGCAAAAGAGAACTAGGATTCCTAAACAATTAGTTGAGAAATATAAGAATGATATTTTTTTTCTAGTGGACACCTACACCACCTTGATAAAGAAAGTTGAACCGACTGCTTGGCTACCCCCTATGGAGTATGAGATTGATATTGACCGAGCCACCAAATAAATAAAGGCTCTACTTGTTGAGCCAAAAGATAAAGATGCTACACTATTTGAAACCTATGAAGAATCCAAATCTAGAATAAAAATGGGACTAGTAGTAGAGAAGATGGGAAGGAAAAATGATAAAATGGTTAAAACTTTGAAGAAAAAATTTGGTGTTATATATGAAGAAGCTGAGAAATCGATTGAAGAGGAAACTAAGGAATGAGTATCAGTTGGTTAAGATGATAATGAAGAGGCAATCAAGTTCGATGAGCCAGAACAGGCAGAGCCACCAAAGACTACAAAGGCAAAAGGTAAGCAGATTGATGTTTTAACTTGAGCAAGGACAAGGTCTGCAACAGGAAACACACCACCTCATAAGAAAGGAGAAGAAAAAATAACAAGACCAACACCAACCCACACTTATCATAAAAAGAGAGGAACAAATGATTCCACCGAGTTCCCTAAACCAAAAAGGAGAATAAAATTGATAAGAGGAAAAGATGATATAGATTTAGAAGATGAAGACAATAATCAATTCTGAGTTGTGATAAATAAGGGACCATAAACAATTGATGAAATAACTAAAGGAATAAAGAATACTAGAGGACTAGGTATTCATAAGCTTAATAGGTATTCTAACCTAAGCACAGAAGATCAAGATAAGTTGGAGGAAGCAATCATAGGTATGATAATAAATTTTAAACAAATTCCAGTAGAGTTTGCAAATAGTATACCAAAGGAACTATATGATAAAGTGTCTACAAGATGGACATATGCACTTTAGACCGAGAAAAGAATGAGAGAAAGGTCACTAATTCTGGCCAAGCCAGATTTCACTGTTCTTGAGATTGATGTTTCTTTGCAACAACATTCGGGAAATTTTTTTATGAAGGCAAGAGCATTCAATATTCTAGGTAGATGATGAAAGTACAGAGATATGGATTAGAACTCTTAGTCCACTAGAGCAAACCGAGGCAACTGCACCCACAGTTCACATTGAGCAACCTGTACTGAGTAGACAAGCTAATATACCAATAGATGTAAATGTTGACACTACACTTGAAATGATTCACATCTTCGATATGGAGCAGCCAGAGGAGCAAGAAAATTATGAAGATTTCATCACTACTACTGAGAATGTAATGGAAGATATTCTAGAGATGTTGAAAACCCTAGGGGAAGGAGAAATACTGATTGAAGACATAATAGAAGGAGACCCCTACGATGAAGCCAAGGTAGATGAAGTTATAATAGATACTACCAAGAACCTCGAAGAAGAAGAAGCAACTAAGGTAGCAAGAGAAATGATACTAGGGAATTTACCTATTATGGTACAAGCTATAGATATAGCTACTGAGAATCAAACAGAGGAAGTTCCACCTAAGAAAGAAAAAGTAACAGTTGAAGACAAGGGTGAAGATATAGGTAAAGAGACTGAGCATAGTAGTGAAGCTGCACAAGGTGAGGAGCACTAAAAGACCACTAATGTAGAAGAAATTGATCGAGGAACACAGGAGGAGAACACAATAGAAAATTATACTACAAGCACAAGGCCACAAGCCCTAGCACCACATATTGTAGAATCTATAATAGGGTAGGACAAAGAAGAAGAGAAATCCATCGAGCTAGCAAAGCTAAATCTAGAGTACAAGGCTCAAATTTCAATTGCACAATCTCCCACATCAAGCATGCAAGAGAAGAACAAAAAGAGGAAACATGGAGATAAGGGTCATGTCACATGACTTGATGAAGTAATTGAAATTCATTCATGTGACCCGAGGACACTTGACCCTGAAGCTCTTAGAAAATATGGAGAGATATGCACCTAGAAAACAGCTCAGGAGAAGCTGAAGCAAGAACATAAAAATACCAAGGTGCTAGAAGATGTAAAGGAGATCCTAATGCAAGTTGTACCAAATGTCAATATAGATGAGACTGCACCCATCATTGACCAACTTAAACTTCTCACCGAGACAATAAATGGACCTATTATAGATGTCGAGCATATGATAGAAGAAATAGAAGAAAAGAAGATTCAATACAAGTTAACAGAGAAAATCAGCCAAGCGGTGGCAGTAAACAAGATAAAACTTTCTGAAGTAGTAACCGAATTTGAAAGTATCATTCAAAAGGTTATTATTATTTTGCAGAAGTTATGCACTTTAGATTGTTTCACTACTGAGATTAGTGAAAAGTTAAAGAAACTTGATGATGATCTCAAGAAAAGTGCAAATAGTCTTACAACCGAGCCTCATGCATTTCATGTGCATTATTCAAAAGTCACACACATTCAATGGTTGAGACTAGACTTAAGGAAATAAGAGGATAGAATTAGAGAACAAGTAACCGAGCTACATGAAGAGTTACTACCACACCTAGAGGTGATGCATAAACATGTGAAGAAGGAAAATAAATTAATTGCCACCTCTGAGTTATCAGTTACATAACATATTTTTGACATGCATGCACAAGTAGGCCTCGAGTAGATTGCACTAGAAAATCTAAAAGAGGAATGAGAAAACCTCATGGACAACCTTAAGAAAACCCATCAGAATATCTTTGATAAGCTGTAAGTACATTTTTGGTATTACTTTCAAAAAAGGAGGAAATATATGTATGTATTATATACTATATGTACTTTACACCGAGAGCATGTTCAAAGAGGGAGTTTAGACATTTTTGAGTTTGTAAATTTTTAAGTCAATTTTTTGTAATCGGCATACATATATGTGTTTTTGACACTAATGCCAAAGGGGGATAATGTTACTCCTAATTGCATTAAGATTTGTCATTAGTGTCATACATATAGTCGGTAACCAGAGTAAATAGTTCAACATGTCATAACTATTGTATGGTGTAAAAGTGACCACACTTCTATGAATCATTACATGCAAGGTTGCTCAACAATGAGGCCTCACAAAGTGACTTATAGCTCTTTATGTATGGAGTTGCAAGGGACTTTGATAAATTTTCTCTCAGCTAGAGCTACAAACTAGTGACCTTGCTAGTCAACCATACAATGAGAGATTCACAATGAAGACAAGGGCAACAATGCCAATATCCCCAAATGGAATCAAAGTATGCAAATGCAATGCAAACTAATATGAATTATGCAAGATTAATCTACCAAAATGAAAGTACAATGCAACTATGAAAGGAAATAGCAATGGTTTACAATCTTCTTAATTAAGCTATGTGAGACTAAACTATTGCATAAAAGGAAGCTAAACTAATATGCCATGATTATGCAACTAAACAAAGGAACTATGCAACTAAATGAGATGCAACAATGAAAAGCAAGTCTTCAAAGCTTGATGTAGAATGTCTTCAATAAGCTCCACATAACCTAGAAAACCTGTAGCATAACATTAGCATAAAAGAGATGGATATGCAAATGAGGAAGAGTGCTCTCCTTTTATAAGAGGTGAGGAGAAATGGACCATTGAGATTAAGAGGCAAAAGACTTAATCAACGTGGAGAAAAATGGAAGCTTGATCCTTGTGCACAAATATCCTCCAATGAGGAAATAGGAGTTGACTTTTGTGTCCACATGAGACAAAAAGTACTTTTTCTCTTTTATAAAATAAGGATAATGCTTTATTTGTGCTACATAGGATAAGAAGAAAAGGTGGGGCCTTTTATTTAATAAAAGGAGAGGAAATATTCCTTTTAAATAAATAAAGACTTAGGATAAAATGGTTAGCCCATAGGATAAAAATTCAATTTATGATTGAAATTAAGATTTGATTAAGAAATTGATAATGTTGAAAATATCGATTATTGATAAAACTGATTCATGGTTGATAAATCAAATAAATGGGGCCCAAAGTCTAGGCGACCATTTTTGAGTGCATACATTTTCCCCTCTTTGACTAATGTGTGATTGATTTGAGAACACATGTAGTCAAAGAATGAAGTTGAAATGTGAGATCGATTTGGGATCACAAAACAACTCAGATATGAGGTCGATTCGGGATCACATCCGGACAAAGCATAAACAAAGGCCTTTGAACATGAGGTCAATTCAGGATCACATGCAAAGTAAGAGATAAGAATCTCAAATTTGAGCAAAAGCTCACAAAAGATGTCTAAATCAGGAAAATCAAAGAATCGGGGATGAGAATCCCATAAATACTACCCCCTTGGAATTGAAATCAAAATCAGGTAGAGGAGAAACAACAAATCGATAAGGTTGATCAAATCATAAGGAAATCATAATCGAAGGTAAAGGTAAATAGATTAACCATTAGGCAATGACACATGCCCCAGTGATGAATTAGAAGAAAAGAAGTGGGGTGAATGGAAGACTAGAAGTTTGAAAGACATGGAAAGGAAGAAATTCCATCGAAAATCAAATTATGCCTCAAAAAGTTAGTCAACTACGTAGAAGGGGGAGAAGATTTGAAGTATGATTTTGACAATCAAGATAACCTCAAATTTTGATTTTGAGTCCGAAAATGGATCCAGGACGTCGAAATTAGCTAGGGGTGCAATTTTCACACAATTTTGAGGAGTTTTGAAAATTGGTCAAAAAGTCAAAATGTTATTTAAGGGGTGAAAATGTCATTTTCAAAATCATTTGACTTTTAACTATTTGAGAATCTAGGGCTCTGAGAGATAGCGATGGCTCAACCAACAGGAGTTCCCATCCACAGACACCGATTTGAGCACTCTCGGTTGCACAACCGGCCTCCACATTATGGTGCCCCGGTATGTATCCGAAAACTAGCCATTGTTTGAGTCATTTATAGCATTTAATGCAAATTTTAGCACATTTTGAAATTTTGAAATTTCTAGGTTTAGGTGAACTATCACGCGATACTTTATAAGTATCACGCCCTTTGGGAAGAAATATCGCATGATACATTACGGGTCACCAAAGTATCGCGCGCATATAGACACCAGTATCGCATGATAGCTAGTGAAATATCACACGATATCGGGTGAAGTATCGCACGGCCAAAGGTGTATCACACTGATATAGAGAGAAGTATCGCATGATACTTCTCCATAAAACTTGAAATTTGGATCATTTTGAGAAAAGTAAGACATGGGTCTAGATAATAGTTGTGCTTTAAGTGTGTTGTACTAATTTTCATCATAGTATGCACTGACATATGGCTTGGTTGAATGATTTGCAAGAGGTCTTTCTGACGTTGATCATCAGAGTGCCAAAGGTGGTGGGATTGAAATGTGTCTGGAACCTAGATGATCCAGGTGAGGACGACATCAGGGCAATGGGATTTTGGTACTTGCTGAGGTTCCCCTACATCAAAGCTGATCACGGGCTACTGACGACCTTGGTAGAGCGATGGCATAGTGAGCACAACACATTTCACTTGCCGATAGGAGAGGCATCCATCACATTAGAGGATGTCTACAGGATCCTGCGGGTACCATGCCATGGCGAGCCTGTAAGTAAAATCATGTTTTGAGATATAATTGTGCAAGTGTAAAGTTTTCATATGATGAAAACTAACATGATTTGTGTGTTGGCACAGGTGTATTATGACTAGGATGCCACCGAGGGGCGACGGTTGATACAGGAGATGTTCCAGGATGTCACCATTTTGGATAGGCATGTCAGTTGGGAGAGGCTGATAGATGATTTTGGTAGAGACTTCTCAGTGCCATGCATTGTGGCATCATTCATTTCATAGATCCTGATGACTGACCACAGTTAGAAGGGATTTCCTCTTGGCTGGGATAGGTTACTGGTGGACTTGGTAGGGAGACTACGACGTATGGCATGGGGTCCTGCCATACTGGCAGAGATGTATCATGAGCTGCACGAGGTCGTCTAAGGGACGGTCAGACATGGGCATGCGGGGCCATCCTGGCATAGGTATGGGCATGGGAGCACATTGTTGTGATGCTCCCCAGGGTTCAGCCGAGAGAGAGGAGATACCCATATATATATATATATATATATATATATATATATATATATATATATATATATATATATATATATATATATATATATATATATATATATATATATATATATATATATATATATATATATATATATATATATATATATATATAGATATGTAGGTTTTATATCACATGCCCATACAGGGGATGTGACACATTACAGGTGGATCTTGGATGAGATGAGCTCATTCACATGGAGGCCATACAGAGATGTTGAGGCATAGGGTGATGCAGAGGATGAGTTGAGCTACATGTTATATGTTCTCGGCCACTGGTAGGCTGAAACTCAAAGATTGTTGAAAGGTTCTGCATCACGTGAGTATGGTGATAGTTTGGGAGGCAGCAGCTAGTCTCTATAGAGACCACTACATATGCGAGGGCTAGAGATGAGGAGGGACATGGGTGGCTACCCATGTTAGACCATCAGCGGGCTATCGAGGAGATAGCTAGGATCAGGAGGGAGCCTTGGGAGTATCTCCTAGACATGGCTGATGCAGGAGCTGATGCAACATACAGGGCAGAGCGATGGAGGGTACCATTCCCTCGATTTACTATACCAGATGCAGCATAGGTTGCCCCAGGAGGAGATGAAGGAGATGATGAGGGCAGAGGAGGAGGCTAGGTTAAAGAGGTGGGAGAGGGATCTAGAGCTGGTGGCCAGAAATGGCCATGAGGTCAAGGCTCAGGGAGTGAGGAGGTACAGAGACCTTCTCAAGTGTAGGTACAGGGACAGGTGGATCCAGCTACAGGGGATGATTTGAGAGCCTGCATTCAGACTCTTGAGGTAGAGATTCAGCAGCTAAGGGTCACTATAGCAGTATGGGAGTAGCAGCTAGCAGATCTGAGATCAGAGAGAGATCAACAGATGAGAGATCTCAGGGCAGAGATAGCACGCCGCGAGATGGCCATACAGGCAGCTACACTAGAGATCTGACGGGAGACGGCTAGAGCTACATATTATCATGAACTCTATCTCAAGGTAGTGCCAGAGGGTCAGAGAGCATCGTCCTACTCTTAGAGGGTAGGGGCATCAGACATGGTGCCAGACAGGGCAGCAGCACCACCTCCACCACCACCACATGATGGGGAGAGTCAGACCTAGGGTTAGGGCTTAGGTTTAGATTTATGTCAAATGATGCTATTGAGACTTTTGATCTAGTTGGGATCTCATTTGTATGGTTTTATATCAGTGATGACATTGTACCATGACTTGGCTTTTATATATATGAGATATACTGGATGTTTGATGTATCATATTTGATTGTCTCACTTGGATGTGTATCAGTTTTCATATGTATTGTCTTGTCTTACTTCGCTCAAAATGTTTATGTATGTGCTTATGTATGTTATCTCTCATAGATGTATGTTTGATTCTCATATATATGATATAGACTCATGTTTTTGAAAATGACATTTTGAGATAGATAGAATGATGATATGATTAACCCCTTTTTGATGACAAGAATAGGTTTGAGATGAAAAAGACAAGGAGTGGAAGATGTGATCAAGAAGAAGGAAAGATGAGCGCAGTCGACTGACAGGTCCATGTGAGATGAAAAGGAGAGCTCTCTCCATATGCAAAGTGCAAAACTAGACTAACATGAACCTAAAATGCAAGCTACTATGAAAAGTGGTTGACTTGCAAGGTCACAATGCTTATAGACATCTAATTATCATCATCGAGCATTATTGGTAGCATCGTATGATCATACAATGCACACTAGCATAACTATGTGGATATGAATATGATCTTTATCAGATAAGAATGTGGAAATCTCACCTAGGCATCAAAGACATGTAGGTTCAGATGACTAATGTAGTGAGATCACCTAAGTTTGATATGGTGAGATTATGCTTGTATCAAGACACATTAAAGTCAGGATAGCTAGAAGCATGCACTCGCATAAAACAGTCAAGGATAATACCTTATCAATCCTTAGTGTCAAGTAAGACTAGCATAAAAGCTCATGACAGTTAGGATCAACAAAATATACCCATAAGAAGAAAAAGCAATAAAACATGTTCTCATTCCCTCAATCTTCTAGCTATGCATCATTGAAAACTTCTCAGGGAGAGACCACTCATCAAAGAAATCCTCATAGACAGCACACAAAGAAAAATAAAGTCAACATATCTCAAGTGAGTTGATTGTCTAAGTGTGTGTGTGTTGGTCATAGAGTCAAACTTTGAGTATCTCATCTGCAAATGAGCAATATCGCATCATACTTAGACTATTGGGTAATGTTGGCATTAAACAGAATTGCCACTAGTGACAACACTTATTTGCATTCTGGGTGCAAACCGAGCAGACAGTGCAAACCGAGCAGACAGTGCAAACTGAGCAAACAGTGCAAACCGAGCAAGACAATGCAAACCGAGCAAGTTAGTACAAACCGAGCAGGACAGTGTAAATCGAGTAACATCATGTCTATCGAGTCACCAGTATTTACCGAGTTCAAAACCTACCGAGTGATCAGTATGAACCGTGCCTTCACTTCTACCGAGTGCATGACGATGCCGAGTAATGCAGTGGACACCGAGTATCAGAAAGTCACCGAGTTAGTTTGCAGGAACCATGTAACCATACTTGGGCCGACTTAGTAGCACTTATGTTTATTTGTCAAGCCGACTTTGTAATTGTAATTGTAATTAATTGTTTAAGACTTGTATATAAACAATGTTGTAAAAATGTCAAGATGTATGTAAGAAGCATATATGTGAAAAAGAAAGAAAGGCAGAGATAAGCGAATTAAAAAGGGCTTTAGCAGTATAAGGAATAGCAAAGACAAATTCATCATAGAAGGTGATTAGTACATCAGCGAATCTCAATCAGCAATTCAGTTGCAAAGCAAGAGATCTACTGTTTCATCCTAACAGGTGAATCAGTACTAAATCCTTTAACCGGGTAGACTTAACAATCTTTTGTAAAATCTCTTTACCGAGTGCATACTTCATTGTATGTTTGTAAATCCTTTAACAGGGTGGATTTAGCAATCCTTATTGCTCCTAACAGGGCAGATCATCAGAAGTGATCAAATTGTAAGCCTTAACCGGCCAACTTTATTCTGTAGTATTAAAGCTTTGTGGGTTTCATCCCCACCCCAGTTTTACTTTCTTTTTGGAAGGTTTCTGGGTAACCAAATCTATGTGTCATCATTGTGAATGCTCTTAAGTTTCATATGCAAAGGTTAAAGTAAATTACATGTTAATACATCTGTAATTGAAAGAAAATTTGGAGTTACTGATTCACCCCTCCCCTCTCAGTAACTCGGTTAATTCCTGAATATTTCCAACAATTGGTATCAGAGCAGCATTGGTTCTCTAGTCAAAGCTTAACTAGCTTGAGCAAAGATCCAAGACAATGGAGGTATTCAAACTGAACAAGGTAATTGAAAATGAAAAGCTAGATTTGGAAATGGCCATAGCTAAACTCAAAGAAGCAAAAGAACATCTTTCCCAATCCCTAAGAAGAAGGAAGGAACTTGCAAATCAGATGAATGATCAGAATTACATTGAAGAAAAGATTGAAGATCTTTTTCCCTCAAATAACTCAGATGAAGCAAACAATGCTGTCAAAGAACTCCTAGAAATGAATGGGTCTCTACAGGAAGAAGTGAGAAAATTAAAAAGAGAACAAGAGCTACACTCTACAAGATTCTGTGAGATCTTGGAACAAAGAAACAAGTTGAAAGATGAATTAGATGGAAGGAACATTGAAGTCCAAAATAAAACCCTTCAGCTAGAAAACCTAATTGATCAAATCTCTCATACAAATGAGGAAATTCTGAATCTAAGATCAGAAATAGAAAGCACAAGAGAAGAACTAAGATCTGAAAAGGAAATCAATCTAAGATTGGTGGATGACCTAAACGCTGAAAAACAAATCAATGAAGGAATGCTGAAAAGTCAAGAAGACTTGAATCAGCTGTATGAGCGAAATCTTCATAGGCAAAAAGGAAAAGCAGGACTTGGATACAAAGGAGAAGGTGAATCTTCTAAGCAAGGTACTCAAAAGAATCAGAAACCTACTTGTAATCACTGTGGCAAAATAGGACATACTTCAAATAAATGTTGGAACAATGAAAAAATAGAATTCAATGGAAAATGTTACAGCTGCAATCAACCTGGTCACAAAGCAAATGAATGCAGGGAAAAACCAAGATTCAGAGGTAATTGTCACAAATGCAACAAACAAGGTCACAAGGCATCCGAGTGCAGATCCAAAATATTCAATCCAGCAGAATAAATTATGAAAGCAATGTTTGGATGGGACTACAACACCTGGTGTAGATGTCATTACTGTGGAGAATATGGACACATTGGCATGAATTGCATAAAATATCATCTAAGGAAAAGAGATACTACCGTAAGATGCTTCAAATGCACTAAACTCGGTCACATAGCCAGAAACTGCATGAATGCTAGTGAAGTTGAAGATGGAAAGAAGAATGAAGCAACTAAGGTCAGGAAACAGGTGAGACAAAAATGGATTCCTAAATCTACCGAGCAATCCAGTCCAAGTAATGGAATGGATGGCTCTACCGACTCAAACTAAATTTTCAAGAAAGCACTGGAACTGTATTCTCATAGACCAATCTCAAGCAGTTCCAGAACCGAATTAAAAGAAAGATCTAAATCAGCATACAAGATGCAATAAGATCACAAGGAGGTCGGTATCAGTCTTTACCGAGCGAGGTCGGTATCAGTCTTCACTGAGCAAGGTCGGTACCCGTCTTTACCGAGCGAGGTCAGAGCAATATGAATTCTCGAGTTCACCGAGTTGCGAAGTCTTCACCTAGCAATTAATTCTTAGTGGGTGACAGTCTGTCGGAATTCATACCCTAATTTGTACTGAGCATTAATGACAGAGTTATAAACAAAAAGCAAGTAATCGAACTCATTCTTCGCCGCTAACCTTTAGCACTTTGAGAGTAGAAAATTTCAAGAGCAACCCAACGATTCAACACTTTTGCGAAAGGAATTTTTTGTGAGCTACCATGGCATCATCCAGCACCTCAGCGAAGAAAGGATCTGATATGTTAGTCCAAGGGGAATGGAAAGCACCAGATTTCAAGATCATGCCCGCAATTGCAGCAGCCCTATATCCGAACGGAGCTCAATCTCAGATTCCTCCTAAGGTACTACTTATTAACGATATCCGCAATCATTTCAACTATTCAATTCATGAAATGGGGAACCTAAAATTAGATACTGTGTGTGAAGAACTGTGTGTGGATGGTATTCTGAAACCCGAGCACAAACATCTGGAAGATAAAGGTTTAGTTCACATTGCACATCTACCTCGAAACTTTTGAGATAAATGGGTTAGATACATTCTCAGCCGTGTACATGATGGCAAGATTTGGCTTGAGCAACCCATAGAGATCACAAAGAAGATGATTCATCAAATCACCGATCTTCCCATGTTGAACAAAGCAAAAACTACCAAAACCCTAGGTCGGACGGAACTAGAGAAGAAAACCCTAGCCGAGTGGGACGGTAGAGGCATGAAAGTTAGCAGCATTACCGATGCTGAACTGAAGTTTGGTACACACATTATTGCCCATAAGATTTACAGTTCTAGTCAACAGAATAATGTCTCCTGTGAAGCTATTGACCTAGCATACAAAGTGGTCAAGAATAACTTAACATTTGACCTAGCAGACTTATTGTTAAAGCAGTTTAACAAAAACATGGAAAGCATTCAAACTTCCAAAAACAATCCATGTAAGTTTGGATCCTTATTGGTCTGTTTATTCTTCTATGCTCAGAAATTCTTCCCTTCTAAAGGAAAAGTTGTATGGAGAAAAGATGTGCCAGCACTTTATGAAATAAATGAATACATCTCAGAAATGGGTGAAAATTTTGAAAGCATCATGGATAATTATTTTGAGTCTTTCAAAGAGAAAATGAATGACAGATTCCGGATTCCACAGAAGTTGGTGGAAGATTACAAGGATGACATTTGTTTTATGGTGGATTGTGATAATGTATATATTCAAGCAGCTAAACCGAGGACTGTATATGTAAAACCTCTTCCTTATGAGGTAAATATTGATGAAACCAAGAATATCATTGAAGCTCTTCTTAATCAGCCTGTCAATCCCAAAGCTCCATATTTTGGAACATATGATGAAGCTAAGGTAAGAATTGAACTAAGCATAAAGCTTCCACAAGCGGTAAACAAAGGAAAGAAGAGGATAGCCAAAATGCAAATGATAACCGAGGACAAAGAAGAAAAAGATGAAGAAGAAGAGGAAAAGGATGAGAAAACAGAGGAACCAGAACCTGCAAAGAAGAAAGGAAAGGTATTCATCACTAAGGCACCTAAGCCTCCCACTGCTGTATTTACAAGGAGAAATGCAAGAGGCAAGGCAGACAAGGCAGACAAGGCAGATAAAGACATAGTATTCAAAAGGCCTCCTCTAAACTTTCAAGAAAAGATCAAACTCTTTAGAGATGGATCAGGATCTGGAGTAAGTAACATAAAATCTTTTAAATATGAAACCAGATCGGAAATAGAACAGAAGGAAATAGAAGATGCTATTATTGAAAAGATGGGACAGTGGAAATACTCTCCTGAAGAAATAGCCCCACAGGTTCCAGCAGTTCTATTAAATCCAATAAAAATGAGATGGAGCAATGCAAAGCAAACTGTGATAGACATATTTGATCAAACCCTGAGACAGTTAATGCCGAGCTTGAAAAATGATGAAGTAAAGAAGGCATTAAAAGAAAATGAAAATAAGATGACATTAAAGTTCAATACTTGTTTGATTCTGATCAACAATATTGAATCGGTTGTGAAGGCTGCAAATGCTACATGGAAGAACATATACCACCTTCACCAACCGAGTATTGAAACAGTAATAATAAAAGACATTGAAGATGACAGTGATGAACAAGAAGAAGCCACTGAGGTAGATGATACTGTGAGGATAGCAGTAGAAGTCATTGCATCCCTTCCTACCTCTCCAGTAAAAGTTTCTACATCCATCCCGGAGACACCTTCAAGCATGGTTGTGACAACTTCAACATTTGTCCAATCATCTATTGCAACAACAGAAGCAACTACCATTTCTTCTACCGAGTTACAGTCTTCCGCATCATCAAGTTTTCCAGCAGTAAGTTTTCCAGTTTTTGATTCTACAAGTGTAAATATTTTAAGCTCTCCAGTAGACAGTGTGCCAGTCTCTATAGCCAGCCCTACTATATCTATTGTCACTACTACTAAAGCATTAAGTACAGATAAGCCTAAGGCTCTACCGAGTATAAAATTTTTGGGTAAGAATATAGTAGAGGATATAGACCTAGATGAAGAGATAGAGATTCCAACATTAGATTTTGCAAATCTATCAACAGACCAAATGCAAAATATAGGTGAGATCCTCCAAAGGAAAGCAAAACAAAAGAAGCTTATAGAGGAGAGAGACAAGGAATATCAAATCATCAAGGATGCTAAGGACATTTTGTCTGATGCATTAGGTATTAAAGTAGACTCCTCCCAACATGTTTTGCTACAATTAGCAGAAGCAGTTAATAAATACAATGAGGATTCATCTGGGACAGAAAAGTTAGTTGAAAGAGCCAAGAAGAGATTCAAAAATAAAGTGCTTGAGCACATTGCTCAGCACATAGCTATTAACCAAGTAGAATTGTCTTCAGTTTTGTCAAACATTGAATCTATCTATTCGAATGCTACCTCTCTTTTGGCCAGATTGTGCAATATTGCCGAGTTCACAAAGGATGTTAAGGATAAAATGAATAAAATGGATGAGGATATGAAGATTAGCATACAGAAGCTACAACTTGAACCAAGTTCAAGCTCTACTCATCACATGAAAATATCACACCTATCAAATATGCAGTCTGATCTACTGAAAGAAGACACAAGGATCCGATCCACACTGCTAGACATCCAACACATGATCCTTCCCATCATGAATACAATGTATAAGCAAATTGAACATTCCAAAACATTGATTCATGACAATCAGTTCTCTATAGCAGATCACATGATTGAACTCTCTGCAAAAGTCCAAATTGCAATCCAAACATGTAAGATTCTGCAAGAAAGTTGGAACAGAACCCTGGCACTAATAATGAAGGTACATTCTAATTTTCTATCAAATTTTAGATTCTCTCTGTAAATAACTTGTATATACACCTTTGGCATTATCATCAAAAAAGGGGGAGATATGTATAGAGGGAGATATATGTATAGAAGAAGATTTGTATAGAAACAGTTAGCACATTGAAAGGGGGAGACAATGTATAAAGCCCTATAACAAAGACAAATTTTGAAAAATCAAAATAAAACTTAGCATGATTCATGTATATAAGTTTTGGCCAATAAGTGTTTTTGTCACTAATGCCAAAGGGGGAGATTGTTGGCATTAAATAGAATTGCCACTAGTGACAACACTTATTTGCATTCTGGGTGCAAACCGAGCAGACAGTGCAAACCGAGCAGACAGTGCAAACCGAGCAGACAATGCAAACCGAGCAAGATAATGCAAACCGAGCAAGTTAGTACAAACTGAGCAGGACAGTGTAAACCGAGTAACATCATGTCTACTGAGTCACCAGTATTTACCGAGTTCAAAACCTACCGAGTGATCAGTATGAACCGTGCCTTCACTTCTACCGAGTGCATGATGATACCGAGTAATGCAGTGGACACCGAGTATCAAAAAGTCACCGAGTTAGTTTGCAGGAACCGTGTAACCATACTTGGGCTGACTTAGTAGCACTTATGTTTATTTGTCAAGCCGACTTTGTAATTGTAATTGTAATTAATTGTTTAAGACTTGTATATAAACAATGTTGTAAAAATGTCAAGATGTATGTAAGAAGCATATATGTGAAAAAGAAAGAAAGGCAGAGATAAGTGAATTACAAAGGGCTTCAGCAGTATAAGGAACAGCAAAGACAAATTCATCACAGAAGGTGATCAGTACATCAGCGAATCTCAATCAGCAATCCAGTTGCAAAGCAAGAGATCTACTGTTTCATTCTAACAGGTGAATCAGTACTAAATCCTTTAACCGGGTAGACTTAACAGTCTTTTGTAAAATCTCTTTACCGAGTGCATACTTCATTGTATGTTTGTAAATCCTTTAACAGGGTGGATTTAGCAATCCTTATTGCTCCTAACAGGGCAGATCATCAGAAGTGATCAAATTGTAAGCCTTAACCGGCCAACTTTATTCTGTAGTATTAAAGCTTTGTGGGTTTCATCCCCACCCCACTTTTACTTTCTTTTTGGAAGGTTTCTGGGTAACCAAATCTATTTGTCATCATTGTGAATGCTCTTAAGTTTCATATGCAAAGGTTAAAGTAAATTACATGTTAATACATCTGTAATTGAAAGAAATTTTGGAGTTACTGATTCACCCCTCCCCTCTCAGTAACTCGGTTAATTCCTAAATATTTCCAACAGGTAAGACATCTAATAAGTGTTAAGAAACACTTGACGCAAGGGTAGTGTTAAAAAACATAGTTTGGGGTGGTGTTGAAAAGCACCTATTGTGAAATTCCCCAAGAGACAAATGCACCTAAAGGACCTATGCTAACAGTTATCCCCCTTAGACAAAGATAAAGACCAATTCCAGACTACGCCAAATAAGGTCAAGACATGATGGAGAAAGTGGCTCGGTGTCGAGGACGTATGCTAACAAATAGGAGTGCAAAGACCTCAAGTAGCGCCTATTTCCAAGTTTTCACCACTTGGATTTATTGCAATTTTTCTCTTTTTTTCATTTTTTTGTATTTTTGCTACCAAGGCACCTATTTCCAGGTTTTCACCAAGGCACTTTTTCTATTTTTTTAAAAAAATTTTTGCATTTTTTGATTTTTTTTGTATTTTTTCAGGACTGTATATGCTTTTTAGGATTTTTCTCAGCATCATATATATATATTTTTGGTATTTTTTTAGGATCATAAAATATGTACAAAGGATGCCCCCAGACAGAAATGGGCATCAAGGATAGAACTTCTTTAGGTGCAAAATGTTGATGGGCTCAGGGAGCTTTTCTCCATCTTCATTCGACAGTAAATATGCACCTGTACCAAAAGCTACTGTAATAATATATGGTCCAAGCCAATTAGGTTTGAACTTTCCCTTTTGTTCTCTATTATGTTGATTCTTAGGGTTCTCTCTCAAAACAAGATCAACTATCTGAAATTCCCTAGGGTGAACCTTCTTGTTGAATGCTTTGGACATACACTTCTGATACACTCTCATGTGATCAAAGGAAGCCTTACACTTCTCATCTAGAAGTTATAGTTCTTGTAACCTCATGGCGCAGTAATCCTCATCTGTAATCAAACCTTTGAGTGAGACTCTAAGTGAAGGTATCTCTACTTCTAAAGGAGTAGCTCCTGTAGGTGTACGAATGCTAGTTCTATAGGCCCATAGTGTCGGATTGATTTGTAAGTGCCAATCTCTACCATTCTTGTGTACTATTCTATGAAGGATTTTAAGAATGGTTTTATTAGAGGCTTCTGCCTGTCCGTTTCCCTATGGAAAATAGATAGAGGACCAATGCTGTTTGATTTTAAACTTTTTGCATAAATGCTTTAGGTCCTTGTTCTTGAATTGACCTCCATTATCAGTAATAATCTCAGAAGGCACTCCAAACTGGCAAATGATATGATTCAAGATAAATAGTGAGACAGTCTTTCCCAAGGCAACAGAAAGAGGGACTGCCTCTACCCATTTCATGAAATAATCAATAGCTGTGATGATAAACTTATGTCCACCTGATGAATTGGGGTGAATTTGCCCCATAAGGTCAAAGGCCCAGCGCTAAAATGGCCAATGAGAAATAGAAGGAATTAGCTCCCTACCTGGAACATGAATCAGGTTTCCATGTTTTTGACATTTCTCACAAGACTTAGAGAAAGCTCCTGCATTTGTTTGCATTGTGGGCCAATAATACCCCGCCCTAAGCAACCTTCAGGCCATGGCAAGACCATTGGAATGTCCACCACAAATGCCCTCGTGGATGTTTGCTAACGCTTGGTTGGATTCCTCCTTTTCCAAGAACCTAAGAAGTGTCCCATCTAAAACCCTCCTCTATAAATCACTAGAGATAAGGGTGTGGCGAGAGGGGTTATGGATGAGGTTTCAGTGTTTAGAATGGTTGAATGTGTTAGGGATGATGCCATCACAGAGATATGAATAGATAGCACCATATCAGGAAGACTCACGAGTGACCAGGGTACAAATGACATGGCTTTTAGATGAGTCAAATATGGGATGGTGTAGCTCTTCCACCAGGAATTCAAATCTTGATTCATGTTGTTCCAACTGTAGGAGTGAAGCTAATGTAGCCATAGCATTTGTAGCTTTGTTTTCTGCTCTAGGGATCTATTGAAATGTCATAAAGGAAAAGTAACGTCTTAATGAATCAACCATCTTTTTGTAAGGTATCAATTTATCATCTTTGGTTTGATACTCCTTATTGACTTGGTTGATAATTAATTATGAATCCCCAAAGACATGCAACTCTATTATGTTCCATTATCTAGCTAGTTTCAATCCATTGGTTAATGCTTCATATTCTACAATATTGTTTGTACATGGGAATAAAAGTTTGTAAGATTTTGGAATGTTTTACAAATGTGGAGAGACAAATAATACTCCAGCACCTGATCCACTTTGCATGTTGGAACCATCAAAGAACATCTTCCAAGTGTGAGTGGTCATGTATAGAATATGTTCATCTGGGAACTCTACTTGAATAGGCACACTATCCTTAACTGGAAAATCAGCTAACTGATCAGCAATAGCTTGCCCTTTTATGGCCTTTCTCTCAATGTACTCTATATCAAATTTAGACAAAAACCATCATCCACTTAGCAAGTCTACCCGTGAGGGTAGCCTTACTAAGCAAGTACTTAAGAGGATCAATTTTTGCAACTAAATGTATAGTATGAGCAAGCATATAGTGTCACAACTTTTGGGAAGCAAACACTACTGCCAGACAAGACTTTTCAATGCTATTATAATTGATCTCATAAGATACTAGAGTATGACTAATGTAGTAAATGGCCCTTTCTTTCCCAGTATCATCTAATTGAGCCAACAATGCCCCCAAGGAAGACTCTATTGCTGAAATGTATAAAATCAATGGTTTCCCAGGAATAGGCAACATCAAAATCAGAGGATTAGCCAAATATTGTTTTATTTAATCAAGGCTCTTTTGACAATCCTCGTTCCAAACACAAGAAACACCCTTATGCAATGTCTTATTAAAAGGTTGTGCTCTATTTGCAAGCTGAGAAATAAACCTCCTAATCGATTGAAGACGTCCCTGAAGACTTCTCATTTGACTGACATTTCTTGGAGGTGGCATATCTAATATAGCTTGGACCTTTTCAGGATCAACCTCCATTCCTTTTGCTGAAATTATGAATCCTAGGAGTTTACCTAAGGTAACTCCAAATGCACACTTTTTCAGATTCAATCTAAGATAAAACTGTGACATACGATCTAGAATTACTTCTAGATCGTCGAGGTGTATATCCCATTTTCTAGATTCAGCCAAGGTATCATCCACATAATCTTCCATGTTCTTATGCATCATATCATGAAAAATTGTGGTCATAGCTCGTTGGTATGTTGCTCCTACATTCTTTAGGCCAAATGGCATGACATTCCAACAATAGGTTCCCCATGCACATGTGAAAGCTATTTTCTCTTGATCTTCGGGAGCTATTTTTATTTGGTTATATCTGGAAAAGCCATCCATTAAAGAGTATATCTCATAGCCCGCAGTCATATCCACTATCATGTCTATGTTTGGGAGTGGAAAGTCATCCTTTGGGCACACTTTGTTAAGGTCTCTAAAGTCTGTGCATACACGAATGGATCCATCATGTTTTGAAATTGGAACAATGTTTGAGATCCACTCAGCATAATCGATAGATCTAATAAATCCTGTACTGAGGAGTTTTTCTAATTCAGCCTTAACAAGGAGAGCTATGTCAGGATGCATTTTCCTCAACTTTTGTTTAACCGATTTTATTCCTAGAGCTATAGATAGATGATGCATAATAAGATTAGTGTCAAGTCCTGGCATATCTGAATATGTCCAAGCAAAGTTGATTTTCTTCTTTTGCAAAAACTTTGTATATGCTTCTTTTTCTTCAGTTGATAGAGACTGAGCTAGGTGCACTATTTGGGGAGCCTCTTCTATATTCACATTCACTGGTTGCGTAGGCTCAATGAGAACTGATGACCTGTCTTGGAAGTAACTTGGCAAGTTATTAAGTACCCCATCCTTAGGTGCCTCAAAGAGGTTTTCACCCTCGGATACATCTTTTCTTTTTACTATTTTTTGTTCTGACACCGCCACAAAGTGGTTTTCGCCATTAGACCTATTTTTCATTTTTTCTTTTTCTTTTATTTTTAGATTGAGGTACTTAATATCAAGCTCTGTCATACTTGTTGTTGGTTCACTGGTGGAAGAGACTACAGGTTCAAGAGCATTCAGATAGCAGGCAAGTTCGTAGTCATTCTAAAAAGTGAGGAGTTCAAGCTCTTGATGTTGCTGAGACCAGTCAATTAGGTCGTAGTGAACAAGGGGTAAGTCAATGACTAGTTCAACATTGTTTATGTGGAAGGTGTTATCTTTGGTGACCATACAATTGGGATTCATCAAGTCCCCTCCTAAGATACCTGAGTCAGGATTTGTCCTACCAAACGAAGCGTCATCCACTAAGGCAATTTGAGGAGTACAATCCTCTAGTCCTACACTAAGCTCGTTGGTCACATCGGGTTGAGTACTATAAGTATAGACAACATCCATGTCCAAATCAACTGTTTCATCTGAAAGTGAGTCCCATTCGAACTCATGTGGGTCTGTTTCTGAATCATTATTTGGGCCTTGTGATGTAGAAGCCTCAAGATTGGGAAGAGTTTCCCCTTTTCTAACACTAGCATTGTTACTATCTGTCACAGCTAGGATAGCAACAGTTTCCATTATCAATCTAGCATTCATATAGTCATTATCTGTCGCAGCTAGGATGGGAGTACTGTCAGTTGTCAAAGCTTTTGAATCTCCCCAAAGGAGATTTGTTGAAGGCACCCAATCATCAGACATGTCTTGCTGATTAGAGAGAATAGGTGTGTAGTTTGAGTCATTGTCACTGTCCGTCGCAGCTGACATAGGGACACTTTTTTGTTTCTTATTTTCAAAACCTAGGCCAACTGTTGACTTATTCCTTCATCCAAAAAGGGCATGGTTAAGAGGTTCATCCCTAGCATCCAGCCTATGACTAAGGGGGCCATGTCCTGGATAACCCATATTCTTGACCAATGTATACCCTCTCCCATAAGCTTTAGGGGAAGGTGCAAAATTCTCATTATGTAGGTATTTCTCTTCTCGGTAAATCCAGTCCCTAACGGCAACCTCTTCTTTTTCTTCTTGAATCAGAACTAAGGATTCCACAAACTTATCAAACAATGTCATGGCCGAAGACGAGGGCTTCATTTCTTGAGAAGGTTTGCCATAAGACCTAGGGGAAATTGGCAATTTTGTAAATGAATCCAATTTGTAATCCCCCATACCAAGATCTATGGTCTTGAATTTATTCTTGCATTGTTCAAATGCAGTATCAAAAGTGTTAGCCTCCTTATTCAAAAGAATGTGAGACCCTGCTGAAATTGTGTTAACTGACAGTGTGCTGTCCCCAGGTATGTAGACTTCTATCCCATTGTAAGGGAACTTTACACACTGATGATAAGTAGACGGGACCGCTTGCATCTCATGTATCCATGGTCTACCTAACAAAATATTGTAAGCCAAAGGACCGACATCAACAATCTGGAACAAAATATCTTTCTCTACAGGACCAATTTGGATAGGAAGAATAGCCAATCCTTTAGAACTACGTTCTGCTTCATCATAAGCCTTGATAGTTATCTTCTTCCTTGTATCAATGACTTCTTCTGAATAACCCAAGGCCTTCAATAAGCTCAAAGAACAAATATTAAGCCCAACACCCCCATCTATCAACACGCGCCTGACATGGGTCTTGTGGATCATAACCTCTATATGAAGGGCCAAATTGTGTGGGTGGCTTAATGACTTGTCATCTTCTTCTGAAAATGTAAGGGAGTGAGGGCTAGCCAAGTGGTTGACCATATTCTGGAATTGATCTACATCTATATCATTAGGGACATTAGCCGCTCGCAAGGCATCCTCAAGGACACACTTATGCTTAGGGGACAATTCCAAAAGCTCAAAGGTAGATATCTGCACTAGTGTGCGTTGTAATTGATCAATAAGGTTATAGTTCGAATCAAGACCAATGGCAGATTTAGGGAGAGCACCTTTTGACATGAGCTGCTTAGATTTACTAGAGCTAGGACCTCTAATAACAATGGGAGCTTGAGACTGACTCTTAGTGACAGTATTGAGGGGTTGAGACATCCTTCGTGAGTGAGGACCTCTTAGGACCACAACGGGTCCTTCATCAAGCATAGGAGTCGAATCCACATCATACCCATAAGGGTCTTTCCCTCTCATCATGTTGACATTATCATCAACAACTTCAAGCATGTTAATAACATTCTCAGCATTTTTGTAGGTGTAGTTAATAGCATCCTTGCCATTCTTATTGCTTGAATTCTCTCCTTTCTCATATTTGGGCAAGGGTTCTTTAAAAGCTTTGTGATCCGCATTAGTGTTTAAACCATCAACTTGTAATCATCCACTTTCAATGAGATCTTGGACAAGATGCTTAAGTTTAAAACAATTTTCTATATCATGTCCAATTCCATTGTGAAAGACACAAAAAGCCTTCTCATCCCACCAATGAGGCTTAGGATCTAGTATGCGGTGCTTTGCAGGATCTTGGGGGTGCGCCAAATTATGAGCAATTAACATCTTGAAAATGTCTGCATAGGAGTCCCCAAGTTTGGTAAATTGCCTCTTTTCTATTTTAGGTCTCGCTTGATACTTGGGTTTATTCTCTTATTGTGCTGAAGATGTTTGTAGCTTCATGGCTTGGACTACATTGGAGAGATTAAGAACTCCTTCATTCTTAGGTTGAGATGAGTCAACAACTTCGTCATTGACCACTTGCTTATTCTTGTTCCAATAAGGGTTCTTTTTGTCCTTATTACCATTATTGTTGTTGTTTTGGCCATTGCTGTTATTAGTTGGTTTAGCCAAAATTCCTTGTTCTTTTAGGACATCCTCTATGCGACATGCCACTTCTACCATGGTATCAAAAGAATTAAATGGGATCTTCTTGACGTCATATCTTAGCTCTGGTATTAAATTGCTCACAATGATGTCTATTCTCTCTTCCTCAGGAATTGTCCTAGGATACTTTGAGCATAACCATCTCCATCTTTGCAAGAAGGTGACAAAAGGTTCTCCTTGATTTTGTTTGAGTTTGCACAAATCAAGCATTGTGACTGACCTAGATAGATTGTATGCAAAATGTTGGACAAATCTTTGGACAAGTTCTTTAAACGTCTTCATTGGAGGAGTAAGGTTGGTGAACCACTCCATAGCTTGACCTTTTAGACTCCTTGGGAATAATCTCATTAAATAGGAGTCTTCATGGTGAAAAGTAAAGCTCATTATATAAAATTGTCTAACATGGTCACGAGGATCACCAATGCCATCATATTTGTCATAAGTTGGGAACTCAACCTTCTTAGGAAATTCAATCATCACCACACTTTTGTCTATAGGGTTGGGACATATGGAGTCCAAATTAAATGTGCTCTTAGGAGCCCTCATCCTTTCTATATCCTTTTGCATTTGCATGATCACCTCATTGGTTGAAGGATTCTGTTTCTTAATCTTTTGGTAGACATCAAAATTATATGGGACCTTAGCACCTTTGTTGATGAGACTTTCTAGGAATTGGTCCTTGTTTTGTTCCACATATCTTTCCACATATGCTTGAAAAGCTGGTTCTTATTGCATAGTCATAAAATCCATTTTATCAAAGTTGGCATGACTTCCTCCATGTCCTGAACCATGATGTGCTCATTGGGAGGGTTGTTTTGAAAGTCTATGAGGTGACCATCTCCAATGGTGATCATATCTTGAATTCTTTCTTCCTCTAGGACTTGGGGACCTTGATGGTGTCCTTGACCTTCTTCTAGGACTTGGTGAAGGGGTAGATGGGGGTGAGTTGGTCCCACTATTGGTACCCCTCCCATTAAATTGATTTTGGAGTTGTTGTGCATAGAGCCTATCTTCTTCTTCTTGGGTGACTCTTTTTCTTATGTCCAATAATGCACGTTCCTCTTCCTCTAGTTGTCTAAATTTCTCCTTTTTGGTGGCTTGTTCATCTAGATAGGCTTGCTTCTCCCTTTCAATGCTTTTCAATCTCGTATTTGCATATCGAGAGGTATCTTTAAGTGGAGAAGATTGTCTGGAATGCCTTATTGCATTGGCTGCATTGATGTGATGGTCACTAGATTCATTGTTCTGGTCCTCGTGTTGTGACCCTGAATCTGAGTGAGTTTTCCTATAATGTCTCTCAGCTCATTGATGAGCATCAAAATACCTTGTGTTGTTGGGGGGTGACCTGGGTGGACTAGCATGAGAAGAACCACCATACACTCTATGCCGTTGGAAAATATCCTCAAGAGTTTGATTCATGGCTTATCTTTGTTGTCGAGTGAAAGTGTAACTCATGTCCATACTTGATGAAAGTGGTGCTAAAGAGGTGCTCACTTCACTAGGATTACCTTTTGGATTAAAACAAACTTCAAATTCACTTTTAGGAGATTGATCGAAAAGAGGTTCTTTTCCCTTGTGCTGTTGACAAGTCTTAACTGGTGGTAACTAGCTAAAGGCAACAGGGGGTCGCTTCCCTTGATTGACTTGGTACCTTGTTGTAATTGACATGAAAGAAAGAGAGTCTTGATGATGGGTCAATCTCTCAAAGTGTCAATTCCAACCTAGGATAATTGAGATTCTCTATTGTCCAAAGAGAAGATGAAAAGATAGAAAAATAAAAGGCGTCACCAACATTGTCAAAGAGGTGCTTCAAATCAAAGGGTGAATACCCTTGCACTTTTGAATCAGGAGGTTGGACTTAGCCAAATTCAAATCAAAATTGAGATATACGAAAAATGATTTGGACAATAGTAGGATCAGAATTCTCCAAGGGTGTAATCAACAATTCTAAAGACAAACTGTTCACTAGGAATATCTTTCTAACTTGACAAATTATTTTCAAGGTAACCTTATAAATCAATTGAGATGATCCCTAGAAGGCTAAAATTAGAAATTTGCGGTCAAAATAGGTCTCTAACAGCGAGGTCAGATAACCTATTCAAAGGCCAAGTCGTACTAAAAGCAACTTAATGACTGAAACTAAGAATACTGCTGAAAATTCTCAGGTGACAGACTCCAGGAAAAGCAGGCGATATACCTAAGAACGGGCGATACTTCACACGATGCCAGACGATAGACCTCAAAACTGACAGGCGACAAACCTAATAACTGTTAGGCGATACAATTCTAGGCGAACTATCGCGCGATATTCTCTCTTAAGCAGGTGATGTTGATGCAATTTTTGACCAATTTGTGCAAAATTTCAAGTTTTTAAGGTTTGATTTTGGATTCTCTAAATGTTAGGGTGAAAATGTTTGATTTCAATCACAAATTTAATAGCATTTGGACAAGTTTGCAAATAGTAGGGGATCAAACATGTCTTCAAACACTTGAAACAAGGGCAAAAGCAACCTTGCCAAGACAAACACTTATGATATCAAAAATAAAATTGCACCCTATGAATGCTACCGATTGTTTATATGTTGAGAACGTTTACACTGGTATCACATAATCGAAGACACTTCAAGCAATATCTACCTACAAGACAAGGCTCAATGCTTACCAACTTAGCCCACAACTTGATGCCCCCTTGTCTCACACCAAGTGGTTGCCCACAAGAGATATTAGCTTTGTCATGGAAGTGTCAAACAACACAACCAAAGGAGCACATATGGTGAGTATCTTGGGGTGATCCGGGTTAGTCCACTTGGATCAATCTTTGCACTAAGAAGATAAGTGGCTAAAATAGGTGGCCTCTAACCTATGGTTCTTAGTAAGGGCTTCCATTCATAACACCCCTCTTGCTCCTCATAGAGGACTCAGACCTCGCGGCCTCAAGAGTATCTTAAGCATTCTTGCTCAATGCTTTCCCCATGGTCGCAATCCCATGAGCTACTCACATCAAGCGAAGACAAGTGTTATGTCTACCAAGGTTTTGTGTCCTCGATAGCCTTGAGATTATAGTGAGTTGGAATAGCTGGCAAAAGGCTTGTCCCCACTTGGGTCGTTCCTCTTGATTGCTCAAGAGCAGGCCTGCTAAAAGATCCTAAACTAAACAAAGAATGGATGATTTTTGAGGTTCAAGGTTTTTGGTTCACCACAAGGGTGGAAAGCATACTCCCCTATCTCAAAAACTTCTCCCAAACACACCAAGCAAATATTCAATTAACCCCTTGCTTCCAAAACCTTAAGATGGGTTAAGATTTTATGGTTCACCTAAAGGTGAAGAGAATACTTCTCCTACCACCTCAAAATCTCTTCCACAAGGTATTAAGATTCCTAAAACAATTAGTAGATGCCACACTTGAAAGGAAATAAATCACAAACACTTGAAATTTTTTTTCTTTTTTTTCTTTTGATTATGCTTTGGGAAGCCCTGCAAAAACCATTAGTAGCCCTTTAGTATGCAATTTATGGCAATCTCCTTCAAGCAAAGCCCCTACAACCACAACTTGTTAGATAATTATGGTTAGGGAAATCCAAAATCTAAATGGAAATGATGCAAAAAACTGACTAATCTAGGCTAAGAAATACAAGTTAGATCTATCTAAATGCAATAAAGTAAACTAGCAAACTAAATATGATCAGATTCAGATAATAAAACTCAAATTGCAACTCTCTGTCAAATCAGGCGATATACCTTAGACTTCACCAGAATTGTGCGACACAGTTTCCTGTACCTGGGTGATATACCTCAGTCTGGGCGATACACTACAGAGCATGCAGGCGATACTTCGCGCGATGCCAGGTGACAAACCTTAATACTGGTAGGCGATTCTTCCTTGTCGCGAAGTGTCACACCCATATTATAAGGTCTATTGCGCGATATACCTGAGAAGTGTCATGCGATACTCAGACAGAAAAATAGAGAACATAAAATATCTGAAAATTAATCTGAAAAATGACAAAAATGCAAGAAACTAAAGGACAAAGTCTATCTACTCTACCCCACGGTGGGCGCCAAAAATGTATGGTGTAAAAGTGACCACACTTCTATGAATCATTACATGCAAGGTTGCTCAACAATGAGGCCTCACAAAGTGACTCATAGCTCTCTATGCATGGAGTTGCAAGGGACTTTGATAAATTTGCTCTCAGCTAGAGCTACAAACTAGTGACCTTGCTAGTCAACCATACAATGAGAGATTCACAATGAAGACAAGGGAAACAATGCCAATATCCCCAAATGGAATCAAAGTATGCAAATGCAATGCAAACTAATATGAATTATGCAAGATTAATCTACCAAAATGAAAGTACAATGCAACTATGAAAGGAAATAGCAATGGATTACAATCTTCCTAATTAAGCTATGTGAGACTAAACTATTTCATAAAAGAAAGCTAAACTAATATGCCATGATTATGCAACTAAATGAGATGCAACAATGAAAATCAAGTCTTCAAAGCTTGATGTAGAATGTCTTCAATAAGCTCCACATAACCTAGAAAACCTGCAGCATAACATTAGCATAAAAGAGATGGATATGCAATTGAGGAAGAGAGCTTTCCTTTTATAAGAGGTGAGGAGAAATGGACCATTGAGATTAAGAGGCAAAAGACTTAATCAACGGTGGAGAAAAATGGAAGCTTGATCCTTGTGCACAAATATCCTCCAGTGAGGAAATATGAGTTGACTTTTGTGTCCACATTAGACAAAAAATACTTTTTCTCTTTTTATAAAATAAGGATAATGCTTTATTTGTGCAACATAAGATAAGAAGAAAAGGTGGGGCTTTTTATTTAATAAAAGGAGAGGAAATATTCTTTTTAAATAAATAAAGACTTAGGATAAAATGGTTAGCCCATAGGATAAAAATCCAATATATGATCGAAATTAAGATTTGATTAAGAAATTGATAATGTTGAAAATATGGATTTTTGATAAAACTGATTCATGGTTGATAAATCAAATAAATGGGGCCCAAAGTCTAGGCGACCATTTTTGGGTGCATACAACTACAAGTTTAGTCATCGAGTACAGAGTTTACCGAGTATTGTGTTTACCGAGCACACATGATTACCGAACACCATTATTATACCGAGGCAGAGACACAACATTTATCGAGTAATCCAGAGTTGACATAAAAGTTTGGAATGACACAAAAATTAAGGCGAATAACTTTTACCAAGCTAAAATGGTTTACATAATTTGAGGTAAAGATTTATTGGGAATGACACATTGATTGGTTATGATCCCTATGCTATTTTGAATTAGGTTATTTATTTGGATCATTGATCAAGATTTTACAAGATGGTTACACAACCCTAACTAGGTCAAATCTTTATGATTTAAAATAGTGTCAAGATGTCAGTTTTATTAGAAGACAAAGATATATGAAGTAGCCATCATTGGGAGACATCTAAAGGTTAGACAAGGTTATGTTGAAAGGATTTTGACAGAGTATTTAGTTTTTATCAGAAAATAATTCAGAGGCTACCGAGCAGTACTGAAGGAGACATTCATCACATCAAGGCGATTTCATATTTGTACTTAAAGGATTCGTTATTTAGCAAAGTAAGTTGCTACAATCAGATCAATTTCACTATTACTTTCTAACAATTGTGGCAGACAAAATCTTCTAATAGAGTAGATTTAACAGTCTTTTGTAAATCTCTTAACTGAGTGCACACTTGAAGAGTGTTACTAAAATCGTCTAACAAGGTAGATCTTAACAGATCTTTTATGTTACACCTAATAGGGTAAGATCATCATAAGTGATCAATATGTATGCTTTAACATACAACTTTATTACTATAGTAGTGAAGCTTTGTGGGTGTCATCCCCACCATAATTTTTTTACCTCCTTACAAGGGTTTCTGAGATACTAAAATCATAGTGTTATGTGTATGAAATTTCATGTATCCTTATTTTATTAGATTAGAAGTATTTACATTTCAATTATGTTAATGAATGTATGGAGATATTAAATATTACAATCGGTTAATAAAGGAACTTATCTTAAAGTTTGAACGACAAAAAAAAAGTTTTTAGGGTTATTGATTCACCCCTCCCCTCTCAGTAACTCACCTTTCCATAATCCCAACAAATGCAAGGTCATAAAAAATGAATGAAAGGGTCTATATTTTTGCAATTGAAATGATTGATAATTAGGTTCATGAAAATGAGATCTAAACATCCAAATCAGAATTAAGATGTAAGGAGTGAGGCTGATGAAAATATTGATAAAATTGGTCTACAATTGTATATTTTTTAATACAGAATGTATTGAGATATCCTATCACTGAGATTTGAAATAATTTGAAGGGTTGGGAGATATAGAATATGATTATGAGCATGTACACCCTCAAAACATGGATCCCATTAACATGTGAATGGTGGGGTGTGACTCAGTTGTCTCAAAATATAAGTGGTGATAATTGATAGCCATATATAAATACGTAATATAAAGGTTAGTAGGTTGGAAGAGACAAATGCCATTTCTCAAAGAGATCACATAGAAGAGGTTGAAGCGTGTCTTAAATCAAACCATGGAATGGTGATACATGCAATGAAAAGGATACTTGGGGAATAATTTGTGAAGATGGGGCGTATCTATGAGTGAATTTTAATATATCCCCCATGTTTGTGGCTATGCTACTTGACATTGGGGAATCGATGGAGATTGGTGAGAAAGTGCTTTCTAGGTGAATTAAAGGATGCTTTGAAGAATGTGGATGAGAATAAAAGGACCCCTTTTACAAAAGATTATTATGGGGTTTTTGGCTATGATAGAAACATTGCTAAGTTCCCACTAATAAATGTGGTGAGCATTTGTGACCTCCTAGGAGGTGGGAGGCGATGACATGAAATGTTTTGTTTCTCAAGAAGACACTTGAATTAATTATTGGTGGTGGAGAAGGTTGGCTCTAAAATTACTTGGTGTCAAAAGGTTTGGTAAAAAATTGTGATGAGAAAAAGCCTTTTGGGGTGGAAATGAAGGAAGAAGGTGAAATGTCAGTGATGAACTTGCTAGAGGAAGCCAAATTAGCAACCCACAAGGAGTGTGGTCCTGATTGCCCCATGGAGAGAAGAATAGTTGAGAGGAAGTGCAACAAGGTGGAATAGGTGAAGAAGGTGCTATGTTTTGTTTGGCCCCCTAGGAATCATACAATACATTTGTTAATAATTCTTGTGATTGTATGGATCTAAGTCTTGGTGGAAGGGTTGGGGTGCTCTACTTGCCTCATTTTGGGCCTAGTGGCTAGTTAATCATAATTAATCATTAAAAAGTATTTTAGTAAAAAAGATTGGAAGAACCACATATATTAAACATAACTTTTATAGAAATAAATAAAATAATTCTTAAGTAAAGAAAATAAAGTACACCATATCTTTTTTTTAAAATGTCTCTTTCATCCCTTATAAAATATAGAATAAAATAATTCTTATAAAATATTATACTAATACTCACTTTTAATTGGTCAAAATAAATTCATTACTCTCCTTTTCTTTCCTTTTCTCTCTTGCATTGCATATTGATTGTGGAAATATGATAGCTTTGAAATTCATTACTACTTTTATGCAACATAGGTGAACAAGTTTTAAGATATCTATGCTAGTATTATATCTATGGATGCTACTTGGTGGAATTTGGTGGTCACCCCTATGTGTCATGAAAATTTTATGATGGTTTGATTATTTCAATGCCTTTTATTTGACATTAAGAAAAATATTAATTGTCAAAAAAATTAAATTATAAATAATTTTATAGAAAAAATTATATTTTAAAACATTTTTATCAATTTTATCAATCATACATATTAGAAAGGAAAATATATTTAATTTTTAGTAAAATAATATGATCTTGTTATTATTTTTAAATTTATTATTAAAGATATTACATAATTTTAAAATGCCACAATAAAATATAGATGCATCCTTCATAAATTAGTACTATATATAAAAATCTTAAATTTAGTAACTTTCAAAATTGAAAAATAATGAGCATAATTTTGTTTAGATTTTATTTTGAAAATATTCTCAATCAATAAATGTTAAAATCTTAAGTTCTATCTATCATGACAAATTTTGAAGTACTATCACATCAATTAAAAGATTTCAACTATTTAGAATCTACTATTTTTGAATTTTGTTATAAAGCTTAATTTTTATATAGTATATATGTACATTTTTTAAGTTTCTAAATTATTTTTTTCCTTGTGACAGTCTAATTCCATTACTTATTTAACTTTTACTCATCTTCATAGAAGGTTTGAGAAGAGTCAAATATATTTAAAAAATAAAATAATTTACAGTTGAAAAAAATTAGCCTCTTATACACAGATTTTAATTTTGAGAATACCCTGCCCTTAAAATAATTTGTATTTATTTTATACTTAATAAGAATATAATAATATTGAATATAATAGTTATATCTATTTCAATTGATTACAATATTGTATTCTTTTAATATTTGAATATTTTTTTATAGATTTATAAATTGTAATATGTTAATTTCAAATAAATATATATAGTTTAATTATATATTATAATATAAATGCATGTTGTTGAATAGATTATTTATTAATTATATGCATATTAAATTGAATAATAAAATTTATTATATGTATTATAATTAGATGTTATTTATTTAGATTATAATTGTAATTTAAGTTTTATATATAATATAAAATTATAATTATAATTATAATTATAATCTAAATATTAATATATTTAACTTTTTCATTGATATCAATTAACATTACCAATATAATTCTAAATTATAATATTTGAATTATAAAAAATTTATTTCTACTATAATTATAGATTACCTTTAAATTTATAATTAAATAATTTAACTAATTGAAAAATTATTACTATATTATCAACAAGTACTTACCACTATGTGGCAATTGTTTCTCTTCCATCCTTTATATTATATAACCCCACACATACATACCATTTTTTTAATGTTCATATTAAAAATCTTAAATGTGTCTTTATAAATTTATGACTTAGATTCTACTTTTATAAAACATAGAAATTAGAACTTGATTTCAATTATTTAAAATAAAAAAATAAATATTCTTTAAGATATCTAATTAATATAAAATATTAATAATATATTATTTAAATTTATTAATTCAATAAAATTATACAATGACAACACATGATTTTAAAATGTTCCTCTCAAAAAAATTACAATGTTCTATAATAATAATATCTTTGAAATTTTTTACAATTTTTTTAAATATAAATAGAATAATTAATAATTAAATGCAATATAAATTACACTCCATAGATTTCCATATAGATAAAAACTAACATAGCACTTTAAAAAAATCTACTTTATATAAAAACTAATTAGGATGTTCATAATGACATATTTGAATCTCTTTCAAATATAAAAAAATCTATTTTATAAAACTAAATTACAAGGTCCATAATGATATCTTTGAATCTCTTTCAAATAATATTTTCTAAACATAAATATATTAATGAATATGTACATATAATATTAATCATAGTACACAAAGTTCTTATAGATAAAAACTGACACAATAGAGATATTTTTATTATATTGGAGAAAGTTCCATGTTCTATATTAGTTTCTGGATTCTATTCTATAGAGTTTTTCTGATCATACTACATGATTCATCATTAAGATCCAAGAGAGCAAAATGAGCATAATTTGATCTTTTGCTCCATTTTCTCTTTTACATTCGGATGATGATCCGAAACGTTGATGACAAAAAAAAACTCTACACAATCAAATCTAGAAACTGAAGTTCCATGTAGATAAAAACTAACATAATAGACATTTAAAAAAAAGCTACTTGATATAAAAAATAATTACAAGATCCATATGATATCTTTAATCTCTTTTAAACAAGATAACTACAATATTAATTAACACAATACAGATATTTTAAAAAAATCTACTCACTAAACACAAACACTTACACTAAGTCACTTCAAGCAGCTGTCAAATATATATTTTTTACTTCTCTGTAGACAACCCGAACAAAATTAGGTGTACTAACTGACTACATACAGAAACTTTATTCATTCATACACGTTTATTAAAAAAATTAATAATTCATTCATACACGTTTATTAAAATTAATTAACTAATTCATACACGTTTATATGCTGATAATTATGGACCTCTCTAGATCAAACTGAAAACATTAACGTTTTCACCTAAAACACATAGTGAAGAGACCCTTAATTTAATGCCAAAAACGTCAGCCGCTAAAATTCTATCTTATAAAATGACAGAATTTAAATAAATTATTTTAGAGAAAATGACAGAATTTAAATAAATTATTTTAAAAAATGACAGAGTTTTAAAGTGCAGCGCAAGCAACCTACCTAAACCAGAAAATACTGTGCTTTGTCGGCCAATAACTTTCTCGCCTTAACTCCCGCCGCAAGTTTAACCACAGCGGTTAACTCAACCACGCGTCACAAATAAAGAATTCTGAGATTTTCAAACATTTAAATCGAGTTAAATAAATAAATGCAGAGTCCACTACACAGGACTACAATTCTCTGTTGAGCAGGGCTCGAATCCCATCCTGGTTTTTTATGTAAACTTTTTCCTTTTGTTTTTTCAATTTTTGTTGTTACAGATGATAGGAGACTCAGTTTACTGCTGGCAGGAGTTTACTGGAGGGGGAGCTGAAAATGGAGATGGAGATGGAGGGAGTTTTTTGCAGGAGGGCCCGGGTTCGATTCCCATGCTTGAATATCCGTACGAGGGAGTGGGTGAACAAGTAAGGAATGATTCGTCTGAGTTGATGGCGATTATGCAGCGGACGCCAGTTCATCCGCCGACTATGCACCCTAATTTGGTGACTACTCTGAAATCGCTGATAGATGCAGATGCATTTGAGACTGCAAAGTGTGATGGCGGGATCGAGCGGGATTCGAACCGGGGACGTGAAGGAGAGGAGGATATAGCGATTGTTCCGGTGGATCTAATTCGGAACCGCCGGCCTTTTAAATGCGGGCACGGCGGGTGCGATAAGACTTTCAAGAACCCTCAGACGCTCAAAATGCATCACAAGAGCCATCGCGCTGAGGATCCGGCGGACTGCCGAGTTCTTGCATTGCAAAATGGCGGTCTTGGAGGCGGTGGTGGTCGGGCGGGGCATAATAAGAAAATACCGTCGCGATGTCCCGTCTGTAGACGGACTTTTGTAGGGCTTTATGAGCTGAGGAGACATTTTGGGCGAAAACACTCGGAAGGTGAGAAAATGCACGGGTGTAGAAAATGTGGAAAGCGGTTTCATATTGAAGTTGATCTTCGAGATCATCTTAAGCTGTGTGGCGAGCCTATTCAGTGCCGTTGTGGTCTGAGGTTTGCTTTTAAGTGTAATCTTGTTGCACACAGAAAGACGCATCCTGAATGTCTGGAACATTCTTCGTCTGCCATTGATGAGCGCAGAAAGACTACTTCGCTTTGTAGTGGTTTTGTTAAGAGTACTGGCTGGCCTTCTGCTTCTGTTGTGCCGCTTGGTGAGGATTTCTCTCAAATGTCCTTTCCTGCCGGCGGGGTTAAGGTAGAAGATATTGACTATACTCGCGGCTTTAATCTTGTGACCTAGGTTTTTGTTGCCGTTTCATCTGATCTGAGTTTCAGAAGGGCGTAACTTACTTTGTCGTGTTATTTTTTGTAAATACAATGTTTTCTCATGGATTTCTTGCTCGCTTACGAATTTGACATCTCTGGCTTTCTGCGGTGGAATCTTGTTTATGCTTTTCCTTTTTTAAACGGGAACACTTGGACTGTTTTTTTACAGTGGATTGTAAGTATACGATAAAGTCGAAAGTCGTTTTTAGGTAAAAAGCTGTGATCAGAAGAGCATCAAATTTACTGAGGAGATCAAAATCATCCAGGAATCTAAAGGTAAAATATTGTTCAAATCTTTATTTTTTTGAAATATTTAAATTTTGACGAATAATCACTCAATATATTTTTGGAAGATCTGAATGTCGATCCAGAAATCTTGAGTCGAAACTTGTTTGTTTGGATTTCTGTAAACTTTGTATCGTAGAGGATAATCAATTTTTTTGGACGGATTTTATATTTGTTTGAATCTCTGGAAATTTTGGACGAACTGAACTTTCATCCAAGAATTTATAGTAGAACCTTGCCTATTTGAATCTATGAAGTTTTAGTTCTGATACCCTTGAAAGATTTGAATCATCATTCTTATAAATTAATTGTTTTATTCTAAGAAATAATATCATAATAAATTTGAATGATATATTGGTTGAATCCTATATGATATATTTTAAAACAATAGATAAGCATTTTATCATTAAAAAAGTTTTATTTAAGTTTTTCTTACCTTAACAATTTTGACGTAAGACTGTAAACTTGTACATTAAAAAAACGTTGTCGATTATGATGGATTCTGCCCAGCAAGCTGAAACATCAAAATTAAGAAAGTGGATTTCGGTAGGTTATTTCTTCATGAAAATGAGTGGATGAAATTTTATTAAAAACTATGCTATGTTGGGCAAAAAAATAAATTAATTTTAAAGATTTGTTTAATTATTAGATATTAAACTAGTCAAAATAATTCTGTATGCACATTTTTATATTTATTGGACTTTTATTTTAAAAGCAATTTTTCATAGAAGACATTATATTTCTAGTCTATAGTAATTAGAGTGTATGTTTCTGGATTCAACTGTGTCAATTTTATTTGCATCAACGTTTCAGATAGTATTCTATGATCTATCATGAAAATGTAAGAGAGCTGTATGAAAATAAAATAAAAATGAACATTTTTTGTATTATAAACAAATAACTAGAATAATCCCTGTTGCTGCATTATAAAAGAATTTGTTTCCCCAAACTACCCACCATGAAAACAAGAATGCCATGCCATTTTCTATTCTGCCTGTTCAGATAAAATACATTATTACAACAGAAATAGCATACACAAACTTACTTTTACTGCCAAATCTTCAGAATGTATCTTGTACCATGCAACAACATTATGAATTTGAACATGAGCGGAGAACAAATCAAATTCTGGGGGCCCATTATGTCTATGAAGACTGTCAGATAACAAATCAAATTCTGGGGGTCCATTATGTCTTATGAAGACTGTCAGATTAATGAAGATAAATTGGTGATGAGTACAATTCTTGAATTTTATAAAGATGGGGCAGGCATGCCCCACAAAAGTTGATGCTTGATCTAATTATTTCAACATGATGCTCATGACCCACATAAACAATAAGAATTTCTGAAAGATCCTGCGGGCTACCAGTCAATTCTTATCTTCCTGTTGGGCTCACAGATCTTGCAGAGATTTTTCCTGCCTTCCATCAAAAGTGGTCATTTACATCCCCTTCATTCTCTTTTGGCATCATTATGAGCGGGCCCAAATTTGATGGTCATTTTTGTACTTTTGAACTATATATGATAGAAATTTATTAGATCTTATGGATTGATATCATGTGAAACAGTAATTGTTATTGAACCTTTGTCAAACACTTTTCAATCAGATATTAATAGATATTAATCTTGAAAACTTTTGCAGTCTAAGAGATTTGAAATGTCCATGTAACTTGAATGAATGAATGAATATATACCTTTCATGAGTCGTGTTCGATATTGAACCATAAAATGATAAATACATATTTGCCGAGGATAGTGCATATCTTTGTTGCTTAGAATATTATTTTGCTATTTGAGGTAGGTTTTAGTATATAATCTGATGTTTATTTTATTTATTAATTTTAAAATTCTAATAATAAACTTTTTTTTTAATTCTAGAATATCTATGATTTATTTCTCATTTTAAATTTTTTTCTTTAAGCATTTAATATGACTTGTTTGTGACATAAGAATGGTATTTAAAATATTAAAATAAATTGTTAAATAAGGATAATTTTATAAAGTTTTAAAATATTAATTTTTTTTTTCTTATTTTTTAATTTAGATTCGCATAAAAAATAAAAAGTGATTTTTTCAAATTAATTAAAATAAAATAAGAATTTTTTAACTAAAATTTAAAATTTAAAATTTAAAACAAATATTAGTTCATAATGTAATTTTGTATTTATTTGATTATTCTTCTTTCAATTAATTATATTTTACCTTTCGAATTGTAAGTTTTATTTGTAATAATTTAATGTAAGAAAAAATTTAAAACAATATTTATTTTTTAAAAGAGGAGTTAACACTTTGATGGAAGCAATGAATAGGTGAGGTTACAAATAGAGACCTCATCTCCCATAAGATTTGAACCTTGATGACAAGAACAACATAATAGCTTAACATCACAACATACTATTAACAAATTTAAAACAATGTTAATTCATTATATAATTCCCTATTTATTTGATTATTCTTCTTCCAATTAATTATATTTTACCTTGTAAAATAAAATTTTCATAATTTTTATTTTATTTTATAAATTTAGTTTTCTATTTGTCAAAATTTTCAAATTTATTTCTAATAATGTAATGTAAGAAGAAAATTAAAACAACATTAGCTCATTATATAATTTCCTATTCATTTGATTATTCTTCCAATTAATTATATTTTACCTTATTTTATATATCATGATTTTACTTTTATTTATAAATTCTAATTTTTCATTTTCAATTTTTTTTATTTTTAATAATGTAATGCAAGTTTAGAAATCTTGAAATGAGACAATTGCAATCTAATGTGAATCAATAGAATAATTTATTTGTTGTCTTTGTAATGATTGAGCTAAGCCTATTTGAGTGTGGTAATACATAGTAAAAATGTGAGAATAATTAATGAAATATTAAATTTTTTATTTCATATTTATTATATATCAATAAATTTAGATTAAAAATTATATTTTATAAATTTATTTGTAGTTTATACTATTCATTTTTACAAAATATTACAATTTAAATAAAACTTGTGATCTTATAATATATATTGAAACATGTAAAAAAATATTAAATGCTTATAGAACTCTTTAAAATTTATGTTTTAATATGACGAGGCATTCTACAATATAATAGTTAAATGACATTAGATGTTAACAAAAATATAATATTTAATATGTATACCATTATTTATTAATATTTACACATCAATATATTAATACTTAATAAATTTAATATTTTCAAATAAGTTGAACATAAAATTCTAAATGAAAAATTTCAAGTAAATAAAATAATTTTAAATTCTTATTTTTTTAATATTATTGTACTTGTGGTAGGCAATACTATTGCATTCACTTGTGTCGAATTAGATGATTAAATTTATATTTTTTAATTTTTTAAATTCAAAAAATTATTTATTTACAATATGATTGGTTGAAAAGAATTTGTGTATAAGGATGCTTTTTTAGGATTTTTCAACTGTTTTTTTTTTTTATCGGTAAAAGGCCGAAGCCCTAAAAAGTTTTTTATTAATTTAAATAATTATTTTACAAGAAGACCTCGGTCATTGCAGGCACTGGTAGGAAAGAGCGGGGTTGAGAAAACCTCCAGCCTTGCCCGGGACCATAGGTCCCGTCCTTATACAAAATTAACGTGGGCATACCAACGACTCAACATATGTCGAGATTTGTTATAATACATAGTTTTCATAGGCATACCCACGGCTCGATACCTATCGAGATTTGTACATATTTTTCGTGGGCATACCCACGTCCCGAAAAAAAACTTGAGATTTGTTTTTCTTTTAAAATCATGATATAGTTGGTATACATTGATTAGTGATTGTACATTTATGGACTAAGTCATTTATACAATTAATATACAATATTTGATTCTTCTTCTTCGCCGAGAATAAGTACTGAGCATCCAGATGATTAATTCCTTCTTAAAAACAAGACAAAAATCTCCAAATCCAAATGTTAACCAACATCAATATATAAAAATGAATCCTACACCTTGGCTAAAAAACTTGTCTTCGAATATTTGGTAATTTGAAATATTAAGTTAAAGTATAAAGGAAAGAATAACCCTTCAAATTATCTAATAGTACTATGTATTCAAGAAAGAAGCATAGTTCTCCACCCCATTTTAGAGGGAATTGATCCAAATTGTGTATTTATTGTCCCTTCTAATTTAAATTTTCAATTTCTGCCAATGTTAATAGATGATAATCATGACGTTTTAAGTAGTGACAATCTTTTTTTACTATGCTTAATACTCTTTCTGTTAGCAAGCAAACTTGAATGGAGAAAATATTAAATGCATTACCATCCTCTGAAAATTAATTTTATGAAATAGGACCTGAAGATGATCTGAATCTCAGATAATTTGAAAAAACATAAAACTTGTTTTTATATACACATGATATATATATATATATATATATATATATATATATATATATATATATATATATATGTAAACATGTATATATGTTTATGTAAGTATTTATGCATATACATATGTTCCTATCTATATAGATATCTATATGTGTGTGTGTGTGTGTGTGTGTGTGTATCCAAACTATCGAAGCATTGCATACATAAGGAGTAGACGAGGCCTCTTAATCTCCAAAATGACATAAATGCTAGAAAAATTATATATATAAATGTATACATAATATAGTATGTATACATTTATGTATATATGCTAAAGAGCAAAATTTATGGAACAAGGTTGAAAAGCAAGTAAATGAAGATCTTAGATATCAGTAAGATCCCAGTTAAAGAAATAAAGGGAGCATTTTCCTAATAACAACTCCCAGAGTACAACCCAGTAAGTGTTTTTTATAAGTGAATTAAGTACTTCGACTTGCTCTGAGACAATATCAAGTGCTAATTGAAAAATATAATAACAGTAGGTAAATCCCAAATAGAAAATCAAGTGTTCTGAGACAATATCAAGTGCTAAGTTGGCTAAGAGGTTATGAGTCCATAGTAACAGTAGGTAAATCCCAAATAGAATATTAAGTATGCCTGTACTAATTGATGCAAATACAAAGACATAATCTATGAGAGAAGCTACCATTATCTACTGTAATTATGGGAGTTCAACCTAATATAATCTGTGGAGGGCACCCAAGTACCTTCTAACAGGATCCAATGATGTTCTGATGTACTGTTGTTATGTGAAGCTTCATCTGATGCATGGAGTTTTGAAATAAGAGATATAGCCCAGTAGAACCTTCCAGGTTGAGGTAAATTCAACCCTTATTCAACATAAGAGCATTCTGCTGAATAAGGGTTGATAATATCGTTAATATATATATATATATATATATATATATATATATATATATATATATATATATATATATATATATATATATATATATGCCCCGAAAACATCCCAGATCTGGAAGAAAGGCTTTGGATAGAATTGCCAGAAACTAATAAATAGATTTTACTAAGGTTGAAAATGAATAATTGAATATATATATATATATATATATATATATATATATATATATATATATATATATATATATATATATATATATATATAAGTTTCATTGTTTTACTCATAAGTATAAGAAGCCAAACAACTATGTATGTTACATTGCTGATGCTGAAGAAGCAATTATAACAACTTTTAGATTAAATTCGAGGTGAAACCATTATCGTGAACATCAGATATTATATTATTAGCAAAGTGAAACTGTACATTACTTTATAATATCAGCTTGACTGTAAACCACCGAAACAAACTTTGCCAATGGTATCTCAAAAAATATAATTATAGTATACTGAACATATAGGCTATTAATATGTACAGATACTGAATGAAATAGATATGACAGAGTTTGAATCTACATAATCCCCATAGTACTGACTTCACACTACTTAGCTGAAAGTCTTACAAGTAGACCCTCATGTACAAATTGAAGTAGTATCTGATAAAGAAGGTGCCATAATCCATACTAATAGTAGTACATAGTTACCTTGATTCTAGACCAAGATATTCTACTGTGGGTTGATGATCACCTTTGTGCACAGCCAAGCATGGTTCTCTTTTCTCATTATTACTAGGCTCTCTTCTCCATTGCCCACAGAACTGGCATGCCTGGCGCATCTTATGACTTTAGGGGCAAGTATCCTAACATTATCCTCCTTGAATTCATTAAGGAATAGAGGTAAGTCAAAACCTTCCTCCCACCAATAATCCAACTTGGACATGGTGTCCTGTTGGATTTGCAGGACTTCATTGTATAGAAAATCAAGGTTTCTTAACATACCAGGCCAGTGGGTTTCGAAACCTGCTTCATCCTTGAAGATGATAAGTGGCATCCTCTGCTCTGGTGGGATATGATCTAGAACTGGTAGGGCCATTTTCATTGTGGTCTTCGAGTGGGGCGTGGTGAGATTTTCATTGATGCAGTGAACCATTCTTTTTAAACCCATCAGATGATTCTTGTTAAAGATGAGCTTAGTCACCTGAATTATCTCTTCTTTTCCTTTACTTGCCAGATATGAGATGGCAATGAAAAGACCAATCACATTCCCATTAGTTCTGTAGGTGTATTCATAATCGAAGACTTGCTCACCCATAACCTTTTCCAAAGCCCTGCGAGAGGAGTTCGAGATTGGAACCAACATTTGATTCCATCTTTCAGGTGTGATTACTCCCTTGAATGCCATAGCTCTAGAGTTGCCCTTGGTGAAGGTTGAAAGTTTAGTTTCCATTCCGTAGGCACATAGAGGGTGAAGATAGGGAGCAGGAAGAAAGATTGGGAGGCTAAGTAAACTAAACAAGGCTAACCAGTCCTAATAATGGCTATCCTAGCTTGGCCTAATGATGAAAAGGACTGGTGTCTAGAGGAAAGTTGTATCCAAGTTTGATTGCTCGAGAATACTTAAAACCATCGGTTATTCTTACCCTGGCTTGAACTTTGCTATACTTAGACATAAGCATATATCTTAACCAGACTTCTGGGTCTATCTTGTAATATCAGAGGACACTTTACCTCTAATTCCCATACATAGTGATGATTAATGATAAAGTCTGCTAATCCTATCAAGCCCAAAAAGCATTTTCAAAGCCATTGAGGTATCTACCTTCAAAAGACAACTGAGAAAAGGGATAGATAAGGGTCATGAGACAGATAATAATTAGGTGAGCTGGGCTATAAACCCATGAAAGGGGAGAACTAATGATGAGGGAACAGGGTATAATGATTAGCCTAAAAGGGGAGGTAAAATGATTAGTATGAAATTATTTACATTAATATTAGAATCCCTTTATAGCCAAAGGCTTTCTGTTATATTTTGGCCTTGAGCCTCTAATGGAAATATCATTGATCTTATAATTTAGCTGTGCCCAACAACTAAATGATTGCATCCCCCTCAAGGATGGGTCAAGTAATTCTGTATCAAGGTGTGTATCCGAGCTGCCTTTGATGGGGGGCAAGATCACGGGTATACCTTTATTACAAGGTTAAGATGTATACCAAGTACCTTGTTACCAAAAGAGTCCACAGGTGTATGAATAAGATGGGGAGCTTGTATCTAGAAACTAACTCTAAGCACTTGTTTCTCTAGGTTGTATGTTGTTATTAAGTGAACCCCTTATATTATTGTCAAATATTTAGAGAAATCTTAACTAGAGATATCCCAGAGGTGAGGTGAGAATTTATTTAGTGTTATCATGCCATCGACACCTAGATTTTCTAGTTTATCAGCCTCAGAATTGCCTTCTCTGTAAGTGTGTTTGATTTCATAATTGGGGATACTTTCCAGAATTAAATTTATTTCCTCTATTTTAGCATTTAGAGTCCAATTAGGAGTCTTCTTAGATCGGATAGCGTTGATTATAACCTGTGAGTCACCTTCAATAATAAGTTTGGTTATATTAAGATCCTTGCAAAGATTTAGGCCCGCCAATGCCGCTTTGCACTCCACCATATTATTAGCGGTAGGATTGATAGGACGGGAGAAACTAGCTATAACTTCTTCATTCAATTTTTGATAATTCCACCAATACCTGTAGTTCTTGGGTTTCCCCTTGATGCCCCGTCAAAATTTAGTTTGAACCAACCCACATTTGGAGGGTTCCATTTGCAATTAGAACGATCTGATTTAGTTTTGTTTCCTCCTTTCCCATAAAGGGGTGGTACCCTCAAATTAGGCCACTTCAACCTAATTTTGTTATCCCAGCTTTTGAATGACTCCTCACAGCAGACTTGGTTCCTCAGGGAGTTATTGATTATCTCAATGACTGAGATTTCTATTTTATTGATGAGAGACCTCCATTCTAGATTTTTCCCAGTAAAGATTCTTCTGTTACGTTCTTTCCAAACTTCCCAAACTAAAATGGAAGGGGCTACAATCCATATATCTCTGTAGAGATTATCTTTATATAATGCTAGCCATGATTTTAGTGTACTCAGGAGATCCACATGAAAGGCGGATTTCCAACCAAGACACTGTAATAACCAATTCCAGTAATGTTGTGTGAATGTACAATTAAGGAGAATGTGATCGACATCCTCTGTGTGCTTTTCACAGAGAGGGCACTTGGAGGGCCCTTCAAAGCCCAGCTTGGTAATTCTATCAGCGGTAAGGATTTTATTTTGCATGGCTGCCCAAAGAAACATCCCAGCTTTGGGAAGACATGTTCTATTCCAACAAAGGTTCAGAGGCATATCTAAATTATCCATCTTCTGCTCAACTAGTATAGTCTTATAGCCTTCTTTAACTGAATATTCTTTGTTGTTCGATCCAGCCCATATCAACTTGTCAGGTCTGCTCTTGAGAAACACTTCTCTATCCTTAACAATAGTCAAAAGTTTCTAGCTTTCTATACTTGAAAAGGTGTCGGTATCTATAAGTTTTGAAGGAAGATCCATTACCGGGCTTATATAGTTAGATAGATACAGTCCAATCGTATTTTTACATTCTTCTATGAAGTTATGAGAAAAGCCTAGAGAAATAAGGGGGGGAAGGCCTGCCTAGGAATCATCCCAGAATAATGCTTTCTCCCCATTACCTACATCCCAATTGAGAAATTTGCTTATGATTCCTCTAGATTCCTTAATGAAGTTCCACATCCTAGATCCTTTCACGTGTGATTGGGCTCTGAAAATGTTAATAGGATCTGCGTTTGGTATATATTTATTTAGTAAAATCGAGGCCCATTTACTGTTCAATTCTTTATATAATCTCCAAATCAGCTTAGCACCCAAGGCTTTATTTTGCTATAGAAGGTTTTTAATACCCAAACCTCCTTTAGAGATTGGTTTGCAAAGGGTTTCCCATTTAATTAAGGCTGGTTTTTTTTCTTCTGATGAGCCTTGCCAGTAGAAATCTCTAAATACTTTGTCTAAGTTGTTTTTAACGTTAACCGGGAGGGGAAGAACATACATCTGATAAGTGGGAATGGCTGATAGTACTGATCTGATCATGGTGGTTCTGCCAGCTTTCGTAAGACACTTACCTTTCCAAGTGCTCCTTTTATTTTGGATTTTAACGAGCACTTGTTGCCAAAGTTTGGAGGATAGGAGACCTTTGTCTAATTCGATTCCTAGATACTTACAGGGAAACTTCCCAAGATTATAACCAAACACTTTACAAATTTCCTTTTCCATTTTCAGAGTGGTGTTAAGAAAAAATATTTCTGACTTATTTGGGTTTACCTGTTGCCCTGATGCTTTCATATAAAGGTCAAGGGTATCTTTAAAAGCCTTGGCTTCAGATACCGAAGCTGAACCTGGGAGAATGGTGTCAACAACAAATTGTTGATGAGTAATATTAGGGACATTCTCTGATGCCTTTAAACCTATAATACTTCCTTCCAATTGTTTCTTACTAATTGTTCTACCTAGGGCTTCCGCCATAATCACATATAGGAAAGGAGACAACGGGTCTCCTTGTCTGATTCCCCTAGATATATTAAAAAAACCTTCTGGTGTGCCATTAATTAGAATTGAAATTTTGGGAGTGGAAATGCAATTGAAGATAAGATTTGTCCATTGTTTTGAGAAACCAAAAGCCTCTAGGCACTTGCAAAGAAATGTCCAGTCTAATTTATCATACACTTTCTGAATATCAATTTTAATAAGCATGCTTGGAGTCTTGGTAGTTTGGGCAGTATGAACTAATTCTTGGGCTATAAATATACCATCTAGAATAGAGCGATTGGCTACAAAGCTTGTCTGTTCTTTAGAGATGATAATGGGGAGTAGTGTCTTGAATCTATTTGCCAAGAATTTAGATAAGATTTTATAGATAATGTTGCATAAAGAAATGGGCCTGAAATCCCCTGGTTCCGTGCTTTCATTTTTCTTAGGTATTAGAGTAAAGAAGGTGTTATTAATTTTAGATAGTAAAGAGCCCGAGTTTCTAGTTTCTTCCACAGCTTGCCAGACTTCATTACCCACGAAATGCCAGCATTTTTGGAAAAAACCAGCCTAGAATCCATCTGGTCCAGGTGCTTTCTCTAGGTGCATTTGGAAGACCGCAGTCTTTACCTCTTCTAAAGTTATTTTTCTGTTAATCATTTTATTATCTGTTTCTGATATTAATTTGGGGATTGCTTTTAACATTTCATTTTGAGCTTCTAGGTTGATTGCATCATTATTATTGAGGAGGGTTTGATAAAATTGCACTAATGCCGCTGATATCTATTCTGGATCTTCGACAAGGTGACCTTCACTATTTTTAATTTTTGAAATTCTATTGATACTTCTTTTAAAGTTTGTTGAGTTATGAAAAAACTTTGTATTGGTGTCCCCCTCCTTTAACCAAGTTTCCCTTGATTTCTGTTTCCAGAAGATTTCTTCTTTGAGAAGGATCGCATTATATTTGGCCATAAGTTCTTTTTCTTTTAAATAACTACATTCATTCATACCTTTATCTATTACTTCGTTATTAAGATCTTCTAGTTCTTGTTCGATGTTAGTTTTTTCAGTAAAAATATTATTGAAGTTATTCTTATTCCACTCCAGTGATTTATTCTTAATAATTTTTAATTTTTCCACTAGACTATACATTTTAGATCCTTTAATCAAGATTTGGTTCCACCATTGTTCCAAGAGATTAATGAATTTCAGGTTTTGAAACCACATAAACTCAAATTTGAAGGGGTTTCTATGAGGTTTACAACTTTTTGTAATTGTGAGTTTGACTGGGAAGTGATCTGAGCCAGCCTCTGGGAGAATTTCCGCATTAACTAGTTGGTTCAAGGGATTGGAATTACCACTAATCAAAAATCTATCCAGCTTTTCTACTATGTGGCTGAAGCCAGATCTTCTATTATTCCAGGTGTAAATTCCATTATTAGTGTTAATACTAATTAAATGGTTATCTGTCACCCAAAGGTTGAAGTCTTTCTGAGATTGTGAGATAAATTGAGATCCTCCAAATTTTTCTTTGGTGTCTAAGATAGCGTTAAAATCACCACCTAATATATGAGTAACATATCTGTTTGATTGGAGAAAAGTTTGAATGTCTTGCCAGACCTTCATTTTTTCCTCATTCGGAATAGGTCCATAAATGTTAGTCAACATAAATTTTAAATTAGATTTAAGGCTACTAACTTCTGTTGCCATCCAATTGTTGTGTTTTAGTATAACAGTGACTAGGACTTTCCTAGGATCCCATAAGACAGCTAGGCCACTAGAGGCACCCTTGGAGACCTCAAACTCGGACCTTCATATTCCTAGTTTGTTGCTAAGCTTAATACTATCTTCCTTACTTAACTTGGTTTCTTGAAGCATTATTATTTTTGATTCGAAGTTCTTTAGGTATCTTTTGATTAATCTTTGTTTGTTAGGGGCGTTCAAACCCCTAACATTCCAAGTAGTAACTTTCATTGGTCTTGGGGAAGGCACTTTCCCTTCCCAGTGTGCAGAATGTCAACAATTTTTTGCTGGTTGCTGGCTTTTCCAGCTAGATTTCTTAATTCAATTGAGGACTTTCTTCCTCTCTTTTATTTTATTTTATTAATATTGGGGGTGCTTAAACCACCCCTGTTGATAGCAATTCCGAGCTGCCTATCCTCGTTGGTTATCCCGAATGGACCAGCAATAGCCTCTTTGTTGGCATCAGGGATATCCATGAGAATATTCTGGTTAGTATCCATAACCTCTTGATCCGTATCTTTCTGAACTTCCTCCATAAGATCAGGACAGTCTTCTTGGTCTATAATATCCTCCCCAAACATCTCTAGTAAATTCTTTGTTTCTTTCGGAAGTTCCTTATTTAGGATTTCCATTTCCAAAGGAATAGAGAATGGTTTACTTTCTTTTTGAATTTGATGTTTTATTGGAGATTTTTCAAGAGTTTCCTCCTTCTGGAGCTCAATAATCTTTTCTATCAGTAGTTTTTTTTTGTAATAGCAATTCTTCTTTATCACATATTTCGTCAGTGAAAAGGTTCATTAATTCATCAGTCACTGAGTCAGCTAAGTACTCAGTGATTATCTTAACTTCTTGTTCACAGGTAATTGATTCTGATATCTGTTCTTTTTGTGGCTGGTTCTCTGTTGTATAGTTGATAACCCTCTGGGGGGAGTTTTTAGTGAAGCTAGGTGACAGAGGGGGGGTAGGAAAACTTTCATTTGCTGCTCTTTCATGGGATTCATTTTCAAAAATTCTTGTCACACTAGGAATATTAGAATTATTGGGCACTTCCATTTCAGTTTCCATGATCTTAAGAGGAGTATTTTCCTCATCTTTCTGGGAGTGAGTATTTTTTGTATTATTCTGACATGCAGCAATTTTCATAGGCATAGGTGAGGGAGAGGGCCTGTTTAATCCTTGGTCTTTTGTGGAAGTTATGGAGAAACCTCCTCTATCATTACAGAAATGAAGCTCCAAATCCTTACTAAGTTGATTTAGCAGATTTGTGTTTTCTTGTGATTTAGGAGGATCTATATTCATTTCAATAAAATTTTCTAAGATTATTGGATTAACTATGACAGAATTAGAATTAAAACTTAATTGAATAGGAGAAATGTACTTTTGATGAAAATTCATTTCGACAATGATTATTTTATCAGCATGTTTAAGTGTTGATTCAACAATCCTGATGAATCTACCAATTTTATTGCCTATATTGCAAATAATCTCCTTCCTAGTTAGTTCCAAAGGTAGATTTTTAAGAGAAATAGCTTTTTAAACTTTGAAATCCTTTAAATGCATTGGATTAAACATAGGTACCCAATCAAACAAAGAGAAAGAAATGTTCTTGAATTTAATATCATTCTTTTCCATAATGCTATTTTTTAGATCCTTATTATTGAAATCTATATAAATGAAATTTTCCATGAGAAGCGATATACTTACCTCCCTAGGAAGTTGTGCTGTCACTCCTATTAAATCATTAACAGAGACACTCGTACCATTCCATAAGCATATCAAACCTATTTCTGCAAGGTGTTTCTGATACTGGAAAATATCATCATTATCTAAAATGATTGTATCATAATGCATACTAAAATTTACCTTACATGTCGTCTGATGACTATTCCGCCTATGAGGAGGCGTGTAAGCTGCATTTTTTAAGTCATTATGATTCTTAACAGCATTGAAATCATGATTATTCAGATTATTAAGAGTTTTGAATGATGAGGGCCTCTCCATCCTTCTTCGATGGGGAGGGCTATACAACCTGGGAGGCTTTGTAAAGTTATGCGTTAAGCCTCTGTGATCAGTATTATGTGCCTTATCATTTTTTGTAATTTTCCCTTCACAAAAGGTTGAGGTTTTGGCGTGATAAGGGTAGGGTTTTTTGGCTATAGGATGGGACACATCCTCCTTGTGATTCCTAGCCCTATAGCCCTTATCCTCCAAAACCCCAGTCCTTTTGTGAGGGGGTGTGTAAGTCTCATTGCTTTTATCAGCCTCCCTAAGCAAATCAAAGGAGTTTTTCAAAGAAATGCTATAGATACTGGGAGATGGAGAATGTCTTAATACCTTTTTCTTACTCTTTACCGTTTACCATTCAGAATTTTGTTTTGGTATGCTCACGAGAGGTGCCTGAGCAGATGAAATCCTACCTTCCCCCATAGCAGATTGGGGTTCATTGGGAATGTATACTGGTTTATACTCAGGTTTATCTGCTTTGGCGGTCCCGTAGCTTAGATCCCCCTTTCTTGCATACTGGATGTTGCTCCCTCTTCCAAAACCCGCATTCCTCCCTTTTGCCATTTTCCACTCCTCCTTGTTGGTTTTTTCGACCCCGGAAGATGCCTTAGCTGCTGACGTTCCTCCTCTCCCCATTGCAGATAGGGGTTCATAGGGGCTTTTTGCCAGAGTTTTCTTGGATGGCAGGGCTTTTGCGGTCCCAGGGTTACCAGACTTCCTTTTTACCATCTACCAAGCCATAGATGGGTTTGGATTGCGCACGGGTGGCACCTGATCAGGTCCAAATCTGCCATCCCCCATTGCAGATTGAGGTTGTAATGGAATATTCTCATGCTTATTTGCCTTACCATTCCAATCGTAAATCCTTCCCTTTCCTGCATACTTAGTTTTGGCAAAGAAAGCCAATTGTCTGTCTAAAGATTGGACAGAAAAAATCTTATTCATCGATTTCCTGCTCCCTAACGGATTTCCATTGTCAACCAGGGTCTCTGTGTTGGAGCCCGAAACCCTAGCCATAGATGCTTCATTTTTCTTAGCCTCCCGTAAGCTTTTTTCTTTTTGTTTAGCAGTAAAGTCTTTCAAATGATAATACATTGGGTGCAGATGTCGAACATCCTTCTTCTTGCATTCAGAATGCTTGTGACTATAAAGCCAACAGTTAAAGCAATAGCTCGAAAAAACTTTAGCAGAGCCATTATCCTATGGATCTGTCTTAGGTGAATCGGTAGAGGAGGATGAATTAATCGAAGCATAACAAGGGTTTCTCTCCGTTGCACGCTTATGGTGCAGAAGCCCTAGTTTGACTTGCCTAGTTTGGAGCGCTATTTTTTGCTAAATACGCAACTTCCTCATTTTCGCATTTTTTTTTGTTGGTTTGCACAATAATCTTATTGTCTATTTTTCAACTGTTTTCACACACATGCTATTATATCAATTTAGTGGAGAGATACATTAAAGATATCTACAATAATGCTATAAATAAATATAATTAAATATGATTTTATTTTATATATATATGAGGGGGTCAAAAAGAGATACAATAGTATCAATCGAGAGTACAAAATAGGAGGCCGTGCCTCATCACAAACTCAAAGTATAACGGAGTCTATCAAAAATCAAAGCAGAAAAATAAAACTAATGTAAAACATCATAGTGGGTGTCAACCCAAGCAGTGCACCCCAAGGGCCTCTCCATCCACACAATGCTCTTTCGCTCCTAGATTTGAGTTAGCATGAATATCTCATCCTTCTTGGACTTGATGTTCTTCCTGATTCAGTCTCTTGCAGGTTCTTTCAAACATCTGGAGGTCATCAAAGTTCTTCCTCCATTCATACCCATGCTTCAGCTCGTAGACAAAGAAGGTGGCATGCCCATCTTTCAAGAATCTTCTCATCTTTTCCTTCTCCATCATCATCGTCGTGTGAACCTAAAGAAAATTTTTAAAATATGTGAGTTTTTGAGAAAACTCAGTAAGAGCTCTAGGGTTCCTTTGATACCTTTCCTTGTTCCTACACTTCCAGATCTGCCAAAGAATGTTAGAGGACAGAATATTCCAAAATAAATTTGAATGCTTTTTAAGCCCATCAATATTACCAGTGATAATTTCCAGAATGTTCACATTTATAGGATAAGTAATACCAAACATATTTTAGATCTCCTTAGCAAAAATACAGTAAAAAAGAATATGTCTAGCAATTTCAAGAAGCTTGCATAAGCTGCAGAAATCACTCATAGAACCATCTTTTCTAATCGGAAGTCTGTCAAGCAGGGCCAGCCATTTAAAACACTTAATTTTAGGTTCAGTAGTACCTTTCCAAAGAATATCAAAATACTTCTTCCATGACCCAGCATCAAGGGAGGAATACCAAACAATGTTAACATGATCAATGATATTTTCATTACGAGCAATAAAATTATAAATAATTTTGGCTTTGATTTTGGACATAATGACCCCATCAGGCCATTTGCATTTTAAATATCTATGAGAGTCCACATGACAGTCAATAGGCAAATCCTTAGAGGCTTTGACAATCATATTGTATGTTTTCTTTTGAGAGTCTAGAATATTAAATCTGCTACTAAGCTAATTCCAACTGATAAGCTTATCTTGCTCAAATAAGTCAGCTAATTGGGAGATACATATCTTAGACCACAGCCTAGCATAGCATCCTTGGGAGAGGGCTAGGGGTTTTCTAGACATGTGTAAGTTACACCAAATGGATCTTTCACCATAAACATGCTTAGCATCATGGAAATCCTTCTTGGTGATTGTATCGTCTTAAAATAGAAGCACTTCCATGTTAAGAGTGTTTAGCCCTCTGAGTAAGTGGTTTGGGGTCATGTTAAGCGCCTTGATTGGGTCTTTGCATGTATTTGGCTTTCTCCCCGTTTTCCACTTCTTCTCCGCACTTGATTTCTTCATTCTAGGTGAAATTAGGGTTAAGGTCTTAAGGACTTTCCTGATTTTCCCTCTTCTATGGTTCTATTTTCTAGGTAGGATTCAGAAATGAGACCTCCTAGTCCATCATCATATCATTCCGAGGATTTTTTGTCTGTTCCTGACACTGGGTCTTGTTCAGATATCAATTTCCAAGTTTCTGGCACTCCTGGAACTCCTATTGCAGAATTTGGCAAAATTAGGGTTTGAGGTCAAAGTCGACCTCGACCCTGACCAGGTCAGGATCGACCTCGACCTTGACCTCTTCCCGCCAAGATTTCAAAGTTTCATTTGCTAGTAATTTATCTTTCGGGATAATTATTTCCCGCTTCCGGGTCGGCTGTTTCGGGCTTCAAAATGGTAAATCCTTTAATGGTATTTAATCAAGGTATATTTTCTAAAGCTGAGGACCTAATTGGGATTTAATTCTTCAAGGTGGCCCTTCTAGAGGAGTGTGCCCTAGATCACTATAAAAGGAGGCCCTCCTCTCTCATTTTGACATCACTCGAACATCAAGTTTTCATGCTCAAGCTCTCAAGTTCTCAAGTGCAAGCAAGTCTTCAAGCATTCAAGTGTTCAAGCATTCATCTATCAAGGAGTTCCATTGTTAGCTATTGAAGGATTCAATCTCCTTGGAGCCCCCTTGAAGATCCATCCTTCTCCATTCATTCAAACCTTCTCATATGCAAAGATCAAATCAAGATTGGTGTTGAAGATCAAAATACCATTGATCGGAGACATCCAACATTCATTGAAGCATTCTTACTTGTGGATTTGAGGATTTGAATCCTCTACAAGGACTTCAACATAAGCAAGGTGATTTGTTTCAATTACTTTGTTTATGCACCATATATTTCAATTCAATTTCAAGGTTAATTCTTAAATTGGGGTTTGACCAAGGAAAACCCCCCATACAACCCAAAACCCCCATTTTCTTGCAGGTACAGGTGCGAAATCTCAGATCTGAGAGCGAATTTAGATACCCTTTTCAACAATCTTTCAGGATTTGCGAATAGAATCGAAATCAGACTTCAAATAAATAATGTGGTCTTTGACCTTTTAAAAGGTCAAAGTCGACCTGTGTGAATTTGGAGAAAGATTTCTGGGTTTTGTTCGCCTCGGCATTTCCAGTCTAGAATAGTTGACGAAATCTTCAGAAAGTTCATACAGAAGCTAGAATTCAGCATTTTTAGATCTTCCCTAATTCAAGGTTAGTATTTGTACTTAAATTATTTCAGATTTCAAGCTTAATCCAACTATAGGGAAGTATAGGATTTATTCTTTCTTTCATATTCTTCATAGATTGATTCAATTGTGTATTGACCTCTTGGTTGATCAAATTGGATCTCTCCTTTTGGAATTTGGATTTAGGAGTGAATCTTACATTTTCCCCACACACATACACAAATAGTGGTGATTCCAAATTACCATTATTCATTTTGGTGAACTCGACTAGCTCTCTTTCTGTAATGTCCCCGATTTAGCAATTCTTTGTAGTGAGCATAGTCAGTTCATCAATGCGACCCTCGTGAGCTGATAGTATGATTTGAGGGTCTCTGGGAGTTTCTAGGATAGACTTACTATTTTTGGTAAGTCTATTTTTAGACGTAGCTATTTCTGCCAAGGTAGTGCCTATTCCTGGTTGGGCAGTTGGATATGGGCTTTGCCAGAATTATTTTGATTGCAGTCTGTCAGTGCTGTGGCTTTGGAGTTTTATTTACGTTATTAAATTAAATTATCTTGGTTTAATTTAATAACTTGACTTTATAATATTATATTATAAAGTGGGAGTATTTTATAAAGCCAATTAAGTGAAATATTAAAAAGTGCTTTTTCAAAAAAGCACTATATATTCTATTCGAAAAAGCACTTGGGGGATCTTTTAATGCAATGATTATTTTCTTGAAGTTCATAAAATAGCTCTGGCTAGGGTTTCGAGGATGGATTCCTCATTCTCGTAATTTGAGCCATCTCTTGTGGGTGGTGAATTTTACTTCTATTTACATTCTGAATAGTTGTTATTCTCAGTTCGATGCTATTGTATATCGAATTGTTAAAGGGTTTCCAATCTGAAGAATATTATTGCTGAAGAATTGGATGCCGGGTTCAATTCAATCTGAATTCAATAAATTATCTGGAGGCGCGATTATTTATTTCTGAGGAATAAAAGGTTGGCGGTAGAATATTTGAATTAATTGTGGGACGGTATTTTGATTATACACTTCACGTGAGTCATAAATTTTGTGTGACTCATAGCTGGTTGCTTCTGGTTGCGGGTTGTCTTCAGACTGCAAACGGCTATTAATACAGCTCACACGATAGCTGTTTGGGCCCTTATCTCTTACCGCGGGGGCATCTGAATACAAGGGAAGGCAACGCGTGAGGGGTCTTAGTAATATCAGAGCCCTGTTTCATCTTTGGTGGCTAGCAAGTGTGGTTTTATCTGAGTTGCGAGAGCAGTCACACACAAGAAGGCAGTCACGTGACTACATCTGAAACCGCAACACTAATCCAAGCTGGTCGTGGCACCAATTTGGGGTGTTACAATATTTAATAAGTGGCAGATTAATAGGTGCCTGAATTCTCTACTAAATAAATCTATTTTAATACGATTTATGATGAGTATTAAAGCTTAAGTTAAATTTCAAAGATCATTCAAATTGTTTACATGTGATTTTTTGAAAGTTGGTGAAATTTATGTGTCACTATCTGGTTATTAAATTTGTAATTTATATAAAATCCGCAATTAAACATCAAATTTAGTGGACAATCTCCAAAGAGGCTACTCAAGCTCTTCACAGTGGTATCAGAGCAGAATTCTTGCCAGCCTGCAGGGTTAATTGGGTTCAACATGGCACAAAGGTTTAGGCCTGGTATGTTCTACTCCCATAGAGGTCCTAATTCTCCTCCTGGTGAGAGAGAACCTTAGATACAATTTGGTTGTATGGAAGATAGAGGTGCAGATGGTTTAGGTAATACAGGTCGTCCAGGTAATGCAGGTGGATCGAGTAATGCAGGTGGTTTAGGTAATTCAGAATATAGGGATGCTACTACTGCTTCAGAAGTAGATAGAGAAGTACGTGATACATTTTGGGGTATTGCAAAGGGACAACATCATGTTGCTAAGTTGTACTACAATAGTTATCTGATACATTACAGTGGATGACAATCCCTGTTGATCGGGGCCGAGACAGAGGTGCTCGGAGTGCTTCAGTTAGCTCTCATTGATCTAGAGCAAATGACAGGTCACGCATGAGTGATAGGATGAGAGCTGAGGATCATCTTAGGTAGGAGGACAGACATGACAGAGCAGGGCATGCTGGTGTTCATGATAGACCATAGCGTCCCATATTTTTGAGACTTGAGGTGGATGCGGTTAGCACTAAATCTGAGGCCGCTCCATTTGTAGATGATATCATTGCACATTATGCTGAGTGGGATGCCTTACCACATGCGATAAAACAAAACCTAAATTTTGATAGGTATCTATCATAGAAACGTGATCACACAAGGGGTAGACCGGTGCCTGATAGACAGAGGCCTATGGATATAGATTTATGCTAGGCTACTAACAAAATGATTCTGGATCATTTTGATGGCAGTGGTAAGGTGACAACACGAGCTTGGGTCCACAAGTTGGACACTTATTTATCTTTACATCCTATGTCTGAGGAGGACGCCATTCATTTTGCTGTGCTACATCTGGATGGTATAGCCCATGACTAGTGGTACCATGGGTTGGTGTCACTTCAACACGATCAGATCTTTTATTATCGGGAGTTTGTGGATAGATTGATTGAAAGGTTTGATAGGAAGGATCCTGAAACATATTTCAGAGAATTGGCTCAGTTGCGACAGATAGGTAACCTGGAGACCTTTATCAGTGAGTTCCAGTGGTTGTCTGTTATGGTCTATGACATTTCAGAGAGGAGGAGAGTTATGCTCTTTGTGGAGGGGCTGATGGAGCCTACCAGAGGATGGGTTAAGTCTTTGGACCCACCGACTTTGCAAGAAGCTATGAAAAAGGGAAGGAATTTGGAAGCATCAACTCCACAAAATAGATTTGCTACGAGACCTTCCAACACTTCTTATGACAGGGCAGCACCTAAAAGGGATGATAGAGCTGATTCTAATCATCCTACAGCAGGTCCCTTGGATCAAGAAACATTAAATGATCTAAGGAGAAGGAGATTGTGTTTTCATTGTAGAGGGCCTTACGATTTGAATCATGATTGTCCCTTGAAACCAAAGGGAAAGAATAAAATGATGGAATGGTTTTATGAAGATGAAGATGATTCTAAATTTTCGGGACAGCGAGTTGATGATGAGCATTATTCACATGAGGATCCAGTAAATGATGATGAATAGGTGGGGAAATCTGATTTCAAGGTTGTGTACCTCACAAGCATAAAAAAGGAAGATTCCTTTAGGATGATTGGGCTCTTAGAAGGGTAGTGAATCATTGCTCTCTTTGACATAGGAGCTACTCATAATTTTATTGACTCTCGTTTGGTGGCTAAGAGGGGATTTGAAACTAAAGATTTTGAAGGACTTAGAGTGCAGGTAGCTGATGGTTACTCTCTCAAGTGTAATAAAAGGATTTCTGAGCTTCCTATAAAGCTGAATAATTACTCCTTCAAGGTAGATTTCTATGTGGTTGACATGGGAAGCATAGACATAGTTCTTGGCATGAGCTGGTTGCATTCGCTTAAAGACATACACATGAACACGGAAAGGATGGAATTGAGGTTCATCAAGGATGGCCAGACACACATTCTTAAGGCCATACATGGTGGTGAGTTGAAGACTATTTCCCACAACTGTATGCAGCGTTTGGTGAGGCATGATGATGTTATTAATTAGGTAGTAGAGTGCAGGGTGTTGTCTACATCAGAGAACATAGATGGGCCAGCCTATCATCTGGATATTCAACAGCTCAGGATTAAACACTCCAAAGTGTTTAATGATTTACCTTATGGTAGACCACTTGACAGAGGAATTGAGCACATTATTGAGCTTGAGGAGGGCACTAAGCCCATCATGATTACCCCTTATCGGCATCCCAAGTGGTTGAAGGATGAAATTGAGAAGACAATTCAGGAGTTGCTCACTATGGGACACATTAGGCCAAGTAAATCTCCTTTTGCTTCATCTGTTGTTCTAGTGAAGAAAAAGGATGGATCACTCAGGATGTGCATAGACTACCGGATGTTGAATAAGAAAACAATTAAGAACTGGTACCCGATTCCTCACATAGATGAGCTCATTGATGAGTTACATGGGGCTAAATTCTTCTCCAAGATTGATTTGAGATCTGGATACCATCAGATCAGAGTTCGAGAGTAGGATGTGGAGAAGACAACATTCAGATGTCACTATGGACATTTTGAGTTCTTAGTCATGCCTTTCGGTTTAACTAATGCCCTGGCTACCTTCCAGTCTACTATGAATAGAGTCTTCCATGGGCAGTTAAGGAGGTTTGTTCTGGTGTTTTTTGATGATATATTAGTTTACAGTAAGACTTGGGATGAGCATGTAGTACATTTGGATACATTGCTTGACATTGTTGATGAGGCTTCCTTGTTTGCTAAGGAGTCCAAGTGTGCCCTAGGTACGACAGAGTTATTGTATTTGGGGCATATTATCAGCTCAGAGGGAGTTTGCATGGACTTGGACAAGGTTCGTGCTATTTTGGAGTGGCCTACACCTGGGAACTTGACACAGCTGAGGGGATTCATTGGTTTGTCAGCTTTCTATCAGAGATTTGTGTTAGGATTTTCTAGGCATGCATCACCGCTTACTGATTTAACTTGTAAGGGTGCCTTTGTTTGGACTGATCAGGCACATGAGAGTTTTGAGAAGTTCAAAGTGATTATGACTACATGCCCAGTTTTGGCATTACTGGATTTTACAAGACCCTTTGAGTTGCATTGTGATGCCTCAGGGGAAGGTATTGGAGCAGTTCTATCTTAGGATTGCCACCCTATTATTTTTGAGAGTCGTAAGCTCAGGGATCCTGAGAGGCTATTTAGTATTTATGACAAGGAAATGTTGGCCATTATGCATGCTTTGGCCAAATTCAGACAGTACCTAGTGGGGAGTAAATTTTGTATCAAAATAGATCATAATAGTCTGAAACATTTCCTTGGACAGCGGGATCTGAATGAGAGGCAACAGAAGTGGGTTAGTAAGTTGCAATCTTATGACTTTGATATTTCTTATATCAAAAGTACTTAGAATGTGGTAGCTGATGCCCTTTCTCGGAGGCCCCACTTGTGTGTGATTTCAGAGATTTATGAGGATTGGAGCCATAGGATTGTTGCTGAGTATGCTCGGGATCAGTGGGCTTCTAGTGTTGTTGATGGCAGTATACAGGACAACGAGTATACTCTTATGGATGAGCTGATCATCTACAAGGGAAGGATATATTTGGTCCCAGGGTCTAGTGCCAAATAGATCATTTTTTGAGCTTTCCATGATTCGCCCTTGGCAGGACATCCAGGTTTCTTTAAGACCTATAGGCAGATTCGTGAGAGGTTCATGTGGAAAGGGCTAAAGACTGATGTCCAACAGTATGTTCGTGAATGCTCTGTTTGTCAATAGAACAAACAGGAGCATACTTATCCTGCAGGGTTGTTGCAACCACTTCCTATTCTTGAAAGGAAGTGGGCCTGTCTTTCTATGGATTTTATTGTGGGCTTTCCGAAAGCCCAAGGCAAGGATTGTATTTTCATGGTGGTGGATCGTCTCACTAAGTATGCTCATTTCTTTCTAATTACCACCACTTTCTTAGCTGTGCAGTTGGCTGAGCTTTTCTTCTAGGAGGTTTTCAGGCTACATGGTTTGCCTCAGACTATTGTGAGTGATCGTGACAGCCGCTTTATGAGTCATTTCTAGCAAGAGCTCTTCTGGTTATGTGGTACAAAATTGACTCCCAGCACTAGTTACCACCCTTAGACTGATGGCTAGACTGAGATAGTGAATAAATGGGTGGAGGGCTACTTGCGGAATTATGTTTCTTCACAGCAGTGAACTTGGGTGAAGTGGATACATTTATGTGAGTTTTTTTAGAACTCCACTCACCACATGTCTATTCAGATGACTCCATTTCAAGCTTTATATGGGTATGATCCTCCCAGTTTCATGGATTTGCTGTGTAGTGACAGCCGGGTGCCCAGTGTAGGTGACATGTTACAGGATGGTCAGGATATTTTGCGAACATTGAAAGATAATATACAGAGGGCTCAAAATCAGCAGAAACAATATGCTGATCAAAGGAGGACTGCTCATTTTTTTCAGGTCGATGATATGGTTTATTTGATGTTGCAGCCCTATAGACAGTCTTCTATCAAGAAGAGCGCAACTAAAAAGCTTAGGCCCCGTTATTATGGACCTTTTCAGGTAGTTTGCCGGGTGGGAGAGGTTGCTTATGAGCTAGGTTTACCTCTTGACAGCAAGGTTCATAATGTTTTTCATGTCTCACGCCTCAAGAAGGCATTGGGTCAACATGTTGTACCTTCTTCTACGTTACCTCCCTTGGATGATGAGGGCAGATTGGAGTTGGTTCCTGTGGCTATATTGGAGACCAGCGAGAGGCATCTGCGGCATAGAGTTGTTAGAGAGTTTTTGGTAAAGTGGTATGGACTTCCTGATGAGGATGCCACTTGGGAGCTTGAGGACATTTTGCAACACTCGGGACTGCGATTGCTTGGGGACAAGCAATCTTGGGGAGGGAGGACTGTAATGTCCCCGATTTAGCATGTCTTTGCAGTGAGCATAGTTAGTTCATCAATGCAACCCTCGTGAGATGACAGTATGATTTGAGGGTCTCTGGGAGTTTCTAGGATGGACTTACTATTTTTGGTAAGTCTATTTTTAGTCGTAGCTATTTCTGGCAGGGTTGTGCCTATTCCTAGTTGGGCAGTTGGATCTAGGCTTTGCCAGAATTATTTTGATTGCAGTCTGTCAGTGTAGTGGCTTTGGAGTTTTATTGAAATTATTAAATTAAATTATCTTGGTTTCATTTAATAACTTGACTTTATAATATTATATTATAAAGTGGGAGTATTTTATAAAGCCAATTAAGTGAAATATTAAAAAGTGCTTTTTCAAAAAAGCACTATATATTCTATTCGAAAAAGCACTTGGGGGATCTTTTAATGCAATGATTATTTTCTTGAAGTTCATAAAATAGCTCTGGCTAGGGTTTTGAGGATGGATTCCTCATTCTCGTAATTTGAGCCATCTCCTGTGGGTGGTGAATTTTACTTCTGTTTACATTCTGAATAGTTGTTATTCTCAGTTCGATGCTGTTGTATATCGAATTGTGAAAGGGTTTCCAATCTGAAGAATATTATTGCTGAAGAATTGGATGCTGGGTTCAATTCAATCTGAATTCAATAAATTATCTGGAGGTGCGATTATTTATTTCTGAGGAATAAAAGGTTGGCGGCAAAATATTTGAATTAATTGTGGGATGGTATTCTGATTATACACTTCACGTGAGTCATAAATTTTGTGTGACTCACATCTAGTTGCTGCTGGTTGTGGGTTGTCTTCAGATTGTAAACAACTGTTAATACAACTCACATGATAGTTGTTTGGGCCCTTATCTCTTACCGTGGGGGCATCTGAATACAAGGGAAGGCAACGTGTGAGGGGTCTTAGTAATATCAGAGCCCTATTTCATCTTTGGCGGCTAGCAAGTGTGGTTTGATCTGAGTTGTGGGAGCAGTCACACACAGGAAGGCAGTCACGTGACTACATCTGAAACTGTAGCACTAATCCAAGCTGGTCGTGGCACCAATTTGGGGTGTTACAATATTTAATAAGTGGCAAATTAACAGGTGTCTGAATTCTCTACTAAATAAATCTGTTTTAATATGATTTATGATGAGTATTAAAGCTTAAGTTAAATTTCAAAGAGCATTCAAATTGTTTACATGTGATTTTTTGAAAGTTGGTGAAATTTATGTGTCACTATCTGTTTATTGAATTTGCAATTTATATAAAATCCGCAATTAAACATCAAATTTAGTGGACAATCTCTGAAGAGGCTACTCAGGCTCTTCACACTTTCTTTTTGGTGTTAGATTTTCTTTTATCTTGTTAGTATTAGATTTTTCCTTTGTGATTGATCTTGTATGCTAATTAGATTTCCTATTCATCCTTTATGTGTTCTTAGTTTAGTTCATTTGCATTATATTGGTTTATGAGCTTTATTACCACTAGTCCTACTTATAACATTCCGGTTAGAAGAAGTCATAGACTCATGGGTGCCTTTGAGCTTGAATCTTCTCCTTTCCTTAGGATCCCCGATGATAACTTGATTCTTCATGATTCTAATCCTACTATGGAGCAGAACTCTTCTCACTCATCTCATGATGAGGATGATGCTTTAAGGGTTCCTCCTAAACAAGTCCAAAAACTTTCCACTGAACTTGATAAAATGGGTAATTGGCTTCTTCAAGAAAACCATGGTCAAGATTCTATTCAAGCTATAGAGGCTCTTAAGAAAGTTCTCCATGATAGTGATCAAGGTGTTAACCTCTTGTGTGGTATTACTCATCTTGTGCATTCCAATGTTAAACCTTTAACTCAAGAGGCTCAAGATTTAGGTTTCACTGCTCCTATCACTAGTGTTGAACCTTCTTCTAATCCTTTACCTAGTATTCCTATCTATACTCCTCCTTTGGTGACTGTGATGGTTCCCTTTGTTCCTATGAGTGTTCCCCCCATGTCCCTTCCTATATCACAACCTTCATATCATAGTGTTCCTTTCACTTATTCCACTCCACTTCCAAATGTAGTTCCTAGTGTTCCTCTAGTTGTGTCTTCTATTCATGCAGCTTCTTACACTTTACCTGGTGTGTCTAATGTTGCTACTCCTCCTATTTCCTCTACTGATTCCACCATCATCAGTTTGGCTCAAACCATATCATCCTCACAACAACAACTTGCTTCCTTAACTCAAAACAAGTTTAGTATTCCTACATGTGACATGGGAAGTCCTTTGTCTAGGGATATTATCGGAAATCCTATTCCTCAACAAGTCAATATGCCTCATCTTGAGAATTATAATGGAAAGGGAGATCTTGTTCATCATGTTAAAACATTCCAAATCCTTTGTAGTGATTATGCTCATGACCATAGGATTTTAGCCAAACTGTTTGCTTGAACCTTTCGTGACAAGGCCTTACAATGGTATTGTTCCTTGCCTCCTTATTCAATTGATTCCTTTCCACAACTTTCTAATGCCTTTATTCAACAATTTCAAAACAATATTGGCCCGCAAGTGTCTTTGACTGATTTAATGCATTGTAAACAAAGTGCTAAAGAAAAGTTAACTGAATTTATTGGTAGATTTAAGCATTTGCATGCTCAGATTTCTTATCCTGTTCTTGATATTGATATTCAACATATGTTTATTTCAAATTTGCAAAAGGATATTAGAGATAAGATTCTGCTTACTGAATTTACCTCTTTTCAACAACTTTGTGTAGCACTTCATCATTATCAATTACAAGTGAGTCAATAATTATGTCAAGATAACCAAACAAGCGAATGCAGTTGCTGATCAGGTTGTTGTTGCATCTCATAATGCCACTTCTGCATCCACTGCTTTTCGATTAAATCGTATATTTACTCCTCTTTCTGAAACTTTACATGCTATTATGAATAGGTTGTTAGCTGCTAATATCATTACTTTACCTCCTATTCGACCTCTTTTACCTACTACGATTGCATCTAAATCTTTTGATCAAAATGCTTTTTGTCAATATCATCATCAGAATGGCCATGATACTAAGAGATGTTATTCTTTAAAACATAAGTTCTAAGATCTCATTGATGCTAAAGCTTTATCTGTTGATAATCTGGATAGTAGTGGGAATCAATCTGTCTCTCCTCCTAATCAGAACCTCCAAATCTATACGAATCCCTTACCTACGCATGATACTAATACTATTGCTCAACCATCTGCTATGAAAATTGTATATGATTCAAAGATGGATGATCTTAATCATGTCGTTAATCAAGTGGAGCATGTTGCTAAGCCTATATCTCCACCTCAACCTTCACTTCAAGTTCTATCTCACCCTCAAGATAAACCCAAACCTAAAGTGAAACCTCAACCTAAACCTCAACCACAAATTAAGGATAAAAGACCTCGGGAACTTTTGATTACCTTTGATGACTCTGAGATTGTTAAGGCTCATGATAGTCCCCTTTACATTGCTGCTAGGGTTGCTCGGATACCTACTTGTGGTTGTCTTGTTGATCCTACCTCCTTAGTCAATGTTATCACTGAAGAAAATCTTTTTATGAAAAGATTACAACATGACTTCTATGATACATCAGATGTGTGGATTCAAACTTGTAATGGTTTTCTTTATCCCTCATTTGGTTCTATTACTTTACCGGTTGAACTTTTTGGAAAACTTGTGAACACTACCTTTGTTGTGGTTCCTACTTCTGATCAATTTCAAGTTAAGCTAGGTTTGCCTTGGCTAACTACTATGCATGCTGTTGTTTCACCTATACATAAGTGTCTTAAGTTCATTCATGATGGCAAAGTGAAGACAATCAATCATAGTCTATATCAACCTTCTAGGCCTAGAGATTGTGCTGCTCTGGATTTCTTTTGGCCTTCCTTACCTAATTCATGTCCTCCTCGCCCTAAAAATCTTTTTCAATCATATCAAGCCTATAAGCATCATAAGATTCTTCAATTAAGCATACCTCCTATGGATCTTAATTGTGGTCTTTTACCTACACCTTCAATACCTCCTTCAACTATGGCTTCTAGTTCTGTTAATCAAGTTCCTCCTACTAAATCTATCAAAGATCATGTGATTGCTCCTCCTATGGTTGATAATCCTATTGATCTTCCTACAGAACCTGTGAAGGATCCTACGATTGTTCCTCCTAGTTCTCAACCTATTTCAAATAAATCAAAACGTAACCAATCTACTAATGAACGTCGTAAAAAATGTCGTGCTCATGCTATAGCTAAAAGATCTCTACTTTCTGCGGATACACCTATGCATAATGTTGTTACTAATAATGAAGTTCACATGCATGATTATGATGATTCTATTCATATCTTAGATCCTATTTTGATTGATTTGGATGACGAAGATACTCTTGATGATACTGATAATGTTACTAATGAATATGAGACTATTGACATTGACATTGATTTGCCGAATATGCTTTCATCTCAATTAACTCTTACACCTAGTATCGAACATAGTGATTCTCAAGAGGATCCTTGTTTGGAACTGGCTATCATTCCTACTATATTGGATATAGTCCCTCTTGCGAGTTACCCACCTACCCTAAATGATATACAACAAGATGGGGAAAGTAGGTGACACGCTTGATCGGCTGGTCCTTCGTGGTAGCTTTGTTGTGTGTTTTCCTTCTGTACTGTGCTTCTCCCATAATGTATTTGCTAAATGTTGTTAGATTATTTTATACGATCCTTGTTACTTAGTTGGTACAAGGTGATGAAGGAATCAAAACTGTTGTTCAAATTCCTCTATATGTATCTCTATTCTTCTATGCATTGTTCAATGTTATGTTGTAACTGTGCTATTATTCGTAAATGTTTCCTTGTGTAATCTGCTTGGATTCGAGATATGGTAGCACTAATTCTTTTTGGTCTCCATGTCATGGTCCGAAAATATTCTCCTTCGTATATCTTATGTGATCTTTCCTCCTTTGTGATTGTAGTTCTACTTCCTTTGGGGAATGATGTCAATTCATTTGCAATAATATCATATATATATATTATCTTATGATCATACTGACCCCATGGTAGGTAGATCCCTTCCATGTTCTCTGTATGTTTATGTGTTATTTCCCTTGATTTGTCTTCATTTGGGGGCATCTCGACGTGGAAACATAATCAATGGAGTTGTTTATGTTTCCGTTAAAGCCATTGCTCCTGTTAAAATGTCAGCAATGCCTTTAACGTGGGGGCATACGCTCTGCTCACTTATTACACACGCACTTATGAAAAAATTCAAAACATGCTAAATCTTCTAAAGGTAACGCACATAAGTTGCTAAATCCTGAGGAAGACACACACTTTAAATTTACTTTTCAATCTTTCTTTTTGGATTAAGAACTAATCCTTAAAGTATGAATTTATATTAGGATCTCTTGATCCCTCCAATTTCAAATACACATATATTGTGATCCCTTAAGGTTGGAAGTGTCCTTAAGACTGGATCTCTTTTTGTTTTTTATTTATTCTTATGGAATAGGATACTCCTAAGGATAAATCCTTGATGGGTTGACTAGTGAGTAGCCACATTCACTAGGCGGTTCAATTCCATCTTTCCAGTTGCACCTTTTTCCTGTGTGGTTCACAATGGGACATAAGTTCTTATTGGGTGAGGTAATCACACTTTTTCTTTCTTTCTTTAGAGATGTCTCCCTTATCTATGATTTAAGAGTCGATGAAGACTTGAGTCCCTGGGGGCTTGGGATTTCTCTTTGTCCCTTAGATTACGATAAGATTATCTTGTTATTTTTATCTCCTTTACCAAGAGTTTGCATCGAGTCCATACTCTTGCTAAAGTGGGGGCTTAATGTATCATGTTAAGAGCATTTAGCCCTCCGAGTAAGTGGTTTGGGGTCATGTTAAGTGCCTTGATTGGGTCTTTGCATGTATTTGGCTTTCTCCCCATTTTCCACTTCTTCTCCGCATTTGATTTCTTCATTCTAGGTGAAATTAGGGTTAAGGTCTTAAGGACTTTCCTAATTTTCCCTCTTCTATGGTTCTATTTTCTAGGTAGGATTTAGAAATGAGACCTCCTAGTCCATCATCATATCATTCTGAAGATTTTCTATCTGTTTCTGACACTGGGTCTTGTTCAGATATCAATTTCCAAGTTTCTAGCACCCCTAGAACTCCTATTGCAGAATCTAGCAAAGTTAGGGTTTGAGGTCAAAGTTGACCTCGACCCTGACTAGGTCAGGGTCAACCTTGACCCTGACCAGGTCAGGGTCGACCTTGACCTTGACCAGGTCAGGGTCGACCTTGACCCTGACCAGGTCAGGGTCGACCTTGACCTTGACCAGGTCAGGGTCGACCTTGACCCTGACTAGGTCAGGGTCGACCTCGACCTTGACCTCTTCCCGCTAAGATTTCAAAGTTTCATTTGCCGGTAATTTATCTTTCGGGATAATTATTTCCCGCTTTCGGGTCGGCTATTTCGGGCTCTAAAACTGTAAATCCTTTAAAGGTATTTAATCAAGGTATATTTTCTAAAGGTGAGGACCTAATTGAGATTTAATTCTTCAAGGTGGCCCATCTAGAGGAGTGTGCCCTAGATCACTATAAAAGGAGGCCTTCCTCTCTCATTTTGACATCACTCGAACATCAAGTTTTCATGCTCAAGCTCTCAAGTTCTCAAGTGCAAGAAAGTCTTCAAGCATTCAAGTGTTCAAGCATTCATCCATCAAAGAGTTCCATTGTTAGCTATTGAAGGATTCAATCTCCTTGGAGCCCCCGTGAAGATCCATCCTTCTCCATTCATTCAAACCTTCTCATATGCAAAGATCAAATCAAGATTGGTGTTGAAGATCAAAATACCATTGATCGGAGACATCCAACATTCATTGAAGCATTCTTACTTGTGGATTTGAGGATTTGAATCCTCTACAAGGACTTCAACATAAGCGAGGTGCTTTGTTTCAATTACTTTGTTTATGCACCATATATTTCAATTCAATTTCAATGTTAAGTCCTAAATTGGGGTTTGACCAAGGCAAACCCCCCATACAACCCAAAACCCCCATTTTCTTACAGGTACGGGTGCAAAATCTCATATCTGAGAGTGAATTCGGATACCCTTTTCAGCAATCTTTCAGGATCTACGAACAGAATCGGAATCAGACTTCAAATAAATAATGTGGTCTTTGACCTTTTAAAAGGTCAAAGTCAACCTGTGTGAATTTGGAGAAAAGATTTTTGGGTTTTGTCCACCTCGGCATTTCCAATCCAGAACAGGTGACGAAATCTTCAAAAAATTCATACAGAATCTAGTATTTAGCATTTTCCAGATCTGCCCTAATTCAAGGTTAGTATTTGTACTTCAATTATTTCAGATTGCAAGCTTAATCCAACTATAGGGAAGTATAGGATTTATTCTTTCTTTCATATTCTTCATAGATTGATTCAATTGTGTATTGACCTCTTGGTTGATCAAATGGGATCTCTCCTTTGGGAATTTGGATTTAGGAGTGAATCTTACATTTTCCCCACACACATACACAAATAGCGGTGATTCCAAATTACCATTATTCAGTGATATACTTCCTAACATGGTCCCAGGCTTTCCATATGGATCTAAAAACAACAGAGCCTTGAATGTTGACTGGGAAGTTACCAATAATTAAATCACAAAAAGGAAGATTCTTCCAAGACTTGGCTTTTTTCAGAATGCCTCTTTCAATATTATACCTAACAAGAACCTTCCATGGATCGTTACCATCCATAGAGTGAAAGATCCATTTGGCACATAGAGCAGTACCTTGAATTTTTAGATCCTTTAGTCCTAATCCCCCAAGGAGTTTATCAATGTGGCATCAATCCCACTTGACCGCATGCATCTTTTTATTGCCTTTACCATCAAACCAAATAAAGTTCCTAGCGGCTTTCTGGATTTGTAAAATTTGGTAATTGCTGAACATCTAGGCAAAGGAGTAGTAAATACTATAGGAGGACAAAATCTTTTGGAAAACTTGAACCCTGCCAGCTAAAGATAAAGATCTGTTATGCCACTTATTCAACTTCTTATCAAATTTTTCCTTGATCCATAACCACATGTCCTTGAGGGAGGGCTCAATAGAAAAGGGAATGCCTAAGTATTTAACAATTTTTTGAGGCCCACCCCATTTGAAGTTGTACTGTTTAAACCATTCAGGAGGCTTCTCCTCCCAACCCAGACATATGGATTTGGATTGAGATAATCGAGCACCATAAATTGTGCAGAATATATTAAGCTTGGATTGCAAGGCTTCAATGTTATTAGAACTAGCCTCAAAGAAAATGGCAGTATCATCAGCGAACTGGTAGTTGATAAGCTCATCATTATTGGGAAGATATATGCCTCTAACCTCAAGGGACAAATAGTTATCTCTAAGAATGTAGTATAGGGCTTCTAAAGCTATGACAAAAAGAGCAGGAGATAGAGGACAACCTTGTCTGATGGAACGACCAAGGGGGAAGGGATCAGATAGGGAACCATTGACATCCACTTGGGCACATGCATCACTAAGCAGCACATGAACCGAATTACAAAAGATAGTAGGGAAACCAAAGGCCTCAAGCATCATAAGGATACATTTCCATTCAACTCTGTCATAGGCTTTTTCAAAATCAAGGAGCAGCATCGTAGAGTTTTGGTGAGAGCAATTAGCCCAATCCATGGTTTCCCAGCTGGTGATTAAGTTCTCAAGAATATATCTTCCTTTGATGAAGCCAGTCTGGGTAGCATAGATAAATTTGGGCAGGATATCCACAAGCCTAAGAGCTAGGATCTTGGCCAAAATCTTATAAGAGACGTTGAGGAGCGTAATAGGCCTCCAATTCTTAATGAGGGATTTATCCCCATCTTTGGGGATAAGCTTAATAATACCAATATTAATAATGGATCCAAGAGAGCCATTAGCAAGAGCCTCCAAATATATGTCTTGAAGATCCTTGCAAATCCAGTCTATGTTAGCTTTATAGAATTCCACAGGGAGACCATCCGGGCCAGGGCCATTATTCAAGGATTTAATAGCTTTTTCAATTTCTTCCAGAGATATATTCTCAAATAAAATATCAATATCAGCTCTAGACAATCTTTTAGGGATAAGAGGTTTACAATTGTTTCTAAGATCAGCATCTTCTTTAGAGTCCTCAGAAGTGAAAAGATTCATATAATAATCCGCAAAAGCCTTTTTAATGATGTCAGGGTCCAAAGTGTCCTAGTTGTCAACTAAAAGCCTATCAATGGATTCATTGGAATGCTTATGCTTAATGAGATTAAAGAAGAACTTAGAGATATGTTCCCCAGCCTGGATCCAATGGGCACAGGATCTAATCTTAGCACTACGGATCTTAATTTGTTGATGTTTTCTCAAGGCATCCTTGGTAGAGATCACACAGGAGACGAGGTCAATATTGGAGGGGTCATTCTGGATGTTTTTCAACACCTCTTGGAGGTCAGAGGAGAGACGTTTCTCAATAAATCTAAAATCTTTGGCTTTCTTTTGACCAATGGTTTTAAGCAAGCATTGCCAAGCAGGGAGATTCATATTCCATTGTCAGTATGGGAGCAATTGGGGGAGTTGAACTTGTTGATGTGCCGAATGATTTGAATGGTAGCCAAGACATCTTCATCATCAAGAAGGTTGGTATTCAGAATAAATTTGGAATTGGGAACTCTATTATGAACAGGGGAGTTATTAATGCTGATGCAGGCAGAGATAGGGTGATGGTCGGAGAGGGTAGTGGAAGTGGCGAGGACAAAGTTATTCTGGTTGTCAAGGAGGAAGGAAAAGAAGTTCTTGTTACCATAAAATCGGTCAGTCTTGAGTAGATTCGGGAGGGGCCTTGTTGGTAGTTACACCAAGTATACCATAGCCCCAGACTATTGTCCCTATTGCCAACTAAGGGGTCAAAGAGAAGCTTAGAGTCTATCATCTTATTCCAGTGAATTTTTTCATTATCTTTCCAAGTGAATGGGATACCTCCAGATTTATCTTGTTGGGATTCCACCATGTTGAAATCCCCTCCAATAAGCCACGGGATATCAGGGAGGGTAGCCAACCAGTCCCAAAGGTTAGCCCTATCCTTAGAGTCATTAGGGGCATAAACATGACAGATGCTAAAAACATAATTTTTATAGTTGATAGTAATCCAAACAACTCTTTGATAGGGGGATGTGCCATTTCCCGTGATACAACATCCCCATTTGGGATTGATCAGCAAAGAAATTCCACCCCTGCCTCTAGAATGTGCAGTACAAAATTTAATTGCATTATTCCAGATGAAATTAAGATTGGTTTCAAGCATGAAACCAATAGCTTTGATTTCTTAAAGCATAAGAAAATCTATAGAGTTATAGGTATCAAGGAAACACTTAATAACAAATTTCCTATTCGGGAACTCGAGACCCCTCACATTCCAAGAAATGCAATTCATGAGGAAACATGTGAGGGGGTAGAGCACGCCACATTAGCCTCGTTAGTTGAGGGCATAAATTGACTAGAGCTATCCGCATTCTTCTTGCCAGAGGATTCATTTTTGGAGACTAAAGCCCTCCCCCTCTGTTTCGAACCAAGGGTGTCAATTTTGGAGTCATCTTCATTATCAGATTGAGAGTCCACCTCCATGGAGGGTGTACCAAAGAAGATATTAGCCGGAGGGATAATTTCAAGGGAGCAATCATCTCCTAACTCTTTTAAGACTTTGATTAGGGGATTTTGAGATGGTCCTGAGGTAATACGCTTGTTAGAGCAGACAATATCTAAGCCAGGGGAGCTAGTGGGGTTAGCGGAGACAATATCTAAGATAGGGGAACCAGTTTGCTTATCCTAGGAAGGAGGGTTATTCGAACAGGAGGGGTTCAAGTGTTTAGCCTGCTGAGGTGTAACAAGATTCGCGTTCTCATTATTAGTGGCATTTCTTCTACATTTTTTAGTAACAGTTTGGAAGTCATCGTTCGTAATCATGGTTTCTATAGACATGACCAAAAAGGAGATAGGGGGCTGAAGGGTAGGGAAGGCAGGAGAGGTGGAATCCAAATTAGGTAAGGGTTTAGAGGGCACCTCCACTTGAGTGATCTTGTTAGCAGGAGGATCTACAAAAGGATTGGTCAGGTTAGAGGAGCAGAGAGGGCAAGGACTTCCTCATGTACAGCCTTAGGAGACCAAGCCAAAGCACGGAAGGATGTGGATCCAATAGTTCAGTATTATTTTTTCTGGACTTCGGCTTGAGATTTACCATTAGTAAAGAAAACAACAAATAAACCTTTTTGTATTTGCCTATAGAATGAAATATGAAACCCCATCTTAAGATTCCAATAATTGTGAAACCAGTCATCCAAAAATTTCATAGGAGGGCATTTATCCAATTCCACAGTAGAGAAGAAAATCGCTATGTTCTTTAACCTATTCTTCTCCTTAACAATTTTAGCAAGCATCTCTATGTTAGGAGTGACAGAGAAAGGAGCCGAAGAAATCGTAGAGCTCTTACCGGGTATGGTGACATCATGGGCACCAGAAATGCTAAATTTTGCCTTCGCATCCACGACACCACCAGTATTGGCGACCACTTCTAAGAAGGACTTGGGTTTAATAGAGGGATTAGGATTGATATTAATGCCACCATTAAGACTTGTGGCCTTCGGCGAGTTGGCATGGGGAGTGGGGTGTACGGCCTCTGCCAAACGACAAAGAGCGGGAGAAGGAGAGCCATTCATACTGGGTGCATTACAATAAAAATTTGAAATGCTCACACCTATTTTGTCATCACTGCCGGAGACACCCAGTTGTCGCTCGTCATCCCGGGCCTTCCTATCGGAAGTCGCCACCTCGACCACACAAAAAAAATGTGGTCAGATCTCACTGCAAATTTTTGCTGCTCAAGATCTCTAAAAATCATAATTCATAGCTTATAACTTGTCCTGTCAATATGAATTATTTTATTTGAATACTATTAAATTTATATAATAGATTACAATCTTGGCATTACAAATAGGGTAAGATATAAATTACAAACATGGTTAGATATAATATTTAATTAAATTAGGCCTCCAATTGAAATAAATACTTTTAACTATTAAAATTATAATTAAAGTTGACCATATAGTTATGACATTATTATTTGAATTAGAATTATTAATTAAAATATATTTAATACTTATGCAAAACTTATTGAAATTAGAATTAATTTTTACATATACAATTATAATTATAATTATAATTAATTGCACAATAAAGGCAAGTACTAGCCACTTTGTAGCACTTATTAAAACAATATAACAATCTAACTTTTCATTTTTTATTCATGGCAACGGGGGTTAAATCTACTCATACTCAATCTAGTGAAAGATTGCATGTTTTGATATTCATAACTATTTCACATTTACAAATTCTAATTATAATCTTTCATGAAAGGAAAAATTATATATATTTAATATTTTTAATTTTACTACATTGCCCATTTAGATTTTTGGTACCATTGGGTAATTTGTTTAATTGTTGGTGATTTTTTTCAACAAATCTAAGTGTTATTGGTTTCACTCTATTGTGTTAAAACAATGTAATTATCTCAAATTCTCTTTGGTTGATGTGGTGATGGGATTCCGCCCTACCCCCTACCCCCTACCCCTACGATGTGTAAGGGCCCTACTATTTGAAGGGGCCCCCCTTTCAGATTATTGCTTCAGATGTAGGGCCTTCTCAATAGTAGGGGTTGGTGCAGAGGCCCCTAAATTCTATGGCCCCCCCTTTACCCCCCCTATGAGAAGTTGTAGGGCTTATCATAGAGGGGGTAAAGGGGCTGGGGTCTAACTAGAATTCCCCAGTATCACACCCGAGTTATTGGTTTCACTCTGCTTTATTAAAACAATGTAATTATCTCAAATTCTCTTTGGTTGATTTGGCGATGTCACTCTATGGGACAACTTTGTTTTTCATTCACAACAATGAGGATTTAATCTAATGAAAAATTGCATGTTCAACTTGTACAACTATTTCACATTTGCAAATTCTAATTTGGATTTTTGAATCAAACTTTTTTGTAAGTCTGTACAATAGTGAAAGTAGATTGTATTATAGATTGCACTGATGATGACACAACTATTTAATAAATTATAGTGTATAAAATTGTTATTGATTTCAAAAGAAATTATTCAACTCTTAAAAATAACTATCAATAACAAAAAAATTAAACATGGTATTCTTGTTGAAAAGATTTGATTTTACATGGATAACCTAATCAATTTTATTATGCAAACAACTTTTAGCGAAGAATCCAACTTGGATGAACATTAAATAAAAAACTGAAAAAAAATGTTTCTTTACATTTTATTAAACATAATTATTTAATAAATGGCAGTGTATAAAATTGTAATGATTTTAAAAGAAATTGTAAAATTGTTTTTGATATATATAAACAACAAAATCAAGGGTGCTAGCCCATACAGACAAGCTACATAGGCTTAGCAGAGAAATAACAGGAACATGTTAACAACACATTAACAACACACCAAGAAAATAAAAAACTTAAAGTAGCAATACGATAAGAGTTCAGAATCGAGCTAATAACGGCCAACATAAGAACCATATAACTAGTCATATGATTACTATAACAAAATAAACCTAGCATAATCAACAACATACTAATAATACCAGTCAATAACAACACAGAGTCTTAAAAAGCACCATAGTAATAAAAATACTATAGGCACCATAGGCCTTATAGAGTCTTAAACCAAAAACTAAGGAGGAAACCATAAAAGCGTCATGGTCTAAGCATCTACATGGTGTCGACTTCAAATCTTCTTCAATACAAAAAAAATACTTAAGTACAAGTTAGGCAACATCATACATATGTATCACTATTATGTTTGAGGGTTTTATAATCTTAGGTGGGTTTGATTTTCGGATGGTTATAATTTTAAATCCAAAATTTAATTTTTAAAAAGGTTTAGTTTAAGACTATTTATTTTTTAGAAAGATCTAGTTTCGAAAGGGTTATATTTTAAATTGTTTTGATTTTCAAAGGGTTGTTCAATTTAGATGGTTTTAGTTTTAGAGGATTTTGATTTCATAACCATAGAGAGAAGATTAAAATAGTTTATATGATCCTTTGGTCCATTATCCTTATTCTCTTTATTTCTCACCTATTTGTCACAATTTCTATATCCTTGAATTTAGGTGATATCATCATTACATACTCCTTGTACATTCTTTCTTACATCTTATATGACATATCTTTGTACTTACATATTTTATCTATCTATGAGTCTTAATATTGTGTCCTTATTGTGAGCATGATCTATTATGGCTTCTTGTTACCTTTTGATGCATGTACTTACATGCGCACATCTTGATACTTATTATTTTATTGTTGCATAAATTATTACTTAGACACTTATTCATGATTATTATGCTTTACATTATTACATTGAATTAAGATTTATTTTCTCCCCTCCTTCAATTTCGTACATCTTATGTGAACAACTAATTGAAGGGGCATATATAATTATTTATGTTGTTTGATGACTATAGTTGTAGTGACATGCTTCATACCACATTACAATTTCATTTCATTTAGGACCTTATGTCCATTAAAAATTTGTGTCTAGAACTTATTGCTTTATTGCACATTATAGCTTGATGAAAACATATGCCTAATAGATGTTAGTTCTAGATTATGCCTTAATAGTTTTCTCTTTCCTTTTTGCTTTATACTTTTTATGTTTGTGTCTATACTATTGAGTATGCCTATTTTGAATGAATGTTTTGATTAATGGTAAAAATAGGTTTTGAAGGGACCTGAAACCTTGTACAAAAAAAAAAAAAAAGCTTAAGATAGAGCATTAGGAGTACACCATACACAACAGATCATCCATAACAAAAGGCGGCCATCCCCAAGAAATCACCCAAAAGAACGCAGCCAAAGAAACACCCAAACAACTGTATAAGATAAAACATTAGAAATCTGCAGCAAAAGATATACTAGCTATCTTTTTGTCCCCTTCAAATAAGATCGCAGGGTCATGTCAAAAGACGGGGAGGATTTCTTAGAATTTTTGCCTTTAACTATAATCCAACCTTCTTCAACACTAGCAACCTTATCCTGCCAGCATAATGATTCTAGAGCTGGAGATCCAGCCCCCAAAAGTGGGGTTGAGTCACCCAGAGAAACAGCCAGCACAGGGCCGCCATTAGATCTATCCAAAGGGCGATCAAGAAATGGAACTATAAGGTCAGATCCAACACCTAATAAAATACCATCATTTCCAGCAAAGCCAACACCCACCGAATCAACAGAATATCTGGTATCACCCAGTGTAGAAAGAGAAGGTTCAAGTCCAACAACCAGAATAGGGACAAAGCCAGCAGCCCCAATAGATCCTTTAGGAATATTTTGAATGAATGTTAGATTCTACTTATTTGATTTTTTGTGTTTTGCTTGTAGGATTTAAAGTGGAGCACTTATTGCTAGGAAAATGTATCAAATCATAATCTATTTTTATATCCTTTCATAAATGTCTAAATATTTGGTTTCATGTTGGTTTCTTATTTACTTTGACATGCATTTTCATTGTAGTTCACATGCACTTCAATGGAAAGGAAAATTTGAAGGGTGAAATTTATATACCTTATAATTGAATTTTCTCTATTGTGACACACTTTTGTGTAAAAGTTGGAAAATAAGTTAAATATAAGTTGATCCTATCCTTACACATCTCAAGAGTCTAGACTTGATCCATGCTTTACTCTTTTCCTTACCATGGTCATATTTGTGATATAGAAACGGCTCTAGAACTTTCAAATTTAGGTTCAAGTTTGGGCCCAACCTAACTCCCTTCTTAATAGCCATTACTTATTGGCTTGAGTGTGAAATGTGTTGGTTTGTGTGCTATACTAGTATATACAAGGAACAAACTTAATGCATTATTAGATGATCATTTGTCATCTAGGAATTAAGAGATAGATTCATTTCACATTGCATTGTCTTTACAATATAACAACACCATATGCACGTTTTAGGCATATTACATGGTTTCTTGGAATGTCTTCAATCCTTGTTACAAAACAATTAAATTAGAACTTAGGTGTCTAACTAAAGAAGAATATCCTTGCCTAGTAAATCATTCTCTCTCTCTCTCTCTCTCTCTCACACACACACACACACACAAGCAAGTGACATACAAACACAATTTATTTTCCTAAGTGCAAAAATCATTTCCATAAACAGTTCTTAAAAATAAGTACTCTAACTCTCTTATTAATTTTACGACACATGTATAAATGTATCTCTATAACATTATTAATCCCAACTTTTCATTCTAAAATAATTATTTAGCATCATAAATTAATTTATTGTGAAATTTTTATGTAAAAAGCTATAAGCTTATATTTTTATTTATCTTCACCAGCTTTTTCAAATTCCAACTTTCAATTAAAAAAAATAAATCTTCTCTGTTCTCTTTATTAATAAGATAGTAATAACCTTTCAAACTAATAAAATTAAAAAAAAAACTTTTAAACTTTTACAATTTAAAAAATCATCCTACTAATAATTTATCTCATACGGAATGGGTACAGAGTGTACAATAAGGTGCACTTAAAAAATCAATCTATCCATGGAGAAAAGTGTACTATCTACCTATCTTACAGAAAACAATCTTAACACAGATCTGATCAAGGCTGAACATATATAATTGTACATACAATAATTCACAATTATAAAAATCCTCAAGATCAATAAAAAATTCCAATCCCAAGAAAAATTCTTAAGCAAAGATCATCATGTTAACATCTTTTCAAGTAAAACATAACACTTGCAATGATTATCCTCCTCAGATTTGTTACAGAGTTACATAAGACTGCAAGAGTTGTCTTCTTCACTGAAAAACACAGAATTATTGGGCCAAACACATTGCTGCTCAGTACTATGCATCTCTGCAGGCAGGTAATGGTAACAATATTCTTCTTTTTGCTCTTCACATTCCTCATTTTGTTTTTTCTCCACTTTCAAGAGCTTCACTTGCTTACCAGTCTTCTTTGCCAGTCTCCTTATCAATTTTTCAGGCTCCATGGTTCCTTTAACAATCACCCTATTTTGAGCTCTATCTATCTTAATTTCCTGCATACCTACATCCAAAGGAAGCCTTTCTTTAACACACATATATTACCCACTTCTTGAACAATTTTTTGTTAAATTTTATAAATGCGTTTCAGATCATATTATGCCATTTACTATCAGAATTAATGAATCACATAGTATGATATGAAATGTAGATATAAATAATGAATCATATAATATAACACGAGACATATAATTCTTAAACAATTTAATATAGTTTTATTAAAAAAAGATTTTTGTCTAAGAACTATTATGAACTTAGAAACATCATTGTTCTGACCCACTTTCTTGTCTATTCCCATAACTAAGAAAATAGAAAAACCAAGGCCTTCACATAAATAAATAATCTATTCTTCTCGACAATTTGTTTAGATAAACTATCTTAAATTATTTAAGAATCTCATATTTCAGATCATATTACATGATTCATCATAAGAATCAATAAATATTTCAGATCATACTACGTGATTCATCATAAGAATCAATAATGAATCATATAATATGATACAAAATGTAGAATTCTTAAACGATTTAACACAATTTTATTTTAAAACTACCTTTTTGCGAACTCGGAAACATCGTTTTTCTGACCCACTTTCTTGTTTATTCCCATGACCAGAAACAAATTACCTTGAATGTTTTGAAATGCTCTGTACACCTTTTTACAACATCCATCACAGTCAATATTTATCCACATTACAACAGTGTTTCCCTCTTGTTTCTCCTCTTGTTTCTGCATTCAAAAGTTAAAACCAGTGAAAACAAGGTGGCAAGCATAGTTATACAAGAAAAAAAATGACAGACCAATTGGGTGAGTTCATAGTGCATATATCACAGACCTCCGTGTCTGTCATCTCACAGATAACTGCAATGAAAACACAGGTAGCAAACAGATTCTATGGGAATGCCAAAGCTGTGAAGAACACTTGTGATTCATATGGGCTTTTTGTACTGCTCTGAGTACATGAATTTATGATAGTAACTTTTGTCAGAGTTTCTTGTGAAATAAGCCATCGACATATAAGGTAAGGTCTGCATCAACATCTAATCTATTGAAATGTTCAGACATGATCTTGACCACTTGTACATGTTCAAAATAGTGAAAGTGTGAGAAGATAGGACGAAACTTACCATCATGGTTATAGAATGTATGTTTTCTTTTGCTTTCCAAGTCAGTAGGTAGGTATATATTGTTTTAATTTACAAGTAGTTCTTCCTGGATAGGCGTGAAGACAAGACAAGACTTGGGTAGAATGAGTTCATGAGCACCCAAGAGAAAGTTACTTCAGTAAATTCCATCTAAAGTATTAGAATATGAAACTGTCCATAAAACATGAGTTAGAATTCATTCTATTGGTATTATGATGAGAAAGTTAGTTCAGTAAATTCCATCTAAAGTATTAGAATATGAAACTGTTCATAAAACATGAGTTGCAAAGATTGTATTGGTGTTTTGATGTTAAATTAATTCATAAAATCTTAGAATAGAATGGAATTTTTTTTTTTTTTACATTTATCAGAATAAAGATAATCTATACAACAACTTTACAATATTTAAAAATTCAATAAATAAGATTCTTTAACATTTTGAAAACGTTACTATTATATTCTGATATATGATACTCACAATGTAAATATATTAAGGTTGATGTTCTCTAAAATTTCTTTGGCTTCATAGATGTTGAATATCTTTTATTTTATTATATTCTTGTGTATAGTATTCTCCCATTGATTTTTATCTAAACATTGAAATACGACATTATATTATGAAATTGATCCATAAAATATGGACTACAATAAATTGATTATTATTTTGATTTATTATAAATAAATTCATAAAACTTTAAAACAGAATAGAAAAAATTTAACATTCATGAATTTAAAGATAATTAAAACAATCTTATATTCAAAAGCAATACGTAAAAATCCTTTTAACATTTCGAAAATATTACTACATACTAGATATGCAACTCAAGAAGTCATAACTTATAGGCCACTACGATTCCCTTGAAACTTTTTTAAATATATCAGTTTTCAAGTTTCCAAGGAAATTGAGTGATCATGAGTAAAGTGTGCAAGGTGTTTAATCTTAAAAACCAAGCAAGTTGAATGTTTTATAATAAAGTGGCCTTGTATAAACAGTTCACATGTTATTGTTTGTTCAGTAAAAGAATTCAAAGAATTCAACCTTACAGTCTTTGGTTTGATATTATTTGGAAATTACAGCGTACTAGCTGATCAAGGTTTACCTTACAAATATTTTCCAAGCATCCAATCATTGTGAAATTCTACTTATTACCCATGCAAACTAGTGGAATGGAGTGAGAATCAGATTAGATAGTCAGAAGATGGCATGGCATGACTGTGAGAGATGGTACAGAAGAGCCCACATCCAGTCATAGTACGTCCCTAAAAGTATTACTAGTTTTGTGGGTGGCCATGAACAAGTAGTGTACGTTTTGGAATGTATGCATTATTCCCATAAATTGAAGAAATTTGGAGTGGGCTTACTGACAGCCTAGACTTTGCTGTATGGGCACTGAGTAGCTAAAATGGATAGTTTTCTCACTTTTTTTTTTGTACATATAAGTCTCAAAACTAAATTCTAAAGGCACCATAAGTACTCTTGATGGCCTCTATAGAAAGTTTCCACTAAAATGGGATGGCATCCTGATTTTAGTTAATCAGGAGAAGTAAAAAACAATGGTTATCTAATGCCGGTTCTTTTTAAAACACAAATATTTTTAAAAATAATTATATAAGTTTTTTTTTATAGATTTTTTCAATTTTGTCTCTTGTTTAAAGAGATATTCTGAGGGGTATCCATTCTATCAAAATTCATTTCGGCGCGATCTCGGCCTCATCCCTTGTGATGTTGGAGTCTTTGCACTCAGCAAGACTTGATCCCTAGTGAGCTCATTCATAACCATTCAACTTCACCAGTAGACCAAGGGCTCCTTGACAAGAGATACTCTATTTAAATAATTTTCTAAGTGTATTTTTTAATACATTCAATCTATAAGTAGAAGATATTTTTAACAAGAAGTTAAATTATGATATTGCTATTAAAATTCAACCATGTAGTTTTCAAGTCAAACTCATTTCATGAAACATGGGTCAATGAGTTTGACTCGAAAACTACACAATTGCATCCTTACAGAAAAATCATAATCTTTAATCTAGATAACAAAGTAAAAGCAAAAGAAAAATCAACAAATTAAGAAACAATAGTACATAGATAATTACATCATTTTTGCAAGCTTCAAGATAGATCCAACTACACAAAAAAGCCCTAGACCAAAGGGTTGGACCCTCCATAGCATAGACTAGTTATCGTGGCTCTCAATTAGAATTCAATGGAAAATTATTATTTCTAGTCTTGAGGAATCTTAAGTTCAACATCTATAATATGTTTTGGACACCTTCATACCCAGAGATAAATACTTGATCTGAGGGGCAAGAGTAATGCTTCATGAACAATCCAATCAAAGAGATTTAGTTAGGTTATAAGTGCATAAGACCCAATTTATGAGAGAGAGATGAAGATTATGCAAAGAATATTTGAACAACAAAGATAATTTGAAAGAGAGTTAAAATGTAACAACAAGATTTAATAAATTCTTAGTTTTGTAAATGATTTATGGGAATCAACTTGTGGTCTATCTTCTAATTGTTGTCTTCAATGTGTATTCATACAAAGAAAGGCTGATTTAGATACAATCATTCATATTCTCATTGCGAAGTTATCATAGCCTCTCACAACTGTTAATGTGAGAACTCATTAAGATTCATTCTATAATTATTATTATTTGATAACCATTATAGTTATAATAGATAACTATCAGAGTTATCATTAAATTAATAACTAATATGAGTAAAGTAATATCGATGTTATAGTTGATATTGTTATCAAGTTTAATTGTTAATAAAGTTAATAACAATATCCAACTTAACATTATTGATTTGATTATCAAAAGTTGATTATGGTGTCGACCAAATCAAGATATTACTTTATGTTGATTATGGTATCAACTATGAATCTGAATTATAATTTATTGATTAATCGTTATTGATAATAATATCAACGTAACAAACTTATCATTGTTAACAACGATACTGTCAACATATGTCGACAATGCCATTATTAACAATGATTCTGTTAAACATATGTTTGGACAACAAATAGAATGAAGGTCGATATGTATCGGCTAGTATAATGTTCAATATGAAGATTGACATTAACAAGTTAATAGTGAGTATCGACTTTGATAAACAATAACATGTCGATAATGCAATTTGCTAATTTGCTAAACTTTGATAATAAGAATATCTCACGAAGAGACGTCACTCTCTGTGAGACACATAGTCTCATGAAGAGGTATGTCCCTTCATGAGACATCCTGAAAGAATATATATATTAGATCAAATTCATTTGATGAAATTAATTAATAGCAATGCAATTCTGCCTTAGTTTGATATTGAGATATATATAAAGTCCTCTATACACATTATTTAATAAGAATATTATTTATATTATATTGATATTGATATTTATCAAATAAGTGATTTGATATAATATCAATTTGGAGATCAATATATATATAAAGATAATATTCTAAGGAGAAATTATCAAGATATACTTATATCTATCTACTTAGATTAGATAAAATTCTATTGTGAATTTATAGATAATATATGTATACATCAAATTTTAAAGAATTACATACCCTAAATCTGATCAAACAACAACAAAAACTACCAATAGTAAGTCAAGTCATGTGGTAACACTAGCAGGAGTGATGATGTGAATTTTGGAACATAAATATTGATGAGGACAATGATCTTATTGACAAAATTGCAAAGGTTATCATATAATACCTAATATTTATGGTATTTTTGAGGGGCATAAACCCTCTAAGACCAATTATCCCTCATTACAAATCATTTAGCTCCCCACTATAGGCAAGTGTGGAAATTTAGAGATGGGGACAAATTTATATGCTAATATTTTAAAAGTCATTTTACCTAGGAATTGATTCGACTAACTTTGATGATCTAGAAGGGAGGAGCCTCTTGTTGTCTTGTTTATTCAACCATGAAATCATCGAGTTGATCCAATATTTTCAAAATGGTTCATTTTGGATTGATCTCTATATATTGAAGTGACTCTACAATATCTACAAAATCAAAAAATAGGAAACAACTTTAAATGCAAGAGCTTTATGTTGAAGAATGGATGCAACTTTAGATTGGTAGGAATGTCAAGCTCAAACATGTTACCTTGTACTTGGGTATGTGTAGGATTCTAGTATGCCAAACTAGGCCCATAAGTCACAATGAAATTTCTGAAAAACAGTGTTAGGCAACTTGACATAAAAAACTGAACAAGTTATCAATCTTATATAAAAAATATGTAAGAAGAGAATCTGTAGGAAATTAAATGTAGTTTCTAAGCTAATAAATATTTTTTAAATATATATATATATATATTTGGTGAAAAAACAAAATTTCAATGTAGTAGTACATAAATTTCAGGAAAAATATAAGAAGTAGGTGTATGTTTGATCAACCTAACCACAATCAAAAGATAATATTTTTTATAAGATTCTAGATATAATTAGAAGACTCATGCCTAGATGTGACACATATTTTTATGTCATTTTTTTCCAAATAAATAATTAATTTTGATTTTTTTACTACAACTTTTTTGGATTATAAAATCTCTCATGTCTAACCACCTTAACTTGGTCAAAACATAATAATTTTAATATTTTTTCTTATAGCATGCGAAGCATAGGATGTGACACATGTTTCAGATTTGAAAAATATTATATTGTTTGAAAGTTATAGACATTTTTCAATCAACCTATCAATCATGACTTTAGACGTAATCCAATTGGAAAATAAATAATAATAATTTATTAAACTCAAAACTTGACAAAATTTATATTAATAATATCAGATTTCCACAATCCATTTTAATTGTATATGTGTTTCTGGATTTGATTATGTGTAATTTTTGGTATCTACTTAATCAAATTTATATTGGTGCAAAGTTGAGAATCTACTGAATCAAATGTTTTTGTTTCATCAAATTCAGATTAAAAAAGCAGTCAGCTATAAGGTCAAAGTCTGGAAACGTAGGGATATTTCAAAAACATGTTTTTTGGGTTGGCTTTTCAGGTTTGGAATTCCCAAGCCAAAGCCCATAGCAATCTTGAGGAAAATCTTTAGGTTGGAGATTTGTGTTAGAGGTATCTGATATCAGATGTCATTGAATAAATAAAAACAAAAAAATATTGCTATATATTATATTTTTAGGTGTGAAATGGATACTAATGAATCTAACAATATAAACTATGTGAGATGAGCTCATTAATTAACCATTTCAACACTAACTCTCAAAATACAAGAGAAAGAGGGGCTTCCAAACATAACTCTCAATATAACCCTGTTGGAAATTGCAATTGAAACAATTGTTGTATTGTCATTGATGTCAAACCTTAATTGGTAAGACTGTTGCTACTTAGGAAAGTACTATATCTATTTGAGTGTTGATAAGGGGCTAAGCTAGGCTGGTATGCAAAGGCTACGCACAAGAAAAAAGAATAGATTATGGGGAGACATTTGCCCCTGTAGCTAGATTGGAAGGAGTAAGAACTCTGCTTGCATATGCTACTTATAAAGATTTCAAGGTATATCAAATGGATGTCAAGTCTGTATTTTTGAATGGTGTACTAGAAGAAGAAGTTTACATAGAACAACCAGAAGGTTTTATTGATCCAAACAAAAGACACATGGTGTGCAAACTGAAGAAAGCATTGTATGGATTGAAGCAAGTTCCCAGAGCATGGTATGAGAGGTTGCACAACTACTTGATACAGATTGGATTTTCAAGAACAAATGACACAAGAAATCTGTACATGAAGGATGAAGAAGGTAAAGGTATCTTGTTGGCAAAAAAATTTGTTGATGACATTATTTTTGGTGGACAAGATGCATTATGTAAAAGTTTCTCAAATGAAATGCAAACTGAGTTTGAAATGAGTATGTTTGGTGAGATCAAATTCTTTGTTGGTTTACAAGTATATCAGAAGAAGAATGGAATTTTCATTACACAGTCTAAGTATGTTAATGAAATACTGAAAACTTTTGGAATGGAAGATGCTAAACCAGTGGGAACTCCTATGGTTACTGGACAAAAGTTATCTAAGAATGATGATGCTGCAGAAGTGAATCAAACTCTGTACAGATCCATGATTGGAAAATTGTAGTATGTTGTACATAGCAGACCAAATATTGCATTAGTTGTTGGGATTGTGGCAAGATTCTCTATCAATCCTAAGGAAACACATATGATGGCCATGAAAAGAATTATGAGATACTTGAAAGGAACTACTGACTATGGTCTATATTATAAGAAGGATGACAAATTTGAACTCCGAGTTTATACAGATGCTGATTGGGGAGGAAATGTAGATGACAAAAAGAGTACTAGTGGTGGAGCTTTCTTTCTTGGACAGAGATTAGTCTCCTGGACAAGCAAGAAACAAAATTGCATTTTCCAATCTACTGCCGAGGCCGAGTATGTTGCTACTGCAGTGAACTGTTCAAACCTGGTATGGATAAAACAATTGTTGATAGGCATGAAAGAAGAAATCACTGAACCTGTTGTTATTTTCTGTGACAACACAAGTGCTATCAATATTTCTAAGAATCCAGTGATGCACACTAAGACCAAACACATTGCAATCAAGTATCACTACTTGAGAGAATTAGTACAAGACAAAGAAGTCCGAATGGAATATGTGAATACAAAAGAACAATTAGCAGACATATTCACTAAAGGTTTACCCAGAGAAGCTCATGAGTATTTGAGAAGTCAATTAGGGGTTCTTCCCCTAACTGAGGCTGCCTAGACAAGCTAGGAGCACTGCATCAAATGTGATACAATAGAATATTTGACAAATTGATGCAAAAGATTGTCACACTTTAGGGCTAGCCTAGAGTTGTGAAGAGAAGCATAGACAATGAATCAGTCATAAGCAAGATGACAGAGGGAGAAACACTGAGCTGCACAGATATTATCTACATATGATGGATGTATGTTTTAGTTGTTGCTTTGGCATTTTTGTCAAAGAGGGAGAATGTACTAATATGATAACATGAGATATGATAACACATGATATTTAAAAGTAAGTGGGAGATGAACTGATGAATAGATGAACTGAAGATAAGGCTAATGAACTGAAATGAAGAATCAGGATAGAGGGAGATCTGAATACTTCTAACGGTCATCGAAGTGAGGCTTACAGGATTCTGAATCAGAATGAAGCTAAGGATATTATAAATAATTTTCTGATGGACAGATAAGTTTTTGGATTGGTTGGTAATCCATGTGTTATTCAGGTGATATCATATGGTGTTTCCATCAATGCCAAAGAGGGAGATTGTTGGAAACTACAATTGAAACAATTGTTGTATTGTCATTGATGTCAAACCTTAATTGGTAAGACTGTTGCTACTTAGGAAAGTACTATATCTATTTGAGTGTTGCTAAGGGGCTAAGCAATGTTGGTAACAATAGCACCTAGGGAAAGGTTGAGTTATCTTGATACTAAAAAGTGTACTTGACTATGTTGTACAATGATGAGATAATGTATTGTTTATCTTAGTAAGATTGAAGACTAAACTGGTAGGCTTAACCGAGCTAAGAATGGAAAAATCATGTTTAAGCCGAGTGATGTTAGTGTCGACTGAGTTAGTATATGTTGAGCAAAATTATAGTGTCGATCGAGACAGTTTTAGTAATGACCGAGCGTTCTACATGAAGACCGAGTGAACAATCATAGTATTGACTGAGCATCAGCAATTTTATATTTGAAGATAATTTAATTTTGGAACCGACATTGTTGAATTCTTGGATTATGTAAAATGTGTTGACTTTATTTATTGATTGTTTGGAAGCATTAAATGCATTTTAAAATGTTTTATTGTAAATCTTTAAGAGATTTGAGATGATTCTAGAAAAGGAGCTGAAGAACATGAAGCGGGTAGATTCAATGAATCTGACCTAACCCTAAGATCTATGATTGAGATTGAGCGGCAAAAGATGAGTTAACCTAATTGAGGAAAATATAAAGGAACCTAAGCATTTTGATATGCATGTACATGGTGAATAGAGAATGCTGGAAGAAGAAAGTTTTATTGACTGAATAAGCAGAAAAAGCTAAAGGAGAAGTATGGTGATTGCTTGAAGAAAAGTTCCGAGTAGATCAAAGATGGAAATAGAAAAGTTTCAAAGTCAATAAACCAGCATTAGTGTACGAAATCAGATTTGATATTTGCAAAGTGAGTTGTATATTTTTAGATAATACTACTGCTAATTTCTAACCATTATAACAGTCAAAATCCTTTTAACAGAGGTTGACCTAACAGTCATATGTTAAATCCTTTGAACAAGGTTGCATTCTAAAGGAGTGTATGTAAGTCCTATGACTAGGCTCACTTTTAACAGGGTGATTGAAATCCTTTAACCAGGTCACACCTGATAGTGTGTATTGTAACCTTTGACAGGGTTAGCTTTTTACCAAGCTCACTTCAGAAGAGTGACAATAATAGTAGCATGTTACAAAGTAGTTTTTCCCATATTGGGTTTCCACTATAAATCTTGGTGTTGTAATCATCTAAAAATGGTGATCTAGACTATTAGCCCCTTGCTAGCATTATTTGCTAAAATCATCAATTGCTTATTCTTGATCAAATCCTAGTTCTATCATTTATTCGATTATTTTCTATGGGCTAACCATTTTATCCTAAGTCTTTATTTATTTAAAAGGAATTCCCTCCCCTTTTAATAAATAAAAACCCTCCACTTTTCCTCTTATCCTAAGTTGCACAAATAAAGCATTATTCCTATTTTATAAAAGGGAAAAAAACACTTTTTGTCTCATACGGACACAAAAGTCAACTCTTATTTTCTCATTGGAAGATACTTGTGCACATGGATTGTTCCTCTTTGATGCTCCACCATTGATTAAATCTTTTGCCTCTTAATCTCCATGGTCCATTTCTTCTCATTTCTTATAAAAGGAGAGCTCTCTTCTTCATTTTAGATCTCCAACTTTTTATGCTAATATTATGCTGTAGGTTTTCTAGGTCACTTTGGAGCTTTTGAATATTTGGAGCATTCTTGGCTTTTGCATCTACATGCTATCATAGTTTCATTTCTTGCATTGTCATGACATTCATAGCTTCATATTAGCTTAGTTTCATTTATGCTTTAGATTACTTCATCTAGCTTAATTAGGAGGCTTTGTAATACTTTCATATTTCCTTTCATAGCTTAGTTGCATTTTTCTTTCTTTTCCATAGCTTAGCTTGCATTTCCATTCTTATCATAGCTTGCATTTCATCTCCATTTAGATTCTTGAAGATATTGGCATTCTTTCCCTTGTCTCATTGAATCTCCCATTGCATGGTTTACTAGCAAGGTTATTGGCTTAATAGCTCTAGCTGAGAGCACTCTTAAAACCCTTGCACTCCATGCCTAGGGAGCTCTAAATTGATTTCTCAAGGTTTCCAATCCATGGATTCTCTTGGAAGAAGTGATTTAGAGAAGTGCACTATTTAGTGTGTACAGATTTGAATACTTGTGTGAATGTTTATATCTGAACATTACTATGTTTTGCAAGTTAAGTTACAACAAGGTAGTGGACTACATTGTTAGATGTTTCTATTATTGAATCAGTGATGACCGAGTTTGTTTTGGTTTTGGATCTAATTTAAGAATAAGTTTATGAGATTGTTTTATACATCGGGACCTGAGAACAACTGATTCACCCCCCCTCTCTGTTGTTCTAAATCATATTAACAAACCCAAGTTAGATTAGCAAAACCCAAGAAGATGAAGGGATGCCAATGTTAAACCCAAATTATATCAAGGAAGTAAGCACACAAGTCCTCTTTCATGCAATGTAGGATTTGATTAAAGATTTGTAAATGCAAATGTGAAATTGAACCAATTGATTTGATGTGAAAAGTAAGATAGATCTAGAAGTTAAGTGTATGCAATTAGCCCAATTAAGATATGAAAAAAGATCTAGAATAATAAATGAAATGAATGATAGAGGAACATGTCTTTTTGCTCTGAAAAATTGTAGATCTGAACTTGTGATAGAACTTCCAACTACAGATTCACAATCACAACAAAAAACCCAAAAAATGTTATTTTTCTCATACCTCCAAGAATAGGTCAACCTGGTGCAACATGTTTCAGACACTTTTCTATGAAGCCATCATGTTATTGGGACACTAGCAATGTTGACCTAACTTCTTTTCTCAGCAAGTAGTTTCCAGATCTGAGGTTATAATTCTGATATCCTACTCCTACACATAAAAAATATTGTTTTGGGGTTTGGGTGGATGAGGTCTTGCCTTGGTTAAGCCCTAGATTGAGGAATCAACCTTGAAATTGAAATGTAAATATGTAAAGAAAATAAGAAAAATGTAAGTATTCACCTTTCTTGTGGAAACCCTTTTCAATAAGGATTTTGTAATGTTTGTATATTGTAGATGTTGAATTTGCAATGATAGGTGTAGGAAATATCCACAAATGCAATGGATCTACCAAAACCACATCATGGAGCCATGGATGTAAATGTGCATCAATGAAGAAGATTATGAATGGCTCAATGTAAATCTCCTCCCTTGATGGCCAAAAAAATGCTAGAACTTGAAGATGAAATGCACAAAAAGGATCCTTGAATCTTGAATGCTTGATGAATGCTTGAATGCTCAAACTTTCTTGTGTGATTGTTAGATCTATGGATGTCAAATGAATGTTCATATATGTTAATGGATGCCAAAATGAGGTGCCTAGGCTTCCTTTTATACTATTTTTTGGGTGGGAAAACAAAGGAAGTTGATGGGGCCACCCGATTTTACAATTTAATTCCCTAAGACAACACTAGCTACAACATTTAAAATATCTGGAGAACATGTCAACCTAGTCGACCTATTGCAGAATAGATCTACTTGGTCGACCTATTCCAGGTTTGGCCCATAGGGAGCCATCCCTGAGGTCTTAGAGACTACATAGTTGAACATGGAAGATATGGGACAAAACATGAGAAAAGGGGGATCGAGCACGAATCCATCCATGGTCCATAAAGTTAGTAAGGACAAGAGCTAAAAGGTCTTAAATAATGAGTGCATCCATTTTAAGATGGTACATTTAGCCCCCACTTTAGTTGGAGTTTGAGATACCTTAAACTCACGATAAAGTAGATCAAAAAACAAGAGTTGATCTCATGATGACTAAGGAGACAAAGAAACCATCAAGCCCCCAATAGACTTGAGTCTTCATAATATCCAAAGCCAAAATAAGAGATATGTCACTAACAAGAAAGTGTATCCAGCTCTCCCAATAAGGTTTTTGTTCCTTATTGTGAACTATGTAGGAAAAAGAAAGGGGGTGCAATGAGAGATAGCGTTGAATGGTCCATCAAGTGTGTGTGTCATGTTATTCAACCCATCAAAGATGAATTGATTGGTCTAGCAAGTGTGTGTGGCATGCTAGTCAACTCATTGAAAGGATTCATCCTCAAGGTAACTCCATGTCCCCAGAAGAAGAATCGAAAGATGACCCAAGCATAAGGATGTGTGTGTCCTTAAGGGATCAGAAAGGTGATTGGGTTTTTCCAGACTGTCAATAGTCCAAAGAAGGATCAAACAATGATCAAGCCTCCCATACTGTTACTAATCCTAAGAGGGATAAAAAATCAAGGATCGGGTAGATCCCAGACTGTCAATAGTCCAAAGAGAGATCCAAAAGAACAAAGACCAAGCCCCCATGAACTGTCATTAGTTCGATAGAGGAAACTAAACTATCAACATGCATGTGTGAAAAAGTGAGCAGAATGTATGTCCCCACGTTAAAGAAATTGCAAACACCTTAATAGGAGAAATAGCTTTAATGGAAGTGTACATGCATCCACGAAGAATGTTTCCACTATGAAATGCCCCCAAGAGAGAACACTTCAATGGAAATAAACACATGACAAAAGAGAGAACATGAAGGGATCCACTAACTTTGGGGTTAGTACGATAATATGTAATATTATATCAAGTATGAAATGTCATTATTCCCCAAAGGAAGTATAACTACAACACAATGGAGGGAAAGGCACCTAAGAGATATGAAGAAGAGTCTTTTTGGGCCAAAAATGCAAAGACCAAAAAGAATCGGTGTTACTATGTCACCAACATCTAGTTAGACTACACAAGGGCACATATAAGGATAATATCACATAGAAAACATAATATGTAACGTCAAATAGAAGAAGAGGTGTTCAAATAGAAGAAGATGCAAAACATGTTCGATTACTTAATCATCTTGTGCCAACAAAGAAACAAGAATCGTCTGAAGTAATCTAGAGAAAACATGTAACAAAGAGCACAACACAGGGGGAAAATACAACACAAACACAAAAAGACTACCATGCTAGAGAAGTCCACTTCAAGTGTACTATGTGCCCTCCCCATCTAGGTCTAAAATATTAGGGATAGGTGAGAAAATTGCAAGAGGAACAACATCCAACACAGTAGGAACCACTGCCATAACTAAGCAAGGACTCTGGTGGGAGTCACTATTCTCTTCACTAGGAGTGAGTTTTAGCTACGTAGAAAGCATGTTAGGAAAATCATAATCCATATCAATATTCTCATATTCATCATCAACAAAATTATCTCCCATATCAAGATTAATAGAATCTAAAATACGAACAAAAACATCATGTTTATCCATTTTCATATTTTTATTTTGATCAACTTCCTTCAAAGGGTCAAGCACAGGTTGATCAAAGGAAGGAAAAGGTTGAGAAGAAGAAGTAGTTTGAGAAGAAAAAGCATGGTCCTTATCCTTAGCTTGACAGTTCTTGTTGTGTTGACGAGCATGTTGGTTATGAATGGTTTTGCGAGATAAATTTCAAGGATTAGATTCAACAATCATAGGTTCTGAGGAGGGAACAACTATGGGTTGAGGAATGATAGGAAGAGGAATAGGTTGGGTAGGTAAGAAAACTAGAGGAGTATCAACCTTAGGAAGGCTAAGATCAAGAATCTTTTCTACCTTGTATTGCCGATAGGATCAATAAAGATGATCAAGATGGTTAGGTGGTTTTTGAGGGAGAGATGGCCGAAATAAATCTATCTCAGCACAATCTTGAGGATGTGAGGGTTTATAAAGAGAATGATTAATGGTGACAACTTCTCCTTTATGAGGAAATTTTATGCACTTATGAATAGGAGAGGCTACAACTTGCATGGAAGAGATCCACAGAATACCAAGCTTAACTTGAAATTTATCAGAAGTGGGAATGGCAACAAAGGTAGTATGAACAACCTTACCAAAAAGGGTCATAGAAAGATTGATAGAACCTTGAGGACGATAAAGAAAACCATTAAAAAATTTAATCCAAACACTAGATGTATCATAGATATCCTTATGCAATCCTTTATTAAAAATATGTTCTTCAATGATAACATTCATAGAGGAAGAGGGATCAATCAAAACACCACAAGAAGGAACATGAACAACCCTAGAAGTAATGTAAAGAGGACCATTAGGTGCTTTAAACATATTAGAATGATCAAAGGTAATAGGAGGTGAAGATTTAGTTTTTTGCGAAGGTAAAATCAAAGGTTGAGGTTGAGACTCAACATGATTAACCACGTGATTAGATTATTCTACCTTGTCATCATAAATAATGTTAGTAACAGGAGAAGAAGGTTGATTAATGACATTTGTTGAATGTGAAGGTAAGGGGTTGGTGTACGTTGTAAATTCTAATTAGGAGGTGCTACAGATTTATTCATACTATTAACCTCAATGTCATTAGATATAGCATTGGAATCAATAAGATCTTGAATAGCATTATTCAAAGCATAAAACTTAAGTATCATGACCAAGTTGATGATGGTATTGACAAAAATCATTTTGATCAAATGACTTAGGCATTGGTTTGCTAGTGTCAATAGGATGGATAGGAGGAAAATTAAGAATGTTAGCATTAATCAACTTCATCATCACTATAGGTAAAGGTTCAGATAAAGGAGTGTACTTACGATTAGGATAATACATAAAAGAAAAAGTAGTTGTACCTTTGGATATAGTAGCCACTTGATCATCAACTGTGTTGGTTGACTTGTGAATCTTGATGTAGTTGTTAGGCTTAGAGAATTTTTTGTTATGAGCAGTTGTGTCGCTCTTATCAACAGTAACAAGATCCATTGGAGTAGATATCTCAAGATGACTCACTTGTAACTAATAATTGTGAAGCACTACACAAAGGTGTGAAAATGAAGTATACTCAGTAAGGAGAATCTTGTCTCTAATGTCTTTTTGCAAACTAGAAATAAAAATACGTTGAATATCATGATCAAGCACAAGATAAGAAATTTCAGCATACAAGTGTTTGAATCTACCAATAAAGTCACTAACTTTTTCTTTAACATTTTTCTTACAATGCATTAAATCAGCCAAAGAAATTTGAGGACCAATGTTATTTTAAAATTGTTGAATGAAAGCATTAGCAATAATTTAAATATGAATTAATAGAATAATGAGGTAAAGAGCAATACCATTTAAAATCTTTATCTCTAAGTATGTGTGAACAACTTAGCCATGAGCCTATAGTTGTGAGAAAAATCACTACATATGGTTTGGAAAGTCCTAACATGAATCACAAGATTACCCTTACCATTATAAATCTAAAAATGAGGTATATCAATATGTTGCATGATAAAAAAATGAAGGATATCTAAGGAAAGGGGATTAGCAATGTCACATGTAGGGATGTTGTACTTAGACTGAGTGAATTGAGACACTTGTTGTTGCAAAGTAGTAATGGTTTGAACCAAGCTACTAATGGTAGGATTAGAAGACACAATAGTAGGCATAGACACATTGGATTTACTAGCAAAATTATAGGAGGCAAAAGGAAAATGTAAGGATGTTGGTGGAGGATTGGAAGGAATGGGAAGAGGATTGGAATATCTAAAAGGAAAAACATTGTACGGAGGTAATGAAGAGGGTATGGAGATAGGAGGAACACGTGAAGGAAGTGAAGGGTTAGGAAAAATGGAACTTAGAGGATTAGAGACTTGTGTAGAAATTTTCATGAGAGGTGGCGCATAGGTAGGAATGCTAGGAATAGTAGTGGAAATAGAAATAGATGGCTCAACGGTTGTGGAAGGAGGAATGTATTCTAACTCTTGAGCACATTCCATCAAAGGATTAGCATGAGTGTTAATAAGGTGTGATATACCATGCAAAATGGAGATGTTATCATCATCATGAGTGATAATCTTCTTAATAGCCTCAATAGCGAACACACTATTGGGATTAGGGTTCTCTTGCAAAAGCCAATTTTCTAATTTATCGAACTTGGGAAGGAGGAAATCTTAAGACTTAATCATCATCATGGGAAGAGTGAGAAGATTTATGCTACATGATAGGACTGGGATCTTGAGGGAAAATATTAGTATCATCATGGATCCTAGGAAGAAAAGAGGAATCATGATCAAAAGAGTCCATGAGTCTATTGCTTCTCCTAACAGGAATACTAGAGGTTGGACTTAGTGTAATAAATCTCATAAAAGAGGATATCACAAAAGAAAACTCTAATGAGATCTATCCACAAAATTATCAATGTAATAAAGAGCATAAAAAGAAAGATCTAACCACACAAATATAGATAAATCTAACTCCAAAATCAATAAGGAAAGTGGGAATGCGTTGGGTTCCCTAAAATAGGGTAAACAACCACTACAAAAAAGGGAGATCAAGGGATCTAACTCCAAAATCAAAAAGCGTAAAAATGTCGGGTTCACCAAAATGTTTAATGAAGGTTAACACACAAGATAATGCACCAAGATCAAAAGAAAGTTGTAATACATTGGGCTCACCAAAATGTTTAGGTGTGAAATGGATACTAATGAATCTAAGAATATAAACTATGTGAGATGAGCTCATTAATTAGACATTTCAACACTAACATTCAAAATACAAGAGAAAGAGGGGCTTCCAAACATAACTCTCAATATAACCCAAGTTAGATTAGCAAAACCCAAGAAGATGAAGGGATGCCAATACTAAACCCAAATTATATCAAGGAAGTACGCAAGCAAGTCCTCTTTGATGCAATGTAGGATTTGATTAAAGATGTGTAAATTCAAATGTGAAATTGAACCAATTGATTTAATGAGAAAAGTAAGAAAGATCTAGATGCTAAGTGTATGTAATCAGCCCAATTAAGATATGAAAAAAGGTCTAGAATAAGAAATGAAATTAATGATAGAGTACTCACCTTGAAAAATGTAGAGGAATATGCCTTTTTTCTCTAAAAACTAAAGATCTGAACATGTGATAGAACTTCCAACTACATATTCACGTCACAACAAAAAACCCAGAAAATGTTATTTTTCGCAGACCTCCAAGAACAGGTCAACCTGGTGCAACATGTTCTAGAAAAATTTCCAAGAAGTCACTGTGTTCTTTGGACACTATAGCAAATTCGACCTATCTTCTTCGAAAATGTCTCAGCAAGTAGTTTCCATATATGTGGTTGTCATTCTGATATCTTGCTCCTGCACATAGAAAAGCTTATTTTGGGGTTTGGGTGGATGAGGTCTTGCCTTGGTTAATCCCTACATTGAGGAATAAACCTTGAAATTGAAATGTAAATATGTAAAGGAAACAAAAGAAATGCAACTATTCACCTTTCTTGTAGAAACCCTTGTCAATACGGATTTTGTAATTCTTGTATGCTTTAGACATTGAATTTGCAATGATAGATGTAGGAAATCTCCACAAATGTGATGGATCTACCAAAAACACATCACAGAGCCATGGATGTAAATGTGCATCAATGAAGAAGATGATGAATGCTTCAATGTAAATCTCCTCCCTTGATGGCCAACAAAATTATATATCTTGAAGAGGAAATGCTAACAAATGATCCTTGAATCTTGAATGCTTGATGAATGCTTGAATGCTTAGACTTTCTCATGTGATTGTTGGACCTATGCATGTCAAATAGATGTTCATCAATGTTAATGGATGTCTAAATGAGGTGCCTAGGCTTCCTTTTATACTAGTTTTCAGGCGGGAAAGTAAAGCAAGCCGACAAGGTCACCTGATTTTATAATTTAATTCCTCGAGACAACATTTGTCCCATGATTTAAAATCCCTAGGGAACAGGTGGACTTGGTCAACCTATTCTAGGGTTGGCCCATAGGGAGCCATTCCTGAGGTCTCAAAGACTACATAGTTGAAAATGGAAGATACGGGATAGAACAAGAGAAAAGGGGGATCGAGCACGAATCCATCCATGGTCCATAAAGTCAGTAAAGGATGGGAGCTAAAAGGTCTTAAATAATGAGTGCATCCATTTTAAGATGGTACAATATATAATATATACTATAATATATATAATATATATTATATTATAATATAGTTGTGGTTTACTCAGTTCCAGGTGTTGATTCAGAGTTAACAAACCTATAACCCTGTACCATCTTAAAATTTAGCACCCATTAATTTGGAAGCTCTAAGACCTTTATAGGCCCCATTTTAGTGATCTCCTAGAACATGGATGCATTTATGCTTGATTTGTCACTTTTTCCTCATTTTTTTTTCTATTTTTGCCTGTTTCTTTTGCACCCCTAAGATCCTAGAGAATTTTTTGTGGATTGTGCCTCCTAGGGTATAGGTCGAGGTTGACATGTACCTAAGGCATTTATTTCATGGGAACTTGGGCCAATTTCAAGGTTTTTCATGTTTTACCACCCAATGCAGTCGACCCTTTTGATTTTGATGCTCGAAATCAGTATTAAAAGAGGTCTAATCACTTCATTTGATCATCCAAAAGTTATATATGCAATCCAAATTCCATAAGAAATTCATACTTTCATTTGCAAGCTAGCTATCAAGTTCAAGGTGCATTCAAGGAGTTCAAGAAAAGAAATAAAGGATTTGTTGAAGGCATTGATTCCTTTCAATCAAGCAATAATTTCCTTCTATAGATCTAGCTTCTTTCTTCAAGGAGATAGAAGAGTTGGCCATCAAGGGAGGAGATTTGCATTCATCAATAGTGCACAAGCATTCAATATTTCAAGCACACTTACATCCACGGTCTATGATTTGGCACCTGTAGATCTATTGCATTTGTGAAGACATCCTACATTCAACATCAATATACATACAAGATTTCATACATCTTTGTGGGTAGTGGATTCAAATCAATCCATAAAATATTTGACAAGTGAGGTGAATATTTACATTTGTCTTTATTTTATAGACTTTTATTTCAAATCAAGGTTAATTCCTAAACAAGGGCTTGATCAAGGAAAGCCCCTTCCCCCAACAAAATTCCATTTTTCTTGTGTGTAGGAGTAGATCTATAGGTTTTTAGGTTTTTGTGATCAAATTCAAAAAATCTAGGGTTACAATTTATGTCAGAGCTTCAAATATCGTATTTTTTAGTAGTGTAGGTATAGGTTGATCTCAACCTATACCCAAGTGCAACCTATATCTCCAAGTTGACTTGTTCCTAGAGTTCCCAGATTTTCACAGTCAACAAATTTCAGTTTTAGTTTCAGGTACAATCTGCTAGCTCATTTTTAGATCTAAACTTGTGACCTCTACTAGCCCTCAAGGTGATTCCAATTTCCTTTTTTTCATTTCATAGTACTTACATTGAGATATCAAATCTATGAATTTTCATATGCTTGATTATTACATTTGCTTCTATTTTATTTGCATTGTATTTAATCAAACAACTAGATTTAGGCATTAATCAATCAATTCTAATAAAGGGAAAGTACAACTTAATAAGAAAGAGCTCCTTTCTATATACATATTTGAAAGGACTTGAGTTTTTCATTAGCATCCCTACTTCCATTTGGGTTGTGTTAATCTAATTTAGGTTCTCTTGAAGGTTATATTTATGGATCCCTCTTTCTCTTTCCCTAATGTATATAAAATACTTGGTGAATTTATATCACAATATTTAACTATTATATTTTATGTTACATTTTGGCGAACTTGACTTGTTACATGTTTCTTTATCCTTTTGATTATGTATTTATATTTCCTTCACAATATTGTGTGTTCACCTTCATCATACATTTTGGTGAGACTGAATTGTTACATTTTGCTTTATCCTTTTGATTAGGTAGTTAGATTTCCTTCACATTATTGTGTTTTCACCTTCATAATACATTTTGGTGAACCTAACTTTAACTACATGTTTCTTTATCCTTTTTATTGGGTAGTTATATTTCCTTCACATTATTAGGTGTTCACCTTTATCATACATTTTGGTAAACCTGACTTCTTACATGTTGCTTTATCTTTTTTATTGGATAGTTAGATTTCCTTCACATTATTATGTGTTCACCTTCATCATACATTTTGGTGAACCTGATGCTTTCATGCTTTATATATTTTGATTTGGTAGTTATATCCTCTTTGTGTGATCTCCCTTTGCATTTCCACATTACATGCAAAGGTTCATATCCTTTTCTTTGTGTGTATTACATATTTCTTTGCATTATCATTCCTTTTCATCTCTTTGTGTATGAGATTTTTCACTTTGAGTCCAACTTATAACATTCTAGTTAGAAGAAGTTGTAGACTCATGGGTTCCTTTGATCCTGAACCCTCCTTTTCTAAGAATCTTGATGAGGTCAAATTACTCCCTCGTGATCCTAATCCTCTCATAGAAAACAATGTTTCTCATTATTCCTATGATGAAGATGAATCCTTAAGGGTTCCTCCTTCTCAAATTGACATACTTACTCAAGAATTTGAAAAAATGGAACATTGGTTAGCTCAAGAGAATCATAGTTCTGATACTATTTCAGCCTTAGAGGCCTTGAGGAATCTTTCCCATAGTGATGAACATGGTGTTAATATTTTTCATAGTATTTCCCATCTTATACATTCCAATGTCAAATCTCTTTTCGAATGTGCTCAAGAATTAGGCTATGTTCCACCTACTACACATGTTGAAACCTCTTTTCCTATTTCTACTTCCACTCCTAGCATCTCCACTTATGCTCCACCACTTATCACAACTTCAATTCAACTTTCTAATCCTACTCATGTGATTCTTCCTAATTCTAATCCTCCATCACTTCCCACAAGTATTCCATGTGTTTCATTTCCTACATTAGTGTCTTCTTATCATAATGTGCCTTCTCCATATTCTAACATCCCTTCTACCAATGCTCCTAATGTTATTCATGCTTCTTCAAATATTCATTTTAATTCTAATAATAACATTCCAAACATTTCTCTTCCTATCATTTCTTCTACTGATTCCACCATTAATAGCCTAGCTCAAACCATTTCTTCCTTGCAACAACAAATTACTTCCTTGACTCAATCCAAATTCAAAATTCCCACATGTGACACTTCTAATCCTTTTTTCCTTAGATATTATTTGATCCTTTATCCCTCAAAATATTGAGATCCCTCTTCTTGAGACTTATAATGGTAAGGGTGATCCTATGACTAATGTTAAGACTTTTCAAACCTTGTGTAGTGATTTTGCTCATGAATATAGGTTCATGACTAAGTTGTTCACTAGGACATTTCAAGATAAAGCTTTGAAATGGTATTGTTCCTTGCCTTCTTATTCCATTGATTCCTTTCAAAAACTTGATAATGCTTTCATTCAAAAATTTCAAAACAATATTGATCTCAAATTTCTTTGACTGATTTAATGCATTGTAAACAAGGAGTTGAAGAAAAAGTTAGTGACTTTATTGGTAGATTTAAACATTTGCATGCTCAGATTTCTTATCTTGTGCATGATGTTGATATACAATATATATTTATTTATAATTTAAAAAAATCCATTAGAGATAATATTCTCCATATTTTTTTTTATTTTTTTTTCACAATTATGTGTAGTGCTTCATCATTATCAACTACAACTAAGTCAGTTTGAGAGAAACACTCTAATGGCTCATGTTACCGTTGATAAGCGAAATGCCAAAAGTCATCCTAAAAATTTTCACAAGCCTAACAATTATATCAAGATCAACAAATCATCCAACACAGTAGATGATCAAGTGGAAACAACATCCAAAGGTGTGGCTCCTTTATCCTCTATTTTTAGACCTTCTCATAACTTTACTCCTTTATCTGAATCTTTGCATAATTTGATGATGAAGTTACTAAATGCTAATATTATTAAGCTTCCTCTTATCTATCCAATTGATCCAAACAAAATAGTTCCTCAATCCTTTGATTTCAAAGCCTTTTGGCAATACCATCGTCAACCTAGTCATGATATTGAGAAGTGTTATTCTTTGAAGCATGCCATCCAAGATCTTATTGATTCTAATGCTATATATTGACGTTGATCTTAATCAGGAAAAAAAAATAGTTTCACCTCCTAACTAGAATTTTCAAATATACACTAATCCTTTGTCATCTTATTCAACCGATTTACAATTACACAACCTTCTTCTTCTTCTTCTACATACATTATTTATGATGATAAAGTTGAAGAATCCAATCATGTTGTCAACCATGTTGAGCATATCCAACCCAAACCTTTACCTCAACCTATATCTCACCCTCAACTTTGCATTACCTTTGATCATGCTAAGAATATTAAAGTGCCTGAGGGTCATATTTACATTACTTCTAGGGTCGTTGGTATTCATTTTCCTGATGTTGTTGTTGATTACACTTGCATGGTGAATGTGATAATTGAAGAGCATCTTTTTAGTAAACACATGAAAAATAATTCCTATGATAAACCTAATGTCATGATTCAAACTTTCAATTCTTTCCTTTATCCTCCTCATGGTTCTATATCTTTTCATGTGGAACTTTGTGTTAAGGTTATGGATACTACCTTCATTGCCATTCCTACCTCCAATAAATTTCAAGTCAAGCTTGGTTTTCCTTGGCTTTCCTCCATGCAATCCATAGATTCTCTTATTCATAAATGTCTTAAATTTCCTCATGATGGTGAGATCAAGACCATTAACCATAGTCTTTATCATCCTTCTAGGCCTTGAGACTATTTCAACCTTGATTTATTTTGGCCTTCTATACCTCAAACACCTCAAAATCATCTTGATTATCTCTTCTGGTCATACCAAGCTTTCAAAGACAAGAATATTTTTGAACTTAGTAAACCCAAGATTGATCCTAGCAGTGGTATTATTCCTATACCACCCTTTCCTCCTTTATCAACTTCTCCATCTCCTATCCTCCCACCTAAGAAAGAAAAGGAACCTATGTTGATTGATCCCAATCCACATCAAATATCTAGCAAGAACAAACATAACCAACATTATTTTGATCATCGTGACAAGCACCGAGCTAGAGCCCATGCACGTATCTCTCATAATCCTTCTTCACCTCATAAACCTCTTGCTTCACTTTCCTTTGACCAACCCATGCTTGAGCCTACAGAGGAAATGAATAATAACACAACTCAAATGGATAAACATGATGATTATATTCATATTTTAGATTCTATTATGATGAATCTTGATGAAGAAGATACTCTTCATGATGATGTTATTCATGCTAACAAAGATATGTATGCTAGTGATTGTGATGAGAATGAAATTGTTGATCTTGAAAATGATTTACTAGCTATGCTTTTACTACATTATCAATCACTCCTAATAATAACCACAGTGGCCTATCTTCACAAGATGGTCCTTGTTTGGAACTGGCTATTGTTCCTTCTATTGTGCTTTATGTTGCTCCTCTTGTGAGTTGTCCACCTTCCCTAAACATTACAAACCAATGTGTGTGTGTGTGTGTGTGTGGGGGGGGGGGGGGGGGGGGGGTAGGCAATGCACTTGATTAGATCCTCTTGCATAGTAGTATTTTGTGTGTTTTCCTATTATAATGTACTTCCTTTGTGATGTGCTTCTTGATATATTTTTTGTTTAGATATCTTTAAAAGACCTTTATTTCTCTATTAGCGCAAGGTGATAAAGGAATTGAAAATATTTTAATCATTCTTCTATTTGTACATCACTTCTATATGTTGTGTTGTACATGTGCTAGTGTATGTAAATGTTCCTTTATGTAGTTTTATTGGGATGATGCAAAAGAGTATCACTAATTCCTCTTGGTCTCTATGATTCTGGTCCAAAAAGACTCTTTTTTGTAACTCTTATGTGTCTTTCTTCCATTGTATTATAGTTCTACTTCATTTGGGGAATGATGAGATTTTATTTGGAAATAATATTTCATATATTATCATATGATCATACTAGCCCGAGAGTTGGTAGATCCCTCTTGTGCTCTCTTTTTTGTCATGTGCTCATTTCCCTTGATATGTTTTTTATTGGGGACATTTCATAGTGGAAATGTTTCTAGTGGATGCATGTACACTCTGTTAAATCTATTCTCTCATTAAGATGTTTGCAATACCTTCAACATGGGGGCATAAAATCTGCTCACATATTGTATGCATACACTATGTTTTATGATCTTATACATTTGGATCCCTCATGGGAACACAAATCCATAATGTTTGATCCCTGTATTTTCATCTTTTGATCCCCTAAGGACACAAAAATTCTTATGCATAGATCCCCCTTTTTGTGGGATTCCCCTTTTGGAAACACAAATCTTTATGGATGAATCCTTGATGGGTTGACTTGCGTGACACACAAACCCATTAGACTATCAATGCCATTTTTTGCAACATGCCTTTTTTTGTGACTCACAGTAAGATAAGAATTTTGACTAGGCCTAGGCAATCACACCATTTTCCTATTTTGTTTAGCGGTGTCTCTCTTGTCTTAGTTTTTGACTTGATGAGGACTCAAGTCTGTTGGGGGCTTGATGTTTCCTTGTCTCCTTAGCTTTGATAAGATCATATCATGTGTTTGATCTACTTTACCTTGAGTATGAGTTTGGATCATACTCTCACTAAAGTGGGGGCTAAATATACCATCTTATAAGTTAGCACACATTAATTTGGAATCTCTAAGACCTTTTTAGGCCCCATTTTAGTGACCTCCTAGAACATGGATGCATTTATGCTTGATTTGTCTCTTTTCCTCATTTTTGTCCTTTTTTGCCTGTTTCTTTTGCACCCCTGAGATCCTGGAGCATTTTCTATGGATTATGCCTCCTAGGGTATAGGTCAAAGTTGACTTGTACCTAGGGTATAGGTCAAGGTCAACCTATACCTGAGGCATTTTTTGCACATGAACTCATGCCCATTTTGGGGTTTTTCATGTTTTCCCACCCAATGAAGTCGACCCTTTTGATTTTGATGCTCAAAATCAGATAAAAGGAGGCCTACTTACGTAATTTGATCATCCACAAGTTCTATATACAATCCACACACTATAATAAATCCATACTTTCATTTTCAAGATAGCTATCAAGTTCAAGGTGCATTCAAGGAGTTAAAGAAACACAAGAAAGGGTTTTTTGAAGGCATTCATTCTATTCAATTAAGCAAGCATTTGCATCTATAGATCTAGCTTCTTTATTTAAGGAGATAGTAGAGTTGGCCGTCAAGGGAGAATATTTGCATTCATCAACATTGCACAAGCATTCAAGCATTAAAGAATTCAACCACACTTACATCCATGGTTTATTATTTGACACGTGTAGATCTATTGGATTTGTGAAGATATCATGTATTCTACATTAACATACATACAAGCATTCATACA